>CM053786.1:644501868-645101868 GCA_028749045.1 Cupressus sempervirens | reverse complement strand
AATATACTAATTAAAAATTAGAATGTTTAAATTAGAACTAGTTAATAATCTAACAACTAAGTGCTATCCTATACTAACACCATTTTAAGCATTGGATTTAAAGCTTTAACTAAACAAACTTAAGTATATATACTAAACTAAACAAACACATAAATTTTTTCTTAAAATTTAAAAATTAATTGCAATATTTAATCTACCTAACATTAACTTAACAGGTCCTAAACTAACTAATCCCTAACTATCCTTAACTAACTCTATATCCTAAACTTCCACTACAAACCCCAAATGCTTCCCAAGGGTAGTTATACTAGTCCAACACGAACAGACCCTCCCCCTGTCATACACGTGATCCCAAGTCTGCACCTACATTTCTGGCCAAGTCCATTTTGTAGACCAAAAAGTGGTTTGTTTAAATTTTATCATGTCACAAAATTAAGATGACTTGTCTCCCCCACCTAAGTGCCCAAGGTCTTATCACATTTCAAGTTGGAAAGCGTGTGCAATTTAATTCCAAAGGTCTTGTCATCTATTAGCAAGGAGAAAGTTTAAAAGTGGCAGTTTTATTTGCCTTGACTTGTAGAGCAGCGTACAAGCTTAGCATAAATATATTTCTTTCTAGCTTTAAACACTAAATCCCAACTTCCCACCGTCCATGACATGTCACGTGATCATTGGGCTGCAAAAATTTCAAGTGGGTGCATGAGCCATGATCACATTAATTCCATAGATTTGGTTTACAAATTCAAATCTGTCCCTTTGATCAATCTGTCATCTAGTAGCAAAAAGACATCAATGTTTTAAAGTTTAGTAGTTAGAAAGTAGCTTCTTTAGGATATTTTCTATGTATGTATGTATATATATATATATATATTTCATTTAAATTTTCATTTTATTTTTTATTTAAACAATAATTGTCAAAGAACATTTTTTTAAGGAATATTCTCCATAGTCTATTGAGAATTAAATTTGTCTCCCCATACAAATTCCAGAGAGGTATTTTGCTCCTGGAGATACACAATTTTTTATTATCATACATTTCAATACAAAGGAGGAGGGGGCGCATATATTTTTCAAATCTATCTTTTGCAACTATATATTTTTTTGCATCATTTTCTTTGAATCTAATTTGATTTTCCACATACATAGTTTAACAAGGAAGGTGATCAATTTGTTTATCCAAAATGTAGGATTGTTTGTTTCTCCTAGAACATATGAAATTGGATTGAAAATTTCAACATAACTAATTCCTTTTCACACACATATTTGAAACTTGAAAATTTTAAAACATCATTGTTAAATCTTTTTTTTTTCACACTCATATGCATTAATTGAATAACATAAGATACAATGCAAGGAGGTTTTCTCAATCTTTTCTCTCTATTAATTAACCTAGTTCAAGGCTCCATCGGGAAAGAACCAGTAAGAAAACTCAAAATCCTTGCCAATAAATCAAAATTTAAATACATTTTGCATAATGTTACAATTCAATTGAATTCTCTTCTAGGTCTTTCACAAGGGATCTTTTCCAATATCTTCAATGCATCAAGGGAATCAATGGGAAAGATGAGAACTGACCTAGAGGTAAAACAACAAAATATGAAGAACAATTCAAGCATGCATCCCCAACCCAATTTTGCACAATAGGTTCAACATTGAACTAGACTAGGGGGGAGGTAGATTTTCTCAATAGGAGACGTCAATCACCATACCATAACATAGCACTTTTGAGGCTAAAACTCAAGAACTTCCGTTCTTCTATAAATGCCCTTTCGAGGCCAATACAACAAGGATTTTCATTCCTTCCCCTTTTCAAGAATTCAAATTTTCATACAAGGTATGTGATAAAAAGTAGGGGTCCATACACCCTACCCTCTTTCCCTCTTCTCACCATGAGAGGAGACTCTGCACTATTGAGGTCCAACTAATACCCTTCACCCATACTTGGCCACTTCTTCCCTATCCAAGGGTGAGTAATGCCAAAACAATCCCGATGAAATCCCCTCAAAATTTCAAAGCAAAGCATAAGAATGACATCCAAGAACAAGTTAAGATCCCTCCCAAACAACCTCAACACATATACAAGCAATACAAAGAACAACACAATGCCTTATGCATGAATCAAAGCATGAACAATATGAAGAACATGGTCCAAAGAGTGAAGAACCCTACCTTCACAAAAAGTTATGGTAAAATGACAAGTTGAGAAGAGCTTTTTCCTCTTTTTCTTCAATCTTCCAACTTCTCTCTAAAAATTAGAGATTGGGTAACAACCCAAAAAATTCTCCAAAATGTATCTAAATATGATCCTAACTCAACTAGGCTTTAGGTAACCCCAAGGTGGAGTTTGAGTCACCAACTCATGAGAGAGACAAATCAATTTTCGCAATCAACCAAAAGTAGGGTTTTTGAGTGACCCTAAAAGTCAACCTAAGAGGCTAAGGGGGTGGAAAGTACTCCCAACCCATACCTTTACCCCTAGGATACTTTAATTTAATGTTTTTAGGCCTTAAAGACTTAATAAAAAACAACAAAAGTTAGGAGAATTTTAAGACTATATAACAACCTTCAAAGAAGGACAATGCAAATTAGCACAAATAGCAAGGGGTTCAGTTTCATCTTTCTATTAGATTTCTTGGTTAAATATCCTGCACACTAATTGCACACATCAATAGTTCAAGAAATCATATGCATATATGTAAATTACGTATCAAGAAAATCATGTAAATTTAAAACATCCATCTTTCTAATAATCAATTGTTTATCTCATTCTACTCATATTTTCGACCATTAAAATTGCATAATCAAAGTGTTAGTTATGCATTCATTTACTTCATCATTATACATGTTCATAAAGCATTAGATGACAAAATCAAATATCTAAAAGTAAGGTATCACACATCATAAAATAGCATAGTAATGTCCAGTGCATCAAATAATGTCCTGACATATTGAGTCATGAGTATCAAAACAGTAATGTATCAACTATGCTACGATGGGTCAGGGCGAGGCCTCGCACACTTTCCTTCTAAAACAATCAATACATTTTCATACTCATTCATATTTTAAGAATCTCAACTTGACCTTTCATCTATACCATTTAGATTATCAAGTCAACCCAATTACCAATAATCATTACCTCAGTCAGTTGGAATCAATATTTGTAAAAATTAAAATTCATTTCTCAAATTAACAAAATCCTTCGTTAGCTGATCCTACTCAATAAACACTAATCCTAAGAAGATTTCCCATGTTAACAACCAAAAGCTCAGTTAGCACTAAAAACTTGTAAAAATCTTTTGGCAACTGAGTGAACTTGGTGAACACTGACTTTTGACTAAGTTTCCTTCGTTAACCATGAGAGCTTGGTTAACACTACTTTCTGCCATGATTTCCTTCAACACTTGAGTAAGCTTGGTAGATATTATCTGTTGGTCTAATTTTCACTATGCATAGGTTAAGGGAAAATCTTCTGAAAAATCTTTTATGTCTTGAAATTTTGAAAGTTAGGGTTTTGTTCCTTATGTTTTTCAAATCATTAGATTGCCCTAGTTTTAGAATACCCTCAAAAAAATTTCAAAAAATGTTTTCAATGATATATTTTTCCCTAAGGGAAGGCTTGCATAAGCATGAGGTCATTATAATTTTGTTTAATCCTATGTGACTATGCTTAGCATACAAATTTCTTAATCATTCTGTTAACAATTACCTCTGATGACACAAAGTCTTCTTAATTGTTGATCCTGTTCAAATCAGTGAGTATCGCATGCCTGCAATTTCAAGATGCAAGGTATTTAAATAATGTGGGCATGTGACTTCGTGACATGTAGCCTTTACATTCCTAAATTCTAGTGAATCATAAATTGTCAGGAACTTTTGTAGGTTTGTCAATACTTTTGCACACGTCCTAATTTTCCTGCAATATCATTGGTGGATTCACCAGTAGAGATATGCAGTTTATCACCAAGAAACGTCAACCATTGATTTCATCTCAATCAAGGGCTAGTGCTTTCTTGCAAGAAGGAGATGCTCATCAGATAAATAATGCGAGGAAGCAAAAGTTGGACAAGTAGCACGGTTTGACGAGATGGGCCCACTGTTCTCAAGAATAAAAAATAATAATGGTGAGATGTCCTCTGTGGTGTGTGTTAGATGAGTTGGAACAGGTGGAGGAACATCATTCGTCACTATTAGCCAATATGCTACTCAAATGGTGAAGTTTCTATAACCATTGATCTATCAAAGATCAAAGGCCAACACATGCCCACAATTTGAAACTACACAGGATTTAAATAATGCGGGCAAGCAAATTTTTGACATGTGGCAAGGTGGGGTCAAGTATTTGTAATACAGTGTGCCACACTGTAAATGATTGATGCCATATACTGCTAGATGTGCCACTAAAGGTGTTCGACTACTGAATGGAAATGAAGTCTTAACAACTGTAGATCTTTTGAAGATCTACGGTTAGTGCAATCCTGCATTATGAAGTTGCAATTCAGATAAGAAAAGTAGGAATGCACCTTTACAATGCGTGTCACAATGGGGCTAGATTATGGAAAAATGCAGAAGTCACACCATAGGATCTTCCAATTGTGCTTAGCTGGAGCTACTTATGATCTGGTCCAAAAAGGTGTCAAAAATAAATACAAAAGTCAGAACATGCCAGTTAAAAGTAGTCATGTCATTGGCCCAAGTAGATAATGGGAGCATAAAATGAAGAGTTGTTTCTAATCATTGACCCTTATCCTGATCAATGAAAGGCGCTTCCCCGCATTTTGAATTTGAGTGAAGTTTAAACAAAGTGAGAATGTGCCTTGTAGACACGTGTCTGTGGTGACATCAAATTTTTTTGCTTGGATGCCCTGTAGGGTAGAATCATTATCGCCATTGATCTTTCAAAGATTGATGACTAGCACAAGCTTGCAATTTGAAGATGTTTGTTAGATAAGGAAAGTGGGAATGCGCCAGCATGATACGTGGACTAAATGATGCTAGTACTTTTTTGCTCAGAACAAGATATGGGATATGCTGGCATGGAATGTTGTCAAATAGCATGAGATCATATGATAGTTTCTTATTGTTCAGTACAACTGACTGGTTTTTATTAAAAAGTGGATTAATCTGATCGTCGATCTTGTCTTGATCAATGAACAATGCTTCCCCACAATTCTAAGATACAAGGAATTTAAATAATGTGGGGAAGAAAATTTGTGACATGTAGCATTGTTTTAAAAGCTGTAAAGCTTGTTACTTTTTAAATCAAAATCATTTGATTTGGTAAAATATACGGATGGGATTCAAACTTGGGTGCAAATTGTGGGCAATAGTTACTGAGAGTAAATATGATTCAGACCTTGTGCATGTGATTTTAATGTATGAGAAGAGCCCACGATTTCACCATTTAAGAACCACCAAAGTGCAAAGAGGACATCAGGGCATACAAATTTTTTAGAGCCAGGGCACGTAAATTCTTGGTTAACAATGAGCCAGTAAAATTGCAAAAAATATCACATAGTGCAGAAGTGAGAATTTTGGTGGGTAAGTACTCTGTGACTTTCTAAGTAAATTTAAAGTATCTATTATTGTGAAATTCTTAGGGTTCATTCAAAATGCCTCCCCAGAAAGAGTTTACTTGGAAAATAGATTATTTGAAACGTTCTATGCATAATGACTTTCCTGAACATTTCCCCTTATCAGTGCATGAAATAACTAAGGGGAGGGAACTCATTCTGAAACATCCCAGAGTAGTTGTAGCAGAAGGTTTTTATGACAAAGCTAATTGGGTAAGAGATGCCTAGGTTTCCATGGGAGGTCTGGAGTTGTTTAAGAAATGGTTTTCAGAGCGAAAACTGGACACTTCTATGAGCAATGTTTGGGAGTTTGATATTGGTAAATCAATAGTCCCCACAGTTTTCTTTGATAGTGATTTATTGATGGACCTCACAAAGAAATATGATCCTATTACAGGATAGGTAAAAAATCATTCTAGAGTCAATCTTTTTAGGGTTTTCCCTAAGCTGTTCAATGAGGTTTTCAACCTTAACCCTGACCACATTGTGCATGAAATCATTGATATGGATGATTTACAAGCCAGATATGATGCACAATGAATTTACCTTAGAATAGGGCCACTGCAAGAGCATGCTACTAAAATTGGCACTTTGCCTATGATTACAGCCAGTACCCTAGAGCCATTATTGAGAAGACATTTCAACTTGAGAGCTCAAGCACTTTATTTTTCTCTTTGCAAGATTTTTGGGATGGATGAGGGTGATCAAATTCCAGGTTCTATTGTCCTTATAATGGCTCAAACCCTTCAATTTGGAATGAGTACCATTCCAAATTTTGCCACTTTTCTAGCAAAAGAAATTCATAATGGTTTGATTGGAATAGCAAAGGGAAAAGTGAACAAACCATTCTGTTCGTATTCATTGCTGATGCATGTATATTTATACAAGGGATACACTTTTCTTCTCCAAGGGTATGGAGTTGGAAACAACCAAGGATGGAGAGAGGAATCCAGTGCAGTTGTGGAGTGTGGATATGACTTCAGAAGCCACAGATGCTAGTTATATAAGATTTGACAAATATTTTGCATCTAGGATGAGATTGCTTTTAAGAGGTGATAACCCCAAAATTCCACAAGCATTGTTGGAATTGGTTAGACCTAAAGACCATGCACAAGGATTGTTGGTTAGTCATAATTGGGGGGATATAATCCCTTATAATATTTCAACTATGATAAGGGTATATGGTTTTGTAGGAAATCCACATGTGTTGCCTTTTCATGTGCCCTTGAAGATAGGGATTGCTGAGCTCTTATGGTAGATAGGCACTATATATGAGAGGGAATTGATTATCAAGGGCACTTTATTTCCAATTGTTACTATAGTGCATGATTTTGTCTTTGTTAGAAAAGGGTGGAAGCACCTGAATTTGTTTTTGGATAGATATAACAAAGCAGAGTCTCTCACCAGATTCATTGACCCTGAAGGATTCTATGACCTTTTAAAAGAAAGGGTGAGAGCTTCTCATATGGTACATCAAGTTTACTATCTAGAAGATATAGTCAGAAATATCTTCACATTGCAGGAACAAGAATTGAGGAAAGAGAAATGGATAGTTTTTAGTAAGACCCTGGAATTCATTAATGCTTTTTGAACCCCAGTATGACCCATTGAAAGATAAGAAATACCGGGGAGCTAGAATACAAGAATTAATGAATAATTTTTCCATAATAATTCAAACCATGAATGAAAATAAAGCTATGTATGTTGAGACACATCCAAACAAGGCTACAGAAATACAAAGAAGAATAAGCAATAGAAATGTGGTCGCTCTTGGCCAATATACATTGCAAAAAAGGGTAAGTTATGTCATGATTCAAAATGTGCAACAGGCACCCCCTCATTAGAAGCCAAGGTCAAGAAGTCCATCTGCAGCTAGCTCTCCAAAAGGGAAAAAATTAGAGCAAGGGTCTTCTTCTTCTCAAACGGAACAATACTCCCCAAGCCAATCCCCAATCCAAATAGATAATGAAGCATCTCTAAGGGAACAAATTAGACAAATGGGTGGAGAAGGGGATGTGATTGTCACTTCTATAGACCTAGATGTTGGAGAGCCACAAGAACCTCCTACACCTTCCTCGGACCTAACCATTGCTAATTACTAAGGTAAGGAAATTGACCCAATAGTTGCCCAGGCTTCTGAAAGATTTATTAATGATGAAATTTTTTTAAGATCTAGGGCTTTTGCTCAGTTTTTGTGGAGATTAAATATGGGAAATTTTGAGAAAGCTTGTGAGAAAATCAAGGCTGGGCAACCAGATAAACTTGACCCAGTTATTAAGGGAGAGGTGAAATCAAAATTTTTGAATGATTTTGCCCAATTTACTCCTAAAGCTGGGAGGCAAATAGTTAGACAGTCAGGAGTCCTCCTTCTATTGGAATGGGATATAGAAAATGCTATTGTTTTTGATTCAGTAAGGAAGCAGAAGGATGTTCAGCTAACAACTGTTGAAGAAATATTACAAGCTCATAGAGGATTCAAATTTATGATGACCACCAAGCCCTTGTTATATGGTCCATGGAAAAGAGGGAAAATACCAGGATGCATGAGTTTCCCACTGCAGAGCATACTGGTACATTGATAGTATACATGACTGGTGATGTGAGTAGTAAGAAAATAATGGGAATGGCCTTAGAAGTGCTAAAATTTGGTGGTGTTGTATCTGGCTAGGAAGAAGATAGATTTACCCAACTCAATGCTAGGTTTGAAGAAGTTTTGGAAGCATATGAGGAAAGAGGTGTACAAATATAGTCACTGGAAAACAAAGTGTCTCAAATGGAGAAGGTACTAGGGAAAATAAAAATGGGAGAAACTAGAAAACCCAGGATTGTCTCCCCCCCAAGGCCACCTATTGAACCCTTCAAGTCTACTCCAATAGTTGAGATACTTGATACTCTAGAAAGACCTCAGTTCTACACTGCAGATGATTTTGAAGAAGAGAAGAATAAGTTGTATGTCATGCCTATAGAGCTTAACAATCAGCATGAAGAAAAACTAAGGCATGATATTATGTATTTAATAGACAAAACAGAGTGGCCCACAGTTTTTGATCAATTGCCAAAGATTTCAGCAATCAGGGATGAATTAAAAAAAATGAAGATATATTCAGACCCATTGTACAGAAGTGGACAGAGAGAAGCTCATATATCATTGCTATGTGTATATTTGTTATTCATTTAACATATCATCAGATAGAAAGAATTTTTGACTTACTAAATAAGTTTTAGGATTTTGATGATAAAAAAGATTCTTTCTATAGAAGATTAACCAATTGCCTTTCCAAGTATTTTGCAAAAAAAATTGATTTATTCTCTTGTGCTCTAAAGTCAATTGATAAAATAAAAGAAAAGGAAGAATGGAAGAAGGAGCTAGATGGAGCTTTTTGTGAGAGAATAAATAGGGTTATAAATGAAGTTGGCCATCTGTTGTGGGCAATAACAAATGAGGAGTTGGTTAAAGTGCAGATATTTTACAACTCTATCCGAAAAGAATTGGTTAATATGGAGACAATTGCAAATTCCCTTTTAACTATACAAAGAGAAGTTCTAAGTTTTGATTGGCCAGATGATGTTGTCTATAATAAGTGGAAGGACAAGTTCATTTCTACAGAGAAAATTTCAGAATATGACAAGGTAGAAGATCATGCAGATGTAACTATTACTTTAACAGTTGATAAAAAAGATAGAGAAAATCCCCAAGTTAAAGTAAACTTATAGATAAATGAAGGAGACATGTCACTTTCAAGCCTCATGGTCACTTATTTTGAGGAATTAGATAGATAAAAGAATCAAATAATTATACCAATTCCAAAGGATGTAACAGAAAGGGCCGACAAAAGGAATGTTCGATGTAAAACTTTTTCTATTACTCACATTTTTGTCATCTTGTGATAAATGTATGCAAATGTTTCTTGTAAAAGACACCTGTCACTTTCTCTTAGCCTAAAGCTTATTGCATCTCACACTATTTAAGTGAGATTCCAAGGCTAAAGAATGGTCTGAATTCTATTTTTTCTAAGTGATGTGCTTAGTCTATCTTTGGTCCAAATTTTTGAAAGAAAGTTTATGATGTATTTTCTCTGTCAATTCTCTGAGAATACATGAATGTAGAATGAGCTATGTTTCTTTCTGAAGGTCATTTTGAGTCTATTGTAAATGGTATAAAATTTTGAAAGAAAATAAATACAAATTGTGAACTGTCCCCATATCATTTCTTTCTGAATCTTGTCTCCTTTTAATTACTTGGTTATCTTGATATTGTATAAGTAAAGGCTTGTGCAATTGAATGCAATCCAATCAGATTGTATATCTATTTATCACTGCTATTAATTCAATGGATTAAATAAAAGCTTTGGTGAATGTGATAAGGTTTCTTTAGTAGTGGAAAGGGTTTTGAATGATAAATTCTGATAAGAATTGCTGATAGAATTTGTTGTAAGGCAAGAAGTTGGATCTAAGAATTTTCTATAGACTCTAAACCCCAATGGATTAGGCACTGATCAAATTGATTCAACTAAAGGAGAAGTATGTCACAAATGGTTGTCAAAATGCAACATCAAATCAAATTTTACTTTTATTTCTTGTAGATCTTCAAAGCTGGCCAGTACTTGTCTGCATGGAATTTTTTAGCTTCAGTTAGCCACTATTGTTAAGAACATCTATAGATCTATAGAAGAAATTTTGGCCATATCTGTTTATATGGGATATGTTATATGAGAATCAAAATGAAACTAGTCAAATAATCCTCATATAGTTTTCCCAGTCTTGAATCATCCCTGGGTATACCCACCCTGGTTTTGCAGAGCCAGAAGAGTAGAAAACCACCTTTGGTTTTGTTGAAGTTGGGTCCAAATACTTTGCACATGCAATTGTTAACAAGAATTGGCTAACCTTTAGATTTTATGAGTATTATCATCTTGGTATTAAGAATTTTGTTGCTTAGTAGTTTTAGTCCTTTTAAAACACCAGCATTATCTATGCAAAGTAATTTCCAAGAATACTTAGTAGAAACAAAAAATTGCCTTGCTGATCAATTGAGCTTGGTAAGCATTGTCTGCCAATTGATATGACATTTTTGTAACATCAAAGACAACAAACATTTAGACAATTGTATCCAACAAAAATATCACACTAATGTGATGGATGAGACACTATTTTTTCTTATACTACTTGTAGCCTTCAAACTCACATAATCTTTTTATTTCATACACACTTGGATATGCCAAGATATCTCTCATATATAACAATCCAAATAATTAACTTCTAGAGTTGACTAAAATACCATATTAAAGAATCTTCACTATGTTAGCTCAATGTTGATACACAGATTCAAAAGTCCACTTGAGTGATATTTTGACACTTAGAACCATAGTCAACTCGAAAAACATTACTAGTTGGTTGACGTTGGTGCACATTCCACATTAATCACTTAGGATTATGTCTAAACTTGGTTAACATTAATGACTTGATAGACATTGTAGAGCTCTCTTTACACTGGGACAACTTAGCTAGAATTTAAGCTTGGTGAACAATACTATCCATTATGCTTGGTTAACATAGCTAGCCCAGTTGACACTATCTTCTTTTCTTGCTCAATTAACACTTCACACTAGTTTGGTTGACACTATCTATAAGGTTAACTTTGTGATGCTCAATAGCAATGTAACCAATCAAATTATTAGGCCTTTTGGCACTAATTAAAATATCACATTAATGTAGAAATATAACATTAATGTAATGGATGAGACTCTATTTTTTCTTATACTAATTGTAGCCTTCAAACTCGCATACTCTTTTTATTTCATAATTATTTGGATATGAAAAGATATCTCTCATATATACCAATACAAATAATTGCCTTTTGGAGTTGGCTACAATATCATATTAAACAATCTTCAATAAGTCAACTCAATGTTGATACTCAGATTTAGAAGTCCACTCAAGTGATAATCTAACACTTAGAAACACAGTCAACTTAGAAAATATTAGCACTTAGTTAATACTGGTACACACTCCACATTGATCACTCAAGAGTAGGTCTAAACTCAATTTACATTGATGACTCAAAAAACATTGTAAAGCTCTCTTTACACTAAAACAACTTAGCTAGAATTTAAGCTTGGTCAAAAATAATATCCATTCTTGGTTAACATAGCTAGCTCAGTTGGCGCTATCTTCTTCTCTTACTTAGTTAACACTTCATGCTGGTTTGGCTGACACTATCTATAAGGTTAACTCTTTGGTTCTTGGTAGCAATGTAACCATTCAAATGATTAGGCATTTTGGCACTAATTGATAAATAGTCTAAACATAAGGTCAACATTTATAACCCTCAAAAATAATTTATTCTTATTTTATTAACTACATAATGTTGAGATGAATATTGAAGATTGAATAGATACATGTTTGTGTTACCTTCTTATACATTAGTATTACTTTTTATAATGTCATTAGAGTATAATAACTAAAATATGAATTTTTTTATTGATATTATTGTCGATTATATATTTTCACTTTTTTGGTTTATTTATGACTTTCCAAGTCATGTTTTCTAAAAAATGTTTAATATTTTGAATTATACAATATCTAAGGTCCACTATAGTGTCTAAGGGTATGTACTCTATATTTTATCAAAATTTTAGTAGATCTTGACATTTTTTTGACTTGGGTGTGTCGACATTTTTATATAGAATATTATACAT
This sequence comes from Cupressus sempervirens, assembly GCA_028749045.1. Classification (NCBI taxonomy): domain Eukaryota; kingdom Viridiplantae; phylum Streptophyta; class Pinopsida; order Cupressales; family Cupressaceae; genus Cupressus; species Cupressus sempervirens. Next base: position 645,089,600 of record CM053786.1, on the reverse strand, counting down.
AGGGGGTACTTTGGAATATTAACATAATTTAAATCATTGTGCTTGATCATCATAATATTATAAGGAGCTATCTCTTTGATTTTTTTGGGTTGATCATTTAATAAATGTATGTTTCAAATGTGTTGACTTCTTGTTAATGGACCTCTTGACACACCTAATATGAGTTAGATATTTATACTTTACTTTCCCTAAAAAATGTAGCAATAAGAAACTCAAAACCTCCCAAGGTATTTATGATCAATTCAAAATGAATTTTAAATGGATAAGAATAAATATAAACATATTTTAGAATGGACAAGAGTAATTGCAAATATAGAGCAGAGACTTTCACAAACTTTCTTTTTTGATATTGAATAAACCCTTATTATAAATTAATTTACGATATATTTTCTATGAATATGAACCAAGAAACATAAGGTAGCATGAAACTATTTCTTAATTTTCACATTTTTCATTTTAATTTTCAAGCACCATTTAAATTGATGTAATTATGGGTATAAAAAAAAAAACTTGAAACCAATATTATGTAATCTCAAATACTTGTTTTGACATGTACCTAGAAAACTATCCATAACTCTATACGTACAACAAATATTCTTGAGTACTTTTACCCATTTGTTGTTTACATCATGTACTTCCTTTCATCAACAACCCATAGTGTCAATAACTTTTAGTTAACTATCCTAAAGAAAAATGTATGATTATTCCCTATTTCTTGAATAATGCTTAAACAATTTTCTACATTGTAGCATCCAAAACTTAGTACGATGGTTTTCCTTCTTCATAGTAGGTATGTGTTTCTATAACTGAAAACCTTATATCATCCTTACATATCATCTTATCCAAGTTTTCAACTATCTCTCCCTTTGGCATTAATGACAACCTCTAGGAAAATTGGGTAATTTAATGTAATCTTCAAAATTGTGGCCTTGTAAAAATTTCAAAATCTATGGATCATCTTCATAATGTAAATCATCATATGTTCAAAATTTTTCCTACTTATATCTCCTTACAATATAATATACTTAATAATTTACAAGTTTCCTTAATATTCTCTTCCTTTCACATCAATGACAAAGGTGAGTCAAAATTAATATACACATAAAAAATGGGTTAGCTTTCTTCCTTCAATCTTTATGCATGTTAATGAGTGACGTGCACTCTCTAATTTTCTACTTCAAGCTAGTGTATTATTTCTCCCAAGTGTTCTTGATTGCTTCTGATATGCTGACCAATGTACATATGTCACAAGATGCTAATTCAATTGCATTAAGATCAGCATAAGTAAATCTAGAAAATAATTCTTTTTATCTATACATTCCTTAATCCACCTCTGCACATGTTCAATTTTCAAGGAAAGGTGTTCCCTTAATAGTGAAAACTTCTTTATAGTCATTTCCTTTTGCAACTCCAGTAGCTTCAACTCATCATGATAATTATCAATCCTTCTCTCTAACTCTATGATATGTATATGTGGATCTTTTAGTTCATCCACAATGATATTGTGTTCTTTTTTCCTTTACCTTTACCTCTTTCTTAATGCCTTTTGTGAACTTTAAACATAGATCACATTTACCATACAAATCCTTTCCTTCATTTAGGAATCTCCTTAACTCCTTGATATAAGTATCAAGTGTGAGGCCTCACCTCGATCCATCATAGCATAACTATTTATTTTCATTTTGGATACTTTATGTTTTAGGACTTTTTACACTTTAGATATATTTGTATAGTGATTTGAAGACTATTTGATACTATGTGATTAACTACATTATGATGATTAGGACTTATTAATGATGCTTGATAATTATTTATTTTCATGCATTTTGTTGACTATTATTTTGATAGATATATAATCATGTCAAAAAATTAAGAAATAGATAAGTTAAGAAATAGTGTAAATTGTTATATCATGTTTAGTTTAATTATGCAAGTGTTATATATGCAAATTGATTTAGACAAAGGAAATGGTATTTGGAAATCAAATCAGGAAATGGTTAATGTTGTGATTTAGTTATGAATATAGATTTAATCTAATAATTTTGTATAGTATTAAACACATGGGGTTATGAATCATAGGAATTAGATGAAATGAGATTTTTAAAGTGCATATAAACATAAGTTATTACTAATAATCATGTGTATTGAATTTAAATAAGTTGTAAACTAGACATGGGAATCTTTTAAATTGAATTATAGACTTAAAATCATTGAACATACAAACCATAACATAACATATATATATATATATATATATATATATATATATATATATATATATATATATATATATATATATATACGAACCTGAAAATTAGCCAAAGAACCCTATAATATTCTCTAGAAACTTTTAAAAGGAAATCCAATTAACCTAGCTTAAACTTTGTTTTAAAAAATAGTGTTTCTATATTTTTTCCATAAAATTTAGGTACGACATCAAGTACTCATAAGTCACTAGTGATATTATTGGAGATAATGCTAAATAATTTAGGATCATGTGTTTTTTTTTCCTTAACTATTGCAATTACCACCAATATGTATAATTTCTTGTTGAATTCCTCCAATATCCTTTCTTCTCTCTTTTCTTTGTTAGGATCATTAATTTACACTTGAAGAATGTCATGCATTTTTGTTCTCATTGTAACAAGTGTGCCCAATGCACTATCACTCATTTTTCCAGATTCTTCTACTATATTTCCACGTTTAAATATTGTTACTTGAAGATATTTATTGATGTCTGTGTTACCTTGACATATCTTAAAAACATATTTTAACACTTTAGTTATAAGTTCTTGAAGAGGTGATCTCGAAGTACTTGTTGATGGTGTGTCTACTTCCTTAGAAGCTGTTTGCACAACTACAATCTATTTTTCCTCAACTATAGGTCTTTGTTCTTCTAATGATTGTAATGGATGGGTATCCATATGATTATTCTATCCATTATCATCGTATTTCTTGTTATCTTCTTTATTTTCTTCTTCTCTTTCCATCTTCTTTAACTAAATAGGTATGGATGTGTCTTTCTCTACTATGTTTGAAAAACTTGTTGAAAGGTCAAACTTTACACTCAAAAGGGTAGGTATTAACAACATCTCTCTTTGTGAATCATGTATATAAACAACTATAGAGTCACATTAACTAGCCTTATTATTTTCTTATAAGAACTAGGGTAATCAACTATATTGATTGTGACCAAATTAGAAAATTAAATGGATCTTCACAGTAATTGTGGCTCCCCCTATCATATTAGTGTCATCTTTCACATCAAGTGCATCCTTAATGTCAATCATAGTATCATCTTGTGGCTCATATTCTACTACAATTTCTATTAGAGTAGATGATGTTTTTCTCATTACTTTTGCTATCATCTCCTCTAATTCCTTAATTACTTATTCATACACGCCTCCCATTATTTGGATTTCTATTTTTCATTTTTCAACAAGGTCTCCATCTTCTTCTTGATACCTTCAATTTGATTATCAATATCTAAACTACATAGTTTCTAAATTGGTTTTCACTTATATTCTTCTCTTCATCATTATTTATCTTCTTCGTTATTTCAATTTTTCATATAATTTATTTATTATTTTTCTATGTATATGTATAAAATGGTAACTGAAATCAACCATGTACCTACTAACTATATTTTATTATTATCTCTTTTGTAATGGTTCATATCAATCATAATACTTCAAGTCTATTGTCTGAGGTTTCCATGTTAATTATCCTTTGACTTATTTTTCCATATTTAGGTTTGCAAGGCTTCTACTTGTTTCCATTTCTCTCTACCTAACGTGGTTGTGACCATGTCTATGGTAGGAAAATTTGTCATCTCATTTTCTTAGGTGTTATTTCCTTTTCCTTTTCTTCAACTGCAGTCTTCCTTTAAACATAAGACATCATGAGTTTGGGCTTCTTTCTATATCCTAGACTAGTAGCTATTTCTTTGATCCTATTAGACCTTTTAGGTGTAACTTTCTCCTTTATCTTGTCATCCATTTCTTATTTAGCTGGTTCTAGTGTCACAAATGGTGAAATCATTGTAGATCTTCTTGAAGTTGTAGGATTTTCTATCCCATTGATTACCATCACTTCATCTTCTAATGGTTCTATTTCTACAACATATGGTATAACACTAATAGGTATCTTAGGGGTAGATGGTGTTGGATACAATTTATTAATTTGGTGTTGTCTTTGATGTTACACAAATGTCATAATCATTATTAGTCACTATATATCAAGCTCACTCAGGTAGTGAAGATAGTTCTCAATGTCTATCGAGAATTCATATGTTTTCCTAGTTCAAAAGGTAGTGTCTACTAAGCTCACTCAAGCATCGAAGGAAATGTTGCAGAGAGTAAGTGTTAATTAAGCTTACTTAGGTAACAAAGGAAAGTTAGATGGAACCAATACTAACCAAGCTCACTCAGTTGCCAAAGGATTTTTGGAAGTTTGTAGTTTTAACCAAGCTTCTATTGGTTAACAAAGGGAATCATTTCAGTGTTAGTTTCTTCTAGGTAGGTTCGACTAATGAAGAATTTTCTTATTTTGTTATATTAAGATTAATTGACTTATCTATTGATTCCAATAGACTAAGGTGATGAATATTCATTATTGTAAGTTGTATTTGAGCCAACTTGACAAAGTGGAAGGTATATGTATAAAGTCAAGTTGTGATTTCAAAGTATGAAAAGTCGAAGGGAATGTGTGAATTATGATGATGTGATTGAAGTTCTATTGATGAGTAAAGGAATAAAATTTGAAGGATAAGTAGAATATCCTTGTGGTGGAGTAAAGCCATATTTGATCAAGAAGGATCAAGCACAAGCCAGAACAAAGATTTGAAATTAGAAAATTAGTTGCAATCAAATTAGGTCATCTCATTGTTACTTTCTAACTATTGTTGTATTGATCTAAATCTCTTAATAGAGTTGGCTTAACAACTATTTGCAAATCCTCTAACAAGGTGAAAATTCCATTGAATTGTTCTCAAGACCTCTAACTAGGCCACTCCTAATAGGGTGATTAAATCCTTTAATAGGGTCACACCTAATGGTGTGTTTTGTAAGCTTTAACAAGGTTGGCTCCTAATAGGGCTCACTTTAGATAGAGTGAAAATTAGTAACTAGTTGTTATTGGTGGTTTTTTCAACTTTGGGTTTCCAGGTTAAATCTTAGTGTTAAATGTGTTCATGCTATTTTCTTTATGTGTTTGCAACTAAGTTAAAGTAATGGTAATCAAAAATAATATCTAATGGTTTATCTATTAATATTTTATCGAAATAATCCAGTTATTATCAAATTATAGCATTTTGTGTGTTTACTGAGCTTTAGTAGTATTCAGTTATCTATTTGCATTCTATACTAACATCTAAGGGATCTGGTAAATATTTTTGTAGTAATTGATTCACCCCTTCCTCTTAGTTAATCCTCTTATATTTCCAACAATTGGTATTAGAGCTATTGATGTTTGTAGAGAAGGTTTCAAGGATGTAAGCCAAAGATCGGGATGTCCTAGAAAAGAGAGATTCCCAAGTTGAATAGAGACAATTTTGCAACCTGGCAAGAACTTATGAGATTACATCTGGCCACCATTAGTGATTCAAGTTGCAAGTATCTTGATGCTGAATATAAGACCCACTAAAACATTATCAATTGAAGACATTGTTGAAAAGAAGAATCATAATATCATGATGATTGATGATTGATATTGCATCTGCTCTTAGTTATGCTAAATTTGATGAGGTAAAAGATTGCAAAACTACTTTTACAATGTGAAACAAAATGAAAGATATCTATGGAGGAGATGACAATGTAAGAAGAGCCAAGGCAGAAAGCTTTAGAGAACAATTTGATCAAATGAAAATGAGAGAAGATGAAAACATTGAAAAATATGTGGAAAGGGTCAAGGCCAGTGTAAGTGCAATCAAAGCATCTAGAGGAGGCATCAAGGAGGAAACTATTGTAAGTAAAGTACATAGAACTCTTCTTCCCATTTATGCAATTAGAGTATCTACTATTCAAGAAATGAGATGTGATCCAAATAACAAGATAGGTTTGGATGCTCTTGTTGGAAGATTAAAAGCTTTTGAGTTAGACAATTATGATAAAGTTATGTTCCTACTTCAAAGAATATTGAATCTGCATTTAAAGCTAAGCTTTCACTCCAAGAAAAGGGTAAAAATTGAAAATCTATTCAATCAAGGAGTGAAAAAGATGGATCATCAAAAGAAAGTTTAGATAGTGATCTTGAAGTTGTTGAAGCCTACTTACAAGGACATATTTCAAAGAGGAAAGTACAAAGGTAAAGTTCCTTTGATCTACTTTTCTTGTGAAGAAATTGGTCACATTCCTACTAGGTGTCCAAACAAGGAAATTAAGGATGAGAAGAAAAGAAAAAAACATAAAGGAAAAAAGGACTCCAAGAACTACAAGAGCTTCAAGGACAAAGGTGAGAAATTTTGTTTCATAGCTAAAGGTTCTAATAGTAGTGAAGATGAAATGGTATATATTCTTGTGAAAGATGAATTTGATGATGAAGGAGATAAGATGGCACTTATCTCTCATGTTAGAAAAAATGTTATATGGATTATTGAAAGTGGTCACTCATATCATATGACTAGTGACAGAAAAAAATTTGAGCATATGGAATATTATGATGGAGGTAACATAAGGTTTGGAAACAATGAACCTTGTAACATAAAAGGAGAAGGATGTATCTTGTTGACTAAAGAACTTGTGTGTGATAATACATACTGGATTGAAGGACCAAAGCATAATCTACTAAGTGTGGCACAACTAAATAACATTGGATTCAAGGTAGAATTCATGAATGGATAGGCCAAATTACTAGATGGGAAAGGAAATTTGGCTGGTTCTGGCAAGAAAATAAATGGTAATCTATTTTATCTTGATCTCAATGATTGTTCATGTTTTATTGGTCAAGTAGAGGAAAGATAGTTATGGCACAAAAGGATATTTCATGTGAATTTAGATAATCTGGTTAAGATAAGAAAACATAAAAGAGTAAGAGGTATTCTTAGTTTGAAGAATCCTAACATGAGTCTATGCAAGAATTGCCAAATTAGTAAGATGGGAAAGACAAACTTGAAAAGTAAAGACTATTAGTTAGAAGAAGTCTTATAAATTGTTCGTATAGACTTATGTGGACCTATTGGAATAGAGAGTTATAGTGGAGAAAAAAAATTCATTCTCTTTGTGGATGACTACTCTAGAATGATGACAGTAATGTACCTAAAAGAAAAATCAGAAGCCTTTCAAAAATTCAAGTGGTATCTGGCAAGAGTAGAAAAAGAAACTAGAAAGAAGTTGAAATGCCTAAGATCAGATAGAGGTGGTGAATTAATCTCCCATGAATTCAAAAATTTCTACATTCAAAGAGGAATCAAAAGACACATTTCTAACCCTAGTACACTAGAGAAAAATGGTATAATAGAAAGAAGAAATAGATTTGTCAAGGACTGTGCAAGAACCCTGATGATTGAAAAGAATGTTGCTCTCAAATACTGGAAGGAAGCTATTAGTACTATAGTTCATACCTTGAATAGAGTTTAGTTGAAGAAAGATTCAAACAAGACACCTTATTAGCTATGGTATGGCTACAAACCTAATGTAAGTTACTTGAATGTATTTGGCAGAAAATGTTACATATTGAAAGAATCTAGAAAAGAAAAATGTAAAAGTTGATGAAGGCACATTTCTAAGACACTCCTATAGAAGTAAAGCATACATATGTTTTAATTTATCCACTCACAAAATTATAGAGAGTGCAAATGTCAGAATTGATGAATTTACAAAGAAGAGTGAAGAAGAAAGCAACAAAGAACCTAAAGATTACAAAAGATTTGTTTATTATTGTTAGAATAACTAAGGGGAGGGGGGAGGGGGGGGGGGTTGTAATGTCCCCATTTTTTTGAGTTAAATTATTTATAAATTTATCAATAAAATATATTACAAGATAAAGTTTTATATTTAATTAACTCAATAAAGTGATATTTTAAAATCAATCTTCTAGAGGTTGCTGGAAGAAGCAATGAATAAATAAAAAGGAGGCTAACTTATTGAGAAAAAATAAATAAATAGGCATTGAGGGCTCATTGCCTATCATCGAGATTTATTATTTCTTTTTGTTGATGTGCATTGTGGAGCCTAAGGTTTCTGCAAGTAGTCACAATTGGCCCCATTGAGAACGAAAAACTCTCAATTGGTATGCAATTTTGAGGGTGTGAGAGATCACCTAAATTATTGCAACTGTGGGAAGGATATTTTAGTCCTTTAACTTATGCTTAATTTCTGGTTTGGAGTTTCCAATGGAGTTGCACTTTCACCATATTATCTTCAGCATTCAATCTCCACCATTTGATCAATCCAGTGGCCTATTGGTACGGGTCATTATAGTGGTATCAGAGTGGTTTCCTGCTAGCCTGATAGGGTTACCCAGTCACCATTTAATTTAGTTTACAAAGGAACCAGTATAACTAAGAATATGGTTGAGAGACATTCTCAAAGCCCATCTAGAACTGTGCGAGATGATGAGACTTTACAGCAATAGGAGAGGCTTCTACAATCAATAGAGGAAAGTACATAGGCAATTATGGTTATGATACAACATTTGATTGGAGAAATAGGAGAAATAATCATAGTAATGATCAGGGTGATAGAAGCATAGCAGGATCACAACATAGGACATGGTCTAGAACAGCTGATAGACCCACATGTCCTACATTTAGAGAAGAAGCTCCAGCACACACACCTGATGCTATGGTAACAAATATTATAGATGAACTTTGACAAGCAAGGAATGAGTGGGATTCATTACCAGAATATGTACAAGATGGATGGACATTTGATAGGTACATCAACTATAGAGCTTTCAGGAAAAAGCATGTAGATAAACACAGTGAGTTGCAACAGGTCACCAACAAGTTGGTATTACCTACATTTGATGGCATTGGCAAAATGACTGCTTGTGCTTGGATTCATAAGGTGGATACTTTCCTATCTCTAAAGACTATGATAGAAATTGAAGCACTCAGGTATGCCACTTTACACTTAGATGGGGAAGCACATGATTGGTGGACACATGGCATGATCACATTGCAACACAATCAGGTAACCACTAATCAAGAGTTTGTGGATAGATTGATAGAAAGGTTTGATAAAAAAAAATCCTGAAGTTTATTTTTTGGAGTCAGCCCAGTTGAGACAATTGGGAGGTTTAGAATAATTTATCAATGACTTCCAAAACCTTCCAGTGATGGTGCTTGACATTTCAGAAAGGAGGCTAGTCATTTTATTCACAGAGGGATTAACTGAACCACTCAAGGGGTGGGTAAAGGCCTCTGATCCTCCTACATTATAGGAAGCCATGAAGAAAGCCCACAGTATGGAACTTGTAGCTCTAGCAAACTGGTTTAGTTCAAAGAGTTCTTCATCATTTAGAGATAACAAAGGGGAATTCAGCAAGGGTAAAGAGAAGGTTAGTGACTCAAAAGACAAGCTAGCTACACCTTGGGATAAGGAAACAATTAATGACCTATGTAGGAGGAAGCTATGCTTCTTTTGCAAAGGTCCCTATGAGTTTGGTCATGATTGTGCTATGAAGCCTAAGGGGAAGGCTAACTGGGTGATGTGGGCTTATTATAAAGGTTTAGATTCAGACATCTCAGAGCACCATGATGAGGGTCCTAATGAGGCAAAGGCTGACCAAGAGGTAGATAGTGTTGAGAAAAAAGAGGCTCTAGAGATACATTTATAGGAGGCATGTCTGTCTAGTATTCAAAGGGAGGGATCTTTCAGATTTCGGGGAGTCTTGGCAGGACAAAAGATTATTAGTCTATTGGATACAAGTGCCATACATAATTTCATTGATGCACAATATGTGGAGAGGCATGGACTCATTACTAAGGAGTTTGAGGGACTGAGAGTTAAAGTAGCTAATCGATATACTCTTTGTTGTGATAGGATGGTGCAAGATCTACCTTTGCGCCTGACCAACTATGAGTTTAAGGTGGACTACCATGTGGTCAACATGGGTGACATGGACATAGTACTTGGGATGCAATGGTTACATTCTTTGAAGGAGGTTACCCTAAAATTGGAGGATATGGAGATATAATTTGTGGTGGATGGCAGGACTCATGTGCTGAAGGCTATCCGTAATGGTGATGTTAGGACTATCTCATTTAGGCAATTGGAGAGATTAGCCAAACATAATAATATAGAGTGGGAAAAAATATGCGCTTTGATGCCTACCTAGGAAGGGCAACACAAGACTGAATATCATCCAGATATTCAAAAATTGAGAATCAAGTATGGGAAGGTATTCAATGAGATTCCACCAGGCAAGCCACCAGACAGAGGTATTGAGCACATTATCTAGTTGGAGGAAGGTGCTAAGCCTATCATGATCACACAATACCGGCACCCAAAACAACTCAATGATGAGATAGAGAGGACCATCAACGAGTTGCTAGCAATGAGACACATCAAACCAAGTAAGTCACCCTTTGCATCTTCTATTATTTTGGTAAAAAAGAAGGATGGTACTCTACGAATGTGTATTGATTAGAGGGTGTTAAATAAGAGAATTATAAAGAACAAGTATCCCATCCCACACATTGATGAGCTGATAGACAAATTGCATGGGGCTTGTTATTTCACAAAAAATGATTTGAGATCAAGCTATCACCAGATCAGAGTTCGAGAGCAAGATATTGAAAAAACTTCTTTTAGATGTCATTACGGGCATTTCAAGTTTGTAGTCATACCTTTTGGTTTGACTAATGCACCTACCACTTTTCAGTCCACTATGAACAAGGTCTTCCACCATCAGTTGAGGAAATTTCTGCTAGTGTTCTTTGATGATATTTTGATCTATAGCAAGACATGGCAGGAACATTTAGAGCACTTGGAGACAGTATTAAGAATTTTACAGAGTGAGTCCTTGTATGCCAAGGAGTCCAAATGTGATTTGGGGATGACAAAATTGTTCTATCTTGGACAAATCATTAGTACAAAAGGAGTGCAAATGGATCCTGAAAAGATCTATGCTATTGTTGATTGGCCACCACCAGAGAACCTTACATAGTTAAGAGGGTTCCTTGGTCTATGTGGATTCTATCGAAGGTTTGTTAGTGGCTACTCATGACATGCAGCGCCCATGACAGATTTACTAAAGAAAGGGGCATTTGTGTGGACTCGAGAGGCATAGGAGTGTTTTATGTGGTTCAAGGAAATAATGACTACATGCCCAGTATTAGCATAGCCTGATTTCATGAAGCCATTTGAGCTTCAATGTGATGCTACTTGAGAGGGAGTTGGTGTTGTACTCATGTAGGACAAGCATCCTATAGCTTATGAGAGTAGGAAACTCAAAGGGGCTGAGAGATCATTCAGCATATATGATAAGGAGATGTTGGCCATCATGCATGCCTTGGCCAAATTCAGACAGTATCTTGTGGGCAACAAATTTTGTATTAAAACTGGTCATAATAGTTTGAGGCACTTTTTGGGATAGTGGGACCTGAATGATCATCAATAGAAGTGGGTGAGTAAGTTACAGGCATATGATTTTGATATCACATATGTTAAGGGGACACAAAATATTGTTGTAGATGCTTTATCCCGTAGGCCACACCTCACTTCTATGATTCAAATATTAGAGGATTGGTGACACTTGATTGTAGCACAATATGCCAAAGACACGTGGGCCTCTGCTATAGTGGAGGGAATAACAATTGACACTAGAGACACTCTCATAGATAATTTGATCATTTACAAGAACATGATTTACTTAGTCCCAGGATCGAAAGTGAAGCAATTTATTTTGAGAGCATTCCATAATTCACCTACAGCAGGCCATCCTAGGTATTTCAAGACTTACAAGTTAGTATGGGAATGGTTCACTTGGAAGGGACTTAAGGCTGATGTTTTGCAATATGTGCAAGAGTGTCATGTTTTCCAACAAAATAAACAAGAGCACACTTATCCAACAAGGCTCCTACAGACACTTCCTATTCCTGACAGGAAGTGGGAGTGCATCTCTATGGATTTTATTACGGGCTTGCCCAAGGCCTAGGAGCATGATTGCATCTATGTGGTGGTGGATAGGCTAACAAAAATATGCTCACTTCTTCCCTATTCCTACTACATACTCAGCAACTCAGGTGGTAGAGGTTTTCTTTAGAGAGATTTTTAGATTACGCTGTTTTCCTTAGAGAATTGTGAGTGATAGGGATAGCCAATTCATGAGTCACTTTTAGTAGGAGATATTTAAGTTGTGTGGCACTAAGCTTACACCTAGTACCAATTATCACCCATAGACTGATGGTCAAATAGAGATTATAAACAAATGGGTGGAAGGGTATTTGAGGAATTATGTGACAGATCAATAGCAAGCTTGGGTCAGATGGATATATCTCTATGATTATTGTTACAACACTACATATCATATGACTATACAAATGACACCCTTCATGGCACTTTATGGTTATGAGGCACCTAGTTTCTTAGATTTGTTGTTGGGAGACAGTTGAGTACCTCGTGCAGGTGAACTATTACAGGAAAGTAAGGATATAGTTGCTACTCTCAGAGACAACATTGCTATACCTCAGAACCAACAAAAGTAGTATGCAGAAAAGAAGACGATTGTGCATAGTTTTGAGGTAAATGATATGGTTTACCTTGTGTTGCAGCCATATAAGCAATCCACTCTCAAGAAGAGTGGTGTAGAGAAACTCAAGTGACGCTATTATGGACCATTTAGGATCATCAAACGAGTTGGTGAGGTGGCTTATGAGTTGGAGCTTCCCACAAATAGTATAGTGCACAATGCGTTTCATGTATCATGCCTCAAAAAGGCATTGGGTCATAATGTGATGCCTTCTATTGTATTACTTCCCTTGGATGATGAGCGGAAATTGATCTTAGTGCCAGAATCCATTCTGGATAGTAGAGAGAAGTAGCTTCACAGGAGAGTAATCAGAGAGTATCTGATTAAGTGGAAAGATTTACCTGTTGAAGATGCTACTTGGGAGGGAGAAGTGATTTTGCAACATCCAGCATTAAGATTGCTTGAGGCCAAGAAATTTTAGGAGGGGCGGACCTGTAATGTCCTCATTTTTTGGAGGAGTTAACTTATTTATAAAGTTATCAATAAAAATATATTACAAGATAACTTTATATTTTATTAACTGAATAAAGTGATATTTTAAAATCAATCTTATAGAGGTTGCTGGAAGAAGCGATGAATAAATAAAAAGGAGGCTGACCTATCAAGAAAAAAATAAATAAATAGGCATTGAGGGCTCATTGCCTATCATCAAGATTTATTATTTCTTTTTACTGATGTGCATTATGGAGCCTAGGGTTTCTGCAAGTAGTCACAATTGGCCATTGAGAATGAAACACTCAATTGGTATGCAATTTTGAGGGTGTGAGAGATCACCTAAATTATTGCAACTGTGGGAATGATATTTCAGTCCTTTCACTTATGCTTAATTTCTAGTTTGGAGTTTCCAGTGGAGTTTCACTTTCACCATATCATCTTCAGCATTCAGTCTCCACCATTTGATCAATCTAGTGGCCTATTGGTAGGGGTCATTACATATATAGTTAGTAACCGTTGCACCAAAAGCCTAGACTATTAGTAAATGAAACCTCCCCACGTTAAGGGGGCAACCCCAGGATAGCCTCACTGGTGAGGACCTCAGACACGTGGTAGTGACAAAATGCATAGACAAACCTACGTCACCTTTTGTTAGGGGCCCACTCTGGGGACATCATAGCCCACCATGCTCCACGAGTCTCAACCTTGAGACCTCCGGCTCTAATACCAAGTTAGTAAAATTTTCACCAAAATCCAAGAGTATTAGTAAACGACACCTCCCAGCGTTAAGGGGGCAACCCCAAGATAGCCTCGCTGGTGAGGACCCCAAACACATGGTAGCGAAAAACTACACGAATAGGCCTACGTCACCTTTTGTTAGGGGCCCACTCTTGGGACATCACAGGGGTTGAATAAGTTGTTCAACATCCAAATGTCCTATTCAAACTTTTTACTAAGTATAGTGGAATCATTTAACCATTCATCTATCCAAGCTTTAACTTATCTAATCAGCAAGTTACTATAAATCAACATGCAAGTATAACACACAAGAAATCAACACATGACATAGTGATTTATGTGGAAACTCAATTTGGAAAAAACCACCAATAACATGCTACTCAATTTTCACCCTTCTGAAGTGATGCCATATGAAAGGCATGCCCTCTTAAAGGCTTACAACACATTGTTAAATGTGACCTTGTTAGATGATTTAACCACCCTATTAGAAGTGGGCTTGGTTAGAGGACTTTAGAACATTCACTTGGAATGCCACCCTGTTAAAGGCTTTACAAATGGTTGTTAGGCCAACCTAAGTCCATAGGATTTTCAGATCTAATATAATTGCTAGAGAGTATTAGAAAATCTTGAGCTGACTACAACATACAACTTATCTTGTAGATCTTAGATCACTTCTCAACTCATACCCTTGCTTGGCCTTCAATCTCTGCAACTCTTAATAGCTTGCCTTTCCTTTCAAGCTTTGTCTCCTCAAGGTTCCATACTCAATGTACTAGTGCAATCATCTCTTCATGACCACTTGTAGAAGAAGAGACTCTGTGTTGTTCCTTCTCCTAGATGTCTCCTTCTTGACACCCTTTCAACCGCTTCATAGATTTGGTACTTCAACAGTAATAGTATTAGCAGCTCTCTGCTTCTTGGTTTATGACTTCTTAAATAGAAGTCTTGGAGTTCCTTTTCTTGCTCAATTCTTCCATTTTGAATTTCAATTTTCATGGATTAGGTAGGATTCATTTTATCTAATTGATATTCTATTTTCTCTATAAACTTCTTGAATAATCCTTTAGAATTCATCCAAAAATGGTTTACATAAGATTCTATGCCAACAACTCATCATCCTCATCTTCCAACTCATTCACAAAATTCAATGCAACCCCTATGTCAACTTAGATTTGGCAAATCTTCATCATTTGAAATAATGTAGCAACTCAACACTATTGAAATACTAGTGCTCGACACATACTGTGTTACTCAACATCAACTATGTTTTTCCTAATGCTCAACACCTAAAGATCACTCGGAACCAATTGAAATTTTTTTGATGCTCGACACTTGATCTTCATCTAGCACTTGAAGATCACTTGACACGTGCTAGAAATTTTTGTTACTTGGTTTCTACTAAGAATTTTCTCACCTTCAACTAACTTGCTCCACACCTACTAATGATCTTATTTAAAGCTTTGTATTCAACCTTGTTACAACTTCTTCTTCCAATGTTTCTAAGTGTGACCAACCTCTATATCTTTGAGTATGTCATCAATACATTACTTAACCATTGTCTTAACTAATCCTTGCACTTCATTGCAACATCATAACTCAACCTTTCCTTTAGGTTCTCTTGTTACACCTTTTTTATCAAATCCTCTTTATCAATCAACTAAGTGATAGTGCTTGGATCTTATAAGCAAATATCATCTCTACAAATAGCACGTTTGACATCAATGGAAAAAAAATGATTGAAAACATTCTTTTACAACAATCTCCCTCTTTGATCTTCAATATCAATGAGCTTTTCAATTAGATTTCCAACAATCTCCCTCTTTGGCATTGATGGCAAACCAAACTTATCAACCATCAAACTAAACTATTCCACCAAAAGCTTACTAGGATATAATAGTAAGTCAAATGCAAAAAAGTAAATTGTGACATCACATCTCCTACTACTATTCTGATTGTTTCATTTCACTTCTCCCTCTTTGATGCTATATCCTTTATCTTCAATAGTTGTTGATCAGTTGTTCACTTCACCCTCTTTGACAACAATGCCAAAGAAATATTAGCATCTTAATATGTAGATGTAGCTCTTACAAGTTCATTTAATGTCTCCCTCTATCACCTTTCTTGTGATTGATTTGAAGTTTTAGCACTTTGACTACTTAGGCATGTATCCCAAAATAAGCATCCTTTGCATCAATATGTAATATCTTCAACAACCTACTTATTTAATGTAGGGCATTCTTTCTTTTTGGTTCAAGTAGCCTAAGCTACGGGTATCACCCCTAGCTTACCTCTAAGATACTCAAAAGCATCTTTATGTAGTGCTTTTGTGAAGATATTAGAAATTTGTTCCTTTGAGCTAACACATTTCATCTTCACTTGTTTGTCTTCCACTGACTCTCTTACATAGTGATACTTGATTGCAATATACTTAGTTTTAGCATGCATTACTGGGTTATTTGATATATTAATAGCACTTGTATTATCACAATAAAGTGTCATAGGCTCAATTACTTCTTCCTTCATACCTTGCAACAAATGTTTGATCCATATAATATTGGTGCAATTTATAGTAGCTACCACATACTCAGCTTCAATAGTAGACTGTGAGGTACAACTTTTCTTTTTGCTTGTCCATGTAATCAACCTCTTTCCTAATAAAAGTGCTCCTCCATTGGTGTATTTTCTATCATCAATGTTACCTCCCCATTCTGCATCAGTGTAATCTTTTAGTTCAAACTTCTCATTCCTCTTGTAGTATAAACCAAAGTCATTAGTTACTTTTAGGTATCTCAATATTCTCTTCACTACCATTAAGTGATTTTCTCTTGGATTGGCAAAAAAATCTTGCCACTATTCTAACAACTAATGCAATGTCTGGTCTACTATGTACACCATATTGTAGGTTTCCAATCATTGACCTATACATTGTCTGATTTACTTCAGCAAATTCATCATTCTTGGATAGTTTATGACTTGTTGCCATTGATGTGCTAATTGGTTTTGAGTCTTCTAGCCCAAATGTTTTGAGTACTTCCTTGATGTATTTGGATTGAGTCATAAATATTCCATGCTTTAACTGATGTACTTGTAATCCAACAAAGAATTTGATTTCTCCAAACATTGACATCTCAAATTCATGCTTCATTTGATCAACAAAATCTTTGCATAAAACATCTTTTCCTCCAAATATTATGTCATCAAAAAAGATTTTTGATATCAAAATATCTTTACCTTCCTTAGATTTCATGTACAAGTTGATGTTGTCATCTATTCTTTCAAATCATATCTTTACAAGATATTTGTGCAACCTTTCATACCATACTCTAGGTGCTTGCTTTAATCCATAAAGTGCTTTTTGTAGCTTGTAGACCATGTCCTTATTCTTCTCATCAACAAATCCCTCTAGTTGTTCTATGTAAATTTCCTTTTCTAGTATACCATTTAGAAAAGTAGACTTCACATCCATCTAGTAGACTTTGAAACCTTTATATGTAGCATATGCAAGTAATGTTCTTACTCCTTCCATTCTTACAATAGGGGAAAATGTCTCTCCATAATCCAGTCCTTCTTCTTGTGCATAGCCTTTGCAAACTAATTTGGCTTTGTTTCTTGTTATTTCACCATTCTTGTCAAGTTTTTTTCTAAACACCCACTTGGTACCAATCACATTCTTATCAGTTGGTCTGGGAACTAGAGACCAAGTTTTGTTCTTCTCAATCTAATATATCTCTTCTTTCATGGCCTTATTCCAGTCATCATCTTGTAGTGCATCTTTGACTATTTTGGGTTCAACCTTGCTTAGTAGACATGATTCATTCCTCAGTCTAATCCTTGTCATTGGTCTAGCATTTTTATCACCAATGATTTGATCTATAGGGTGATGTCTTCTTACATGCTTGGCTAATTTGGGTTCAATCCTTCTTTGCATATTTGATCCATCAACTTCAAGGTCATTTTTTTCTTCTTCATCTAGTATTTCATCATTTCTTTCTTGCATACTATTTTCAGAATCACTATGTACATTTTCTACATTCTACAGCCCAACTTCTAAATGTAACTTAGCATTCGCTGGTAGAGACTCGATAGATATTGAAGTTTGTTGTTGATTCCCAACTTGATTTGCAACATTGTCTCCAACTATCATTCATTCATAGAAGTATACAAAGGATCTATAATCCTTTATTTTCTTTGACTCATCAACTTGAACTTCTACATACTCATCAACATTTATATTTTCACTCTCCACAACTTTGTTAGTGTTAGTATTAAAACACTTATATGCCTTACTTCTGGTGGAGTATACAAGAAATATACCTTCATCACTTTTTGTATCAATATTTTCATTTCTAGTGTCTTTTAGAATATAGAATTTACAACCAAACACTTTGAAATGTTTAACATTAGGCTAATGACCATACCACACTTCAAAGGGTGTTGCATTTGTACCTGTCTTGAGTTGAACTCTATTCAGTGTGTAGACAACAATACTTATAGCTTCTCTCCACTATTTTAGTGCAACATTTTTCTCCATCATCAAGGTTGTAGTACAGTCAACCACTGACCTATTTCTTCTTTTAGCGATACCATTCTATGGTGGAGTTCTTGTTGCTATTGTTTGCCTTTTGATACCTTTTTCATTGCAAAATGTTTCAAACTCTCTTGATGTGAACTCACCTCCTCTATCTAACCTTAGGCATTTTTGGTCCTTTCTTGTTTCCTTCTCAACCCTAGCCAAATACCACTTGAACATTTAGAATGCATTAGATTTTCACTTTAAAAACATAGCAATCATCATCTTGGAATAATCATCTACAAATAGCATTATGTATATGTCTCCTAGGTAGCTTTGCACTTCTATTGGGCCACATAAGTTTGCATGAACTAACTCTAGTACTTCTTGGGAAGTGTATATTTTTCTTTTGAAACTAGACTTAGTCATTTTCCCTAGTTGAAATTGTTTACACATTATGTTTTCATGTTTCTTGAACTTGGGCAATCCTCTAACTTTATTTTTCTTGCTGATACTAATCAAATTATCAAAGTTAACATGACACAACCTTTTATGCCATAACCACACATCATCAAGTCTAACAAAAAGATATGTTGCTTCTTCCATATATAGGTAAAACAAACTACTCCTAGTTTTTTCACCTTTTCCTATCAAATTTCCATCAATGTCATAAATCTTGGCAGTTTTGTTTCCAAATTCAACTTTGCAACCTACATTGCCTAATTGTGATATACTCAACAAGTTGTAATTCAATCCTTCAACATAGTATGCATTATCACATGAAATTTTTTCTGTAAGTTTGATAGAGCCTTTTCCTTTGATTTGACAGGGAGCATCATATTGATTAAAGGTAATGAACTTACTTTTATCTCCTATCATGTGATGTGAGCATCCACTATCTATGATCCACTTGTTATTTTTGTTCACACAGGTAACTAATGTTGTTGCTTCATCATCATATTTGTCTAATTCATGCTTCATGGCTGCATTGACTACTTCATCATCATTTTCATTAGAGTCTTCTTCAACAATGTAGCATCTCTTGCCTTTCTCCTTGTAATATTTGCTATCATCTTCTCTTTTGTTCCTAAACTTATTTCCTTCTTTATAGTTTTTCTATTGTGGACATCTTGCAACTGTATGACCTACTTCATTGCAATTGAAACATATGATAGGGAGCTTACCTTTGAATTTTTCTTTACCTCTATGGAATATCCTAGCTAGTAGTGCTTCTAACTATTCCAAATCTTCCTCATCTATGTTGTTGTCACTGGATGCATGTTTTACTTTTCTTCTTCTCTTGATTGATGTGTCCTCCTCAGTATCATTTATTGTCATCTTGGCTTTGAAAGAAGATTCAAGATTCTCAGATCTATAGTTGTCAAAATTAGATAGCTCAAATGCAGTAAGTCTTCCAACTATTACTTTAAAGGTTAATGTGTTCCCTTGTATATACCTCAGCTCTTGGATGGCTAAAACTCTTATAGCATAGATAGGGAGCAGAGTTCTTAAGTATTTGCTGATGGATGTTTCTTCTTCTAGTTGTCCACCTAGACTTCTTAATACATTCACCACTTCCTTTATTCTTGCAGCATACTGAGTAGCATTTTCACCTTCCTCCATCTTCATGTCATCAAACTTTCCTCTTAGGCTTTCTCTCTTTTCTCTTTGAAAATTCTAATCACCTCGATAGATATCTATAAGTTTTTCCTCATTTTGAATGCAATATTATAGTCTTTGATGTCATCATATTCAACATAGCTAAGTGTTGATGCAATTTCCAACATTTCTTGGTTATGCTCCTTCTTCTTTTTTAGGTCATATGTAGTGAGTGGTCTTGCTGAAGTTACATGTTGTGTTCCAATTAAGCTTTGTGCATAATCACCTATTGATCCAAGGTGCAATTTCATCAAACTCTACCATGTAACACAGTTGTCTTGTTTGAGCTTGGAAACTTCTCTCTTAGACATCTTGATCTTCTTGCTTCTAGTACCTTGAAACTAAATCAATAGATGGCTCTGATACCAATTGTTATAATTTCTTTAGAATAACTAAGAGTTTGGTGGGGGGGGGGGGGGGTGGGGGTGAATTAGTTATTCAAGGTCCAAATGTCCTATTCAAAATTTTCACTAAGTATAGTGAAATCATTCAACCATTCATTCATCCAAGCTTTAACTTACCTAATTAGCAAATTACTGTAAATCAAGATGCAAGTATAACACACAAGAAATCAACACATGACATAGTTATTTACATGGAAACCTAATTTGGAAAAAACCACCAATAACATGCTACTCAATTTTCACCCTTCTGAAGTGATGCCTGGTGAAAGGCATGCCTTGTTAAAGGCTTACAACACACTATTAAATGTGACCTTGTTAGAAGATTTAACCACCCTATTAGAAGTGGGCCTAGTTAGAGGACTTTAGAACATTCACTTGGAATGCCACCCTGTTAAAAGATTTACAAATGGTTGTTAGGCCAACCTAAGTCCATAGGATTTTCAGATCCAATACAATTGCTAGAGAGTATTAGAAAATCTTTACCTGACTACAACATACAACTTATCTTGTAGATCTCATATCACTTCTCAACTCATACCCTTGCCTAGCTTTCAATCTTTGCAAATATTAACAGATTGCCTTCCCTTTCAAGCTTTGTCTCCTTGAGTCTCCATACTAAATATACTAGTGCAATCATCTCTTCATGACCACTCATAAAAGTAGAGTCTCTATGATCTTCCTTCTCCTAGATGTCTCCTTCTTAACACCCTTTCAACCACTTCAAAGATTTGGCACTTCAGCAGCAACAGTATCAATAGCTCTATACTTCTTAGTTTATGACTTCTTAAATAGAAGTCTTGGAGTTCATTTTCCCACTCAATTCTTCCATTTTCAATTTTGATTCACATGGATTAGGTAGGATTCATTATATCTAACCCATATTCTATTTTCTCTAAAAACTTCTTAAATAATCCTTTAGAATTCGCCCAAAAATGGTTTACATAAGATTTTGTGCCAACAAATCATCATCCTTATCTTCCAACTCATTCAAAAAATTCAATGCAACCACTATGTCAGCTTAAATTTGGTGAATCTTCATCATTTGAAATAATATAGCAGCTCAGCACTATTGAAATACTAGTGCTTGGCACATACTATGTTACTCGGCATCAACTATGTTTTTCCTGATGCTCGTCACCTAAAGATCACTCGACACCAACTAAATTTTTTCTAATGCTCAATACCTAATCTTCACTCAACACTTGAATATCACTCAAAACATGCTAGAAATGTCTATTACTTAGCTTCTACTAAGAATTTTCTCAGCTTCAACTAACTTGCTCAACACCTACTGATGATCTTAGTTAAAGCTTTGCAGTCAACCTTGTTACAACTTCTTCTTCCAATGTTTTTAAGTGTGACCAACCTCTATATCTTTGAGTATGTCATCAATACATTACTTAACCATTGTCTTAACTAATCCTTTCACTTCATTACAATATCATAACTCAACATTTCCTTTAGGTGCTATTGTTACATCTTGTTGATCAAATCCTCTTGATCAATCAACTAAGTGATACTGCTTAGATCTTATAATAAAATATCATCCCTACAAATAGCAAGTTTGACATCAATGGAAAAAAAATGGTTGAAAACATTATTTTACAATAATCTCCCTCTTTGATCTTCAATAGCAACGAGCTTTTTAATTAGATTTGCAAAAATTATGAACCTGATGCCCTTCCAAAAATATCTGAGAGAAACAAAGCTTCAATTCCTAAGTCCCCAAAAACTCCACTAGTTACCAAGTTACAGGCAATACAACTTGAGTTGCAAAGACCCAAGTCACAATCAAAAGCTATTGGGCTAGTTCAAACTAAGACTGATGGACCTGAGTCATAGATAGAAAGGAACAAACTTGAAACTAAAATTCAAGAAGAAGATGGTGGAACTCATTCATAGACCAAGGAGCCTATGTTAGCAAGATATGTCAAAAAACATCATACACCTAATTAGATCATTGGAGATAAATCAGATGGAACAATGACAAGAAGAAAATTAAAAGGTGCATGTTTACTTGTTGAATTTGAATCTAGAAGTGTTAAAGATTCTCTAAAAAATGAGAGTTGGATTGAAGTAGTGAATAAAGAGATAGAATAGATAGAAAAGAAAAAAACATGGCCTCTTGTTCCTAGACCCAAGGATAAAAATGTAATTGGTACAAAATGGGTATTTAGAAATAAGTTGAATAAAGATGGAAAGGTATCAAGAAACAAAGCAAGATTGGTATGCAAAGGTTATTCTCAAGAAGGTATTGATTATGGTGAGACTTTTTCTCCTATAGCAAGACTTGAAGGTGTTAGAACTTTAATAGCATACATAACACATAAAGGATTTAAAGTATATCAAATGGATGTTAAATCTACATTCTTGAATGGAATTATTGATGAAGAATTCTACATTGAACAACTAGAAGGTTTTGTAGATCCTAGAAAAGGAGACTTGGTTTGTAAACTACACAAAGCATTATATGGTCTCAAGCAAGCTCCCAGAGCTTGGTATGTAAGAGTCCATAATTACTTAGTAAATTTTTTTTTTCAAAGGACTAATGATAACAACAATCTATATATCAAGGAAGGACCAAATAAGAAGATTTTTTTGGTAGAAATATTTGTTGATGATACTTTATTTATAGGAAATGATGATTTATACAAAACATTCTCAAAAGAAATGAGAAAAGAATTTGAGATGTCTATGTTTGGTGAAATAAAAAAATTTGTTAGATTGCAAATACAAATAAAAAAGAATGGTATCTTCATCACTCAATCTAATTATATCAAGGAGATATTGGAGAAATTTAGAATGGAAGATTCAAGACAAGTTGGAACACCTATGTCTATTGGATAGAAGCTTTCCAAAAATGATGATTCCAAAGAAGTAGATAAGACCACTTATATATCAATGATTGGAAAATTATAGTATGTAGTTCACACAAAGCCTAATATTTCTCTAGCAATTGGAATAGTGGAAAGGTTCTCAATAAATCCCAAGGAAAATCACATGATGGAAATCAAGAGAATCATGATGTATCTGAAAGGTACTAAAGACTATGGTTTATGGTACAAACTTAGAAGCAATCTAGACTTGAAAGTATTTACTGATGTTGATTGGGTAGGAATTCTTGACAATAGAGAAATCACTAGTGGTGGATCATTCTTTCTTGGTAAAAGACTAGTATCTTGGACAAGCAAGAAGCAAAATTGTACATCTCAATCCATAGTAGAGGTAGAATGCAGTAGCAGTCAATTGTTCTAACATTGTTTAGTTCAAACAACTATTAGAAGGAACAAAGGTAGAAATCAAAGATCCAATTGTCATATATTATGATAACACTAGTGCAATAAACATATCAAAGAATCTAGTAATGCATTCCAAAACAAAGCATATTTCTATAAAGTATCACTTTTTAAGAGAGTTGGTGCAAGATAAAGAAGTTAGATTGGAATATGTGAATACAAAGGAATAGATTACGAACATATTCACCAAGGCATTACCTAAGGATGCATTTTTGTATCTAAGAGGTAAGCTAGGTGTCATTCCCCTATCTAAAATTCACTAAATGAAGTTTAGTGAATGAATCAACCAAAAAGTATCAAAGATCAATCAGTTGGTGTAGAATTGGCAAGGGCATATTGCAAATGAATCAATACTTAAGGTACATTGCTATTTATAGAGTTATTGTCTTTGGCATGTGTCATCAAAGAGGGAGAAGTTTACTATCATATCTCTAAGAAATTTTTGGAACTAGAATAAAGTTATAAACTAGAGAGGGAGAAGTCTTCTAAAGAAGAAGTATGCTAAGAGAGGGAGGATGTTCTAAATGAACTTGTTAATAGCAATTGTAGATAGAATTAGTGAAATGAAGATCTCATATTGACAGAGGGAGTTCTCAAATCTAAAATCCAAAATTTCATTGTTCTATGACATGTTGTGTTGCCATCAATGTGAAAGAGGTAGATTGTTGGATATAACTGATTAATTGTGTGTTGTCATTGATGTCACACAAATTTCATAATCATTATTAGTCAGTATGTGCCAAGCTCACTCATGCATTGAAGATAGTTCTCAGTGTTTATTGAGCATTCCTATGTTTGCCTAGTTCAAAAGGCAATGTCTACCGAGTTCACTTAGGCATCAAAGGAAAAGTTGCAGAGATAAAAGTGTTAATCAGGTTCACTTGGGTAATCAAGGAAAGTTCAATGGAACCAGTACTAACTAAGCTCACTCGGTTGCTAAAGGATTTTCATAAGTTTGTAGTGTTAACAAAGCTTTTCTTGGTTAACAAAAGAAATCATTTCAAAGTTAGTTTCTACTAAGTAGGGTCAGCTAACAAAAGATTTTCTTATTTTGTTGTACTAAGCTTAATTCAATTCCAATCGACTAAGGTGATGAGTATTAATTATTTTAAGTTGTATTTTAGCCAACTTGACAAAGTGGAAGGTATATGTATAAGGTCAAGTTGTGATTTCAAAGTGTGAAAAGTGCAATAGAATGTGTGAATTATGATGATATGATTGAATATCTATTGATGAGCAGAGGAAGCAAATTTGAAGGGTAAGAAGAATATCATTGTGGTGGAACAAAGCCATATTCAATCAAGAAGGATCAAGTATAAGCCAAAGTAGAGATCTAAAATCAACAAATTAGTTGTAGTCAAACCAGGTCATCTCATTGTTACTCTCTCTAACCATTGTAGTAGTGATCTAAATCTACTAATAGAGTTGGCTTAATAGTTAATTGCAAATCCTCTAACAAGGTGGAAATTTCATTGAATTGTTCTCAGGACCTCTAACTAGGCCACTCCTAATAGAGTTATTAAATACTTTAATAGGATCACACCAAACTATGTATTTTGTAACCTTTAACACAATTGGCTCCTAATAGGGCTTACTTTAGAAGAGTGAAATTTGGTAACTAGTTGCTATTGGTGGTTTTTCCCAAATTGGGTTTCCACATTAAATCCTGGCATCAAATGTGTTCATGCTATTTCTTTATGTGTTTTCTACTAAGTTAAAGTCATGGTAATCACATATAACATCTAATGGTTTATATGTTAATCTTTTACCAAGCTAATCTAGTTATTACTAGGTTACAACATTTTGTGTGTTTACTAAACTTCAGCAGTATTAAGTTATCTATTTGCATTCTATACTGACATCTAAGGGATCTAGGAAATATTTTTTTAGGAACTAATCCACCCTTCCCCTCTTAGTTACTCTTCTTATATTTCCAATAGATGGTACTAGTGATGGTGAACTACCTATAATTGATAGAGGTTACACTACTAGGATATTGATTTGACCAATTGGCTTCATCTCTAGTATTTTTTTCCTCAACATATTCTTCCTTTATCATCCATGTTTCATGAAGGATTTTCTTCACCACATTTTAAAATTTCTTCTTGGATGCCTTAGAATTCTGCAATTGATATGCCTCAACAAATCTTTGTTTTCTTGTA
The DNA here is from genome assembly GCA_028749045.1 of Cupressus sempervirens. Lineage (NCBI taxonomy): Eukaryota > Viridiplantae > Streptophyta > Pinopsida > Cupressales > Cupressaceae > Cupressus > Cupressus sempervirens. Next base: position 645,063,703 of record CM053786.1, on the reverse strand, counting down.
CCCTGTTCGTCACTCCCATCATCAATATATGCCTTTAATAATTCTTTAAAATATTCAATGATTTCTTCTTTTGTAACTTTATAGCCTAAGGGGTCAAAAAAAAAAATTTTAGGAGTAATTACCTCCATAGACATCTTATTAGTTTCTTCCATGAAACAAATCTATTTATTGCACTTCTCTACACTTGATTTGGGTTTCCTCGTTCTCTCACTCATCTCAGTTTGAAATGTTTTCAACATAATGGTTATGCTATTGTTTATGTGATCTTCAAATGTATTTTTATAATAGTAACTGATTAATTCCATGGTGCACTTTTTTGAATTCCAATCTAATATAGGTATAGTAGGGAACCTTTTCATGACATGAAAGAATAGATAAATTATTAGAGATCCAAATCGTAATGTTGCATTATTTTTCTTCCTAATCCTCTCAATATTTTTATAGACTTGTTGTTTCTAAATATCTCATAAATTTACTTCTACTCTCTCAACACACATTTTATAAGATGCATTTATGAATCCTATAGAGCTTCATCTTCTCTACAACTCAAACTCATCTTATTAGATAATATTTTATTGATAACTATGACATCATATTATTGAATTAAGCTCAACATCATACTTCTACCATTCTATTTTGTCTTATTATTGTAAAATACCAATTTCTTATTATTCTTCTCATTTATAAGAATTGTTCCCTTGGTACTTAGTCTTGTCACCTAACAAATTAGGTCACTTTTTATCTCAATTACTTGGTCTCCTAACAAAAAATTGTTGTCATAGATTCTACTTAGAATAACTCTAGCCCATTCTTTAATATCAAACTCATGAAAAGGAGAAATTTCCCAATATTTAATTGTTCTAAGTGGTTGAATTCATCCTTAAAGCCCATATCTTGTTTGTAGACCTTGTCAAATTCCTTATAAATATTTGAATCTCCTAGAGTTTTAATTTTTAGTGGACGTAAGATCTCACATCTTTCACAACTACAAATAAGTCTAAAATTTATGTGAATGCCCTCAATAGGATCATCATCCAAATTGGAAATTTCACTTTTTAAAAGCTTATATCTTTATTTTCAATTATATAATGTAGTAAAGAGCGATCCATTTTAAAATTTTCAAATGACTTCACAATTAGGTCTTAACAATGCAGTTAAATACCTTAAAACTATAGAATTAGGGATTCGGCATAAACAGCTAGAATTCTAATCTCCAACACTTTAATTTCTCCTTCAAATCACTCTCAAATATCCTCCAAAAATTTATCTTGGATTTTAAACTTTCAAATGGTGATTAGTCACATTTATTTTAGTTCTTTTTATTTACCACAAATTTGATATGAATTAATTTTCCAAGTACACAAACTCAAAAAGTTGATTCTCTAACCACTAGCCTAAATTTCTTTCTCAAACTCACATATGATCTCATATCATTAGGAAGTTTTAACTCTATCTTTTAAATATCATTCAATGCTTCTCCTAAGTGATCAAAACTTTATATTATCATGTTAGGGTCTATTAAATTTTTGGTATGTTATCCCTTATTTTCTGTAATGAATTAATTGATTAAATTGATTAGGGTTTATCATCTACTAAAACTAATTTCAGCTTCTTCTTAGATGTGTCATTTTACTTCACAACCCATATTTGTGTTCTTGTATGTTTATTTTTCTTTAATAAAATGTTTCAATTGATTTTTTCTACATGACCTTTAACTTTTCTGTTCTATCTATCATTACTCTTTTCATTCCTTCTTACATTGTTATTTGCATTTCTTTTATAGTTCAAGTTTTGTGATCTCATATTTGTCATTTTCATGTTGTTTTTGGTATGAAATCTTGTTGTATAAGCCAATTTTTTTACAAATATGTCATGCTATCACATTTCTTTCATATCTAAGACCAAATTGAGTAGCCTTTAAATTGTAATTTCTTTCGATATGTTTAAAGTTGTTTCACTTATAACACATAACTCCATTTCTTATGACATTTTTCCCCCCCAATGGTCTACTAGATACATGGTAGTACTTTTATATGTATTCCATTATCACTATTTTATCTTGGTTTATTACATTCATTAGATTTATGTCCATAAGAAAATAAATTATAAGAATAACAAAAAAGGGTTTTAGAAAACTCACTTATGTAGTCATGCTCTATTTGTGCAATATGATAACAAGAAAAGTATAATCCATTATTATTTTTATTTACTTCTTCATGTTTTTCAACTTGTTTAGGTACTTGTTTGTTAATATATTCTTGTTATTTAGGATGTTGGTTTGCTAGATCTAGTTTGCCACTAACTTTTGATCCTTTAGATCATTATCCTTCAACACATCCAATCATTCTCTTGTCATGAATAGGTCTTTATGCCATAGTATATTTGTCAAGTTTTTTAGTGCTAGAAGACAACTTCTCAAGATGTTTCCTATTTGTGTAAGTTCTCATGTAACAATAGTGTTGTACTTCTCAATTTTTGTATGTTGTGATTTCTTAATCACAAGGGTAGGTGTCACCTTGGTAAATTTGGATTTCAAACTTGTATTCTTAGATCTTAACTAAATTTTCTTTCAACTTCTATCATTTTCATCTTAAGATTGGCCATCTCAAGTTCAAGCTTTAGAGTATCATTCTCCTTCCCAAGATTATAAATTGCATCACTATCCTTGTACTAATTGTTTGACTCTTTCTTCTTGGATTTAGATGATTCAATCTACTCTTTCAACTTTTAAATGAAGCCTTGTGCATCTCTAATTTTGATCTTCATCTTGTTTCTTTCCTCTTTGACTACATCAAGTTCCTCAAGATCTTCCTCCAATTTCTTCTATAACTAATCCATATCCATAGAGATCTTACTAAATATTTTAGGACTCCTCTAAGTAACTATTATCTCATACCAATTATTAGAAATAAGGAATATTTACAGGGAGGGGGTGAATAAATGTTCCATGCATTTTTACTCAACTATGGATATCTTTAGCAATATATAATCATGCATATATGATCAAATTCAAAAGTAAACATAAAAATATACACAATGCAACTCATAACACCATTACTTATTAACTATGGAAAGATTGGCCAAAGAAAAAACCTTGGTGGGGATGGTAACCACAAAATGACCCACTAATCAAAAGTATCTTGTGAAAAATAGTGACCCTGTTAGGAGTCTATTACATTCATATAGTGTATATGTCCTTGTTAGAGGACTAGACCTTGCTAGAAGACTCAACCTTATTAGTAGTTGTTAATATTACAATACAAAAATAGTAAGTTTATTCCACTACCACAACATGCATATACAATAGTACAAGGTTATGTGCAAGATCGTGGTCAACCAAACTATGTCCTTAAGTGGCAATGAAAAATCAGCAAATCAAGGTTATGTCAACTTGACATTCAATTTTCAACTTGCTATGAACTTTCTATAGAAAATTTGAGACAAAAGAATATATAGGAAATGAAATTTATTTCTAAAATAGTAGGCCTTATCTAACAAAAAAAATTAAAAATTGATTGGTAAATTTTTTTTTTTTTAATGCAATAGTACAAAAGTTTCAAGATAAAATATGAAGTAGATGTATGTCTAACCATCTTAATTAAGATCGAATGATAATATTTTAAAAAAAATTCTAGATATAAGAAGTAGACTCAGGCCCAGATGTGACACATATTTTTGGTATTTTTAATCTAAATAATTTTTTAAATATGAATTTTATACTATATTATTTTAGGAAAAAAATATGTCGTGTTTGACCACCTTAGCTAATTCAAAACTCTAAAAAAAATAGTTTTCCTTATTTTTTCCTTATAGCAGAAGCATAGAATGTAATGCAACATTTGTATTTAAAAAATATTGTACTGCTTGAAAGCTATAGGTGTTTTTCAATCAATGTGTCAATTAGCACTTTATACGTAACTCCATTAGAAAATATGTAATAACTACATAGTGAACTCATAATTTGATGAAAATTACAGTTATCGATTGCTAAGAACATTCTTAAGAAGCCCTTTTTATTTCATCAAATATGGGTGGAAAAATGTTATCAGGTACATGTTTGAAGTAAAAAATACAGAAGAATAGTCCAAAAGCACATTTTTGGGACTTTTTAAAGTTCAACATGTAGGATTGGCATCCAAAGATTTACTAGGCTTGATAAAGGTATTAAAATGGGTGAGAAAGAAGTTGGAATAGATTTTGAAATGCTTTGAGACATTTTAGAACTACATTTTTTTTAGATCACTAGTTTTTGGCACACCATGATCCTACACATACCTACAATATGTATACAAAAGGTATTAGATACAAAAATATTTCTAATAGTGTTGATATATTCAATATTTGATTTTATCCTTTGTATATTTGTTCACCAATACTTATCATGCATCCATACAATACTATACTATCATCAAGCTTGCATCAAGATTGAATATACATAGTGCACATTCAAATGTTATATCATTTCAATACAATGCCACACTTATTACAATAAAAATTTATCTTTCTTTATACCAAACTACTTGACCATTTGTCCGTCAACACCTTTTACATTTCCCAAAAATTGAAATAACTTTTTACTAAGTGAGGGTTAACATCTAGGATGTTATCCAAATATTTTTCAATCATTACATTGGTAAATTGGAATAATCCCTTAATCAAAATGCCTTTACTCTGTCATTTATTTTGTTTAGGTTTTTATGACTTGTAATTGGAAAACTATCTATACTTTATTCATAAAGTGAAAATTCTTGAGCACCTTTATCCATATTCTCATTACATCATGTACTTCCTTCCCTCAACTACAAAGAGTTTCAAGTTCTTTGAGTCAACTATGCTAAACAAAAATGAATGGTTGTTCATTATTTCGTAAATAATAGTTATACAAACTTCTAAGTCCAAATCCAAAACTCAGTGTCACTTTTGTCCTTAGTCTTAGTAAGTATATGTTTCAATAAATGACAACCATATATCACCCTTACGATGCCTATCTATTTCAAAATCTACTGCCCTTTGTATTTTTTGGTTAGGCACCATGTCACTATTGACAGGGCATTTTCATTTTTTGGTCATGACATAGCAACCCACTAGAAAATACCAAACCCTGGTGACACTGATTGTACCCTTTTCTAGCTAGTCCCTACTTCGGTACTGACAGTTTTGACACCAACCACCTTGCCTCAAAGATCAAAGTAATTAAAAATTTTGGCCCCAACTCTCCACTTTATGACACTGTCCTTCCATTTTGTAGTACTTGCTAACAATGTAAAAACTTTGGGAACAAGAAATGGGAAAGTGGGATTTTAAATGGATCTAGAAGGCATATTGCAAATTCAAAAAGTTGCCCACCCAATAAAATTTAAAAAGCACAAGGCCTAGCATGCTTAATCGGGACACAAAGCTTGATTTTAAAAGGGTTTCTCATAGGGTTTTAAAATTGAAAAGATTAAAAAAAAACTCTAGTAGGCAAGTCATAGAACTTATTCTAATTTTTATATCTAAATTTATGAAAATTTTATTTTGTAAAAGATAGACCAACAATGGCTCTATTTGGGGATGATAGACTGCCTGTGTCTATGCAAGAATTTAGAATCTTTAGTTGAGAAGACCACATACTTGACAAGAAATGACAACTTCTGAGAGAGCAACCACACTAGAAGAGAGCTATGGACAAGAACTATACATAGACCAATAGAATATAAAAATGTAAAGAAAACCTAAAACTATTATTCATGAATAAAAAAAGTATTTCAGTGGAAATATCTCTTCAAGAATTGTCCATGAATTGGTGCAAATCCTTCAATAAATAAGAATCCTCTCCCCATAAAACTTCAATTAGATAGGGACTCAACCATATTGGATCAAATTTACCATGTTTTCCCTTATCTTCAATTTGTGCATTCCACATGAGGGCCAAATCTTCAAGTTCAAACTTTTTACTAGCTATTCTTCTATCATACTGTGTCTTGACTTGTAGTTGCAACTTTTGGTTCCGAAAAGATGCTTCTCTCCTAGTTTTTGCTAATCCTACAAGCTCATCCAACCTTTCTTGCATATTATCAATAATATCTTCATCATGCAACTGGATGTAATTATAGAGCCCTACTAGGTCATTCTGAGGCATCCTTGCCTAAATTCCATACACAATATCAAAGGGTGCTACTCCTATTGCCTTTTCTATAGTCACCCTATCAGCCCATATTGCTAATTGCAACTTAAAATCTTAGGCTTTCTTATTATCAGCCAATGTCCTTTTTATTATTTTCAAAAAACTCTTATTTATGGACTTAGCTTGTTCATTCCCTTGTAGATGATAAAGGGAAGAGGTTCATCTTGTAATTGCATAGTTGAACTCCTTAGACCTAAAGCACATTGCATTATTTGTTATATTTTCTAAGGACAAACAAATATGGAAATAATGTTATTTAGCAATAAATTATTGACAACTTTACTAGTTGCATTTCTAGTAGGGATTGCCTCCACCCATTTTGTAAAGTAATCAATAGCAACTAATATCCAGGAATAACCAGTAATAGACTTGGGAGAAATCTCACCTATAAAATCCATTCCCCATTGTTGGAATGGTGCTTGAACTTCCACTAGTTTTAATGGGGTGTTTCTTGAAATTTTTAGCTTACCTACAAATCTTTGGCAAGCATCACATTTTCTAATCATTACTTGAGCATCTATAGAAAGAGAAGGCCACCAAAATTCAGCTCTCATCAATTTGTATGTAGTGGTCTTGGCCATATAATGTCCTCCACAAACTCTAGTATGCATCTCATTCAATATGTCTGTCAATTTCTTCTGATCAAACACTCTAGCAACACCCCTTCAAAATTTCACCACCATGAGCTATTCTGAACAATAATATATCTGATGTCTTGTAACTTGGTGCTTCTCTTTTCATTTTTAGTCAAATGAGGAGGAGCTTCCATGTGTTGTAGATAATGGATAACATTAGTATACCATTCATAGTGGTCCAGATCATGCAAACCTTACTTTAATTCATCTGTCTCCAAGTTTATTTGATTAGCATCCAAATTGGATGGAGACATAAGCTTAGCTAATCCTGGACTCTTACAAAAAAAATTATTTGTATTTCAATGTTAAATTCATGGATCCTATTGATCCATCTGCATCTTCTACCTAATAATTCTTGTTGAGAAAATATGTCTTTTACCACAACACGGGGTACAAATGCAATGACAATGGCACCTATCAAGTAGCATCTAAAAGCCTTAACAGCTTTTACCAAGGCATAAGCCTATTTCTTATTAATTTCATATTTTAATTCAGCAGGCTATAATGATTTTCTAAAGAATGCAATTGGTTGTTCATATCCTTCCTCATTCTTCTGCAACAAGACTGCAACTATAGTATGTAAAGATGCAAAATAGAATATGTGCATTGGTTTTGTGTAATCTGGAGTCCTAAGGACTAAAGCATTCTTTATGGTAGTTTTAATATCTTGAAATGCCTATGAAGGTTCACCATCCCAGTTGATAGTAGCTCCTTTCTTAAGCATCTTTGAAATAGGTATGCTAATCTCAACAAAGTTACTAACAAGCCTCCTCAAGAAGTTAACTTCCCCAAAGAAAGATTGTATTCCCTTCACATTCTTTGGCTTATGAAGCTTATCAATGGCTACCACTCTCTCAAGATCTATCTTTACACCATCTTTTGATACTATGTGCCCAGTAAACTACCTTTTGTCACCCCAAATGTACATTTCTTTGGGTTTAATGACACTCCATATTCCAAGGCTTTGATAAAAATATTCTCCAAATGTCTAGAATGGTCTTTAGCCCTTTTGGAATAAGCTATAAGTATACAACCATAAACTTATTTATGTACTTGTGGAAAGCTACATACATAGCCCTTTGAAAAGTGGCACCAACATTATTCAATCTAAATGGCATTCTCACATATACATAAGTTTCCCATGGAGTTCTAAATGTTGTCTTAAATTTCTCTTCTTCTTTCACTAGGACCTAGTTATACCCTAAGAACTCATCCATCATGGACATAAGTTCAAAACAAATTACCTACTACAACATAGCCTCCATGTTTGACAACCTATAATTATATTTTAGGGAAGCAATGTCTAGATTTATGAAATCCACACATAGTCTAATGTCTCCATTATTTTTCCTTATAGGTACTAGATTTGAGACCCAAGTGGAATGTCTAATAGGTTTAATTAAATCCCTTAATTTCATGAATTCTTCTTTCATTTTGGGTGCTATGGTGGGATTTATTGGTCTCTTCTTCTACCTAAAAGGTTTCACATTTTCTTTCAGTGCTACAACATGTTGGAGAAGGTCTTCTCTATAAGCCTTGAGATCCTCATACAACCATGCAAAAACATGTCTATATTTTCTTAGTAGCTTAATCAAGGGCTTTCTAATTTCATATAACAAATCTTGACCAATATAAACTTTCTTCAGAGACTTATTAGTTTCAAGGTTTATTTCTTCTAGCTCTTAAGGTTTATAATCTGTAACCCCAGGTCTTATTGTATCTTGGTTTTCAAACTTGTTATCTAAAACAACTAGATCCTTAGGTATTTTATTAGTATTTAATTGTATGACCTCTTGACTAAAAATTATTTCCTCACCATCTATAGTTTCAACCCAATCACTACAGCCTAATTCTTGACCATGGTATTTATCTTCATTCAACAAGAAATTTACGATGTCTTTGTCATCTTTAAACACTTGCCAATGTTGAATATTGTTAGCTATTGAGGGTCTATTCTAGACCTCAATCTATGAAATTCATACAAATGATACATCCTTTGGTTTATTTGCTACATTTTCTAATAGGTCATCCATCTTATTTTGAATTTTGTCTTTTCATGAAATACCAAATGCATCAAAGAACTATATCTAATCCTAGACAACATTTCTATACTATTCAATCTTTTATTTTTAGAGGCATATATTTCCCTTATCTATGAGATAATTAATTAAAAATCACCTATAGCATGAAACTTTTTAATTACATGGTGGGCAACAACCTTCAATCCTAATAGTAGAGCTTCATATTTATCTATATTGTTAATGCATGAAAAATTTAGGGTGAAGGAGTACCTAAAAGTATTCTTTTTAGGAGAAATAGAAACCACCCCTACCCCTAAAACTTCCTTAGAGCTAGCCCCATCAAAATACATGGTCCATAATACTAGTGAATCCATACAACACTCAACTTCATGCTCAATCATAGTAGGAAACTTCTCAACTTCTTGGATAACTAACTTAGCTCTAAATGCATTCACACCCATGTATAAGAAACAAGTAGAATCTTTGTCAATTTCTCCCCCCTAAATATGATTAACCCTTTGTTCTCTATCTACTTTAACAACTTTATCTCCTATGTGAAATGTTGCATAAGTTAGGTCACATTGTAGGCTACCTCTCGTAGTAGCACTAAATTTTCTAGAGAGCAACATTCCATAATGTGGTTGAATATCAACTACAAGGACTAACATAGTCAATTATACCGTAAGACATGCATCTAGCTTAAATGGTAGAGCATTGATAGTAACTATAACTAGAACTTCTCTAGCATCCATACCTCTACATCTACCTTTCTTAGTGTCTACTCTCAACCCTAGGGCTTCCATTACTTTGAAGGGCATGATGGTGTTAGAGGCTCTTGAATCTATCATGCAAATTTTTAGGGTTTTTCCCTTTATAATTAGACTAAGAAACAAAGGGTCAATATCTTCTATATATGCTACTAATGAATCATCCAAGAACATTTGGGGAATTTGAGATATAATACCACTATCTTCTACTACAAATGGAGTTTGTTGAATGACATTTTTTTCCACAATATTGTTATTATTTCCTATCCCTCCCAACCATGAAAAGGCTTTTCTTTTATTCTCTTCAATTCTAAATAGTTAGATAAAGGCACCTTTACCATTATTTGGGACAACATAGATATCATATCAATCTATTCAGATATACTAGGTTTCATAAGAATACCTAGAGTTGAAACCTTTTGAACAATAGGAATTATTATTTTCTTGACAGTATCAAATCCTACTTTCTTTTCTTGCACAATTGCTTTTATTGTCTCAATTGTTTGGAATTGAACCTTCTTCTTGGGTTCCCACTTCTTGGTTTTGACATCTTTAACTTTAACTACCTCTACATTACCCTTCTTGTTTTCATCTTTCATCTTATGTGTAATATACTTTGTAAATATACTAGAAGGCTTCCCAACATCATTATTAACTATTTGGTTTCTCAAATTGTAATTACTATTCATTTGGGGAAATCATCTATGTAGTGATCCTATCAATCTCCTCTTTAGAGGGCATTCTCAAGTTTACATGGCCAACTTCAGAAGATGTAACACACATCTGATCTTCATCATAACCTTCATCATCTAAGAACACTTGTTGATGATGTAACTAATAGACAACTCTCACATTTGCAAGACCACTTTCAATTTCTGCCAGATTAGAATCCATACAATCATCAAACATGTTCACCATATTACATCTTACATCATCATGGCCTTTTTCTTTTTCCTCCCCCTTATTTTGTGCATTTTGACCTAAAGCAAATGATTGAGAAACTACACAATAATCTAAAGAGTGAGGTAATTGACATATGATGCACCATGAAACATCATCATTCATATTAATAGAGCTTCTTTGTAGAGGATCTAGTGTACCTGTATCTTTTACATTTTGGGCCTATTTAGGAATTGGTTTACCATCCTTCCATTGAGTGGTATAAGGATAGTTTTGCATTTTGGGTTGTCTATTGAAATTATTGTTGTTCATTGGGGCTTCCTCACCAAAATTAGGCTTATGTGTATTTAAATTAGTAGGGTTCATCTTTTTCAATAAGTCCAATACCTCACCTGTTGTGGGTTCTTCAGGTTTCTTACCTCCAGGAGTTTTATCAACTTCCTTCTTATTGTTATTCTTTGGATTGAACAACTTTGGGTCATCTGTCCTACCAAGCTTGCTAGATTATTTCTTATTATTTTCAATATTTATTGCAATCTTATAAAAATCTCTCAAAGTTTTAGGATCTTTATCCCTCAACTAGTAAGCCATCTTGCTATCAAAAGCCATCTTGCTATCAACCTCATAACCTGGAACAATTTGTACATCTGCTTTTGGAATTTCATATTTAAATCAAATGTAGACTCATTAGGGTTCTTCTTGATGTTATTGATATCATTCCACATAAAACCAACATTAGTATTACCTCCATATTGTTCTTTAAATAGTTTTTCCAAATCACTCTGTTAACTAACGCTATCATCAGGTAATCTTCTAAACTAACCCCTTGCATCTTTAGTCAGTGAATGAACAAAAAATTTCATCACCACATCCTCATGTTCAACTTCAAAGTCATTTAGAAAATATATGAAAATTCTTAAGTGCTCTTCACTAATAACAACATTATTTCTAGAGAACTTGACAACTTTGTCTCTTAAATCAAAAGATATAGGGTATAGAGAACTAGGAATATCTACAAATGACATTTATCTATATTTTTTCACGTAGATGGGATTGTTCTAAAAACCAACAACATCTAAGGTGCTTGCTACATTGTCTTGGTTGAGAACAACAATTTGAGATTGTTGAGGTTGGACAATAGGGACTTGAGTACTAATGGTGGATGATAAAGTAGGGGTAGATTGAGATATTCTCTGATTTGAAATTACTAGTTCACAAGTAGGTACAAAAGTTTCAACCAAGGTTGACAAGTTTGGCCATGAAGTCAACATAGAATTAAACTTTATAAACTAAATTTTTCTCCTAGTTTCTGTAGCATGGGCTTCATTCTCAACCTTTTTGAGTTCCTTTACAAGATCATCTTTCTCTTTCCTAGCCTTTTCCAAATCTAGATCTAATTTTGACATAGGAGGGTTTACATATTTACTTGCTACTACTTGAGGCTCATTTATCTGGATTCCTATAGCTTTGCCTTTTCCTTTATCTATTTATTTGATAGTAGGTTATACTTACTTATTTTGGGCAGGCTTGTAGGGTTGAACTTGGGAAATAATAAGTTCTTGTCTTTGGCTTAGAAACTTTTCTTGTTCCTGAACTTTGGTTCTCAAACTATCTACATCTCCAAAGACATCAGCATGAAGGAATGAAGTTCTTTCTTCTAACTTCTTATTTTGTTCTTTTAAGGCGGCCATCCTTCTAAGAAAATTGTCTCTTTCAACAATGGCATTTAGGGTGGCTTTCTCTATTTCCTTTTCTAGATGAACATGTTTAGCTTCTTCTTCAGCAATCCATATCTTCAAAACTCCTATATTTGATTGTACTTCTTTATGATCTATAGAAGTGGATTCTAAATCAGCAAGATCATCCAGATCTATAAGATTAGTTTCCATGTATGAGACCACTCTAGGATTAAAAGGATCTTCAAATGCACTCCCAAATCCTAGTCTATGATTCATCTTGGTTATCAAATCCAGCTTAGGGTATGCATTCCCTACTAATGACATATTCTTGTCTTGATATATTCTTTCATCTGGTAATGGGGTACTAAATATTCCTTGTAAGAGTCTTGTGGTTTCTGATTTAGAGTTGAGTGAAGAAGACTCTCTCCCTACCACTAGTTAGTATCGAGAATTAATTGATACATTAATTCTTGGTTTCTAGGTGGGGTTTGGGTCTACCTTTTTCTTATTTAGGTTCTTCCTACCACCTTGAGGTAAGTTAGTATACATTGGTGCATTAGGATTGGCTCGTGTAAGCTCTTGTGTTTTTCCTTTTGTCATCCATATTTACTACTTATCAAATAAGCACTAGTTTCAAAACCTTGACTAATTCACCACCCTATTCTTAGGGAAAAGTAACAATAAAATAACTCCTAACTTTAGGGAAAGGACACAAGATAATATAAACATATATGACACACAGAGGAACCAATCACAAAAATCATAAGACTGCAACTCTGGCTTTGATAGATAAGACACTTGAAAGGGTTGTATATGTCAATGTACACATGTGGCAGTTGGGTTTCCTTCCCTTTTTAAATTCTCAAGGTTTGTCACTAAAATAAGTCCACCATAACCATAAATAGTACTAAAATAATCTGACAAACATGTACACAACATGACCAAAGAAACTATAGTACTTTTCACACATGTGTTGAACAAGTCCCCGATAGAGTTGCCATTTTGTTGGTATTTTTCAACTATTGAAAAAAAGCTCAATACCAAGATAATAATACTCAAAAATCTAGGGACTAGCTACTTCTCATTAATAATTATGTATGCAAATTATTTGGATCCAACTTTAGCAAAACCAAGACTAGTTTTCTACTCTTTAGGCTCTATAGAACCAAGATGGGTATACCTAAGGGATGATTCAACTAAATGTTGTTGTATGAGAATCCTTTTAGTTTCATTCTAATTCTCATATCCTATCTCTAGCATATACATAGTTTATCCATTCTTTGATAGTTTAAGATGATATACATACCTTATAAGCAAGTTTGGTCACAATTCTCCTTAGGTTTATAAATATTTCTGAAAATAGTAGCTATCTAAGACTCAAAAATTAGATATAAATGAGTGCTAACCCTCTTTGAAACTCTTCAAATGGTAAAATAAAATTGATTTTGATTTTAGAATTGGTGCTCATTCATGATCTCTCTATCTATAGATTGGATTAACTAGGTCAATGCTTCATCTATTGGGATTTAGAGTCTACTTCAATTTATAGATCTAATTTATTTCATTACAACCAATACTATCAACATTTCTTATTGGAATTCATTCTTATAGACATCCTTCTTATTACCTTAGCAACCATATCCAATTCACTAGAGCATTTACTTAATTCATTGAATCAATAGAAATAATGAATTGACATACAATCTAGGTGAATTGCATTCAATTGGACAAGCTTTATTCACACAACATCAGAATGACTACACAATAACAATGGAGAAAAAATTCAGCAAGAACATATATGGGGACAATTGAAATGTGTATTAATCTTCTTTGAAAATTCTATACAATTGTAATAAAACTCAGAATGACTCTAGAAAAAACATTAGACTCCTGTAACATCAATATATTTACCAAGTATTTGTAGAGAAAATACATTATAAGTTTTGAACTAATAAACTATATAAAACTATATTTAGTGTAGACCAAAATTATTAATGAAATTAGACCCTTCTCTAGCCTTAGAATCTCACTTAAATAGAGTGAGATAAATAGAGTGAGATGTAACAAGCTTTAGGCATAGAGAATTGATGGATGCCAACTAGGAAAAATATATTTACATTTAGCTATCAAAAAAAGACAAAAACCTATGTAATAGAAAAACTTATATATTAGATTATTCTTTCGGTAGGTCCCTCTTCTGTTACATTTTCAAATACTACAAATCCTATGATTGGCTTTTAGTTATTATGAGTCCTCATCATATGTAGCTATCAAGTTTTCCAATGATGCGTTAGGCTCTAATTCCTACAAATTCACCTCTACTGTGACATTTCCACTTGCATCATCATGTACTACCAAGGTGATAGTTATATTTGGTTTCATTTCTACCACATCATCCATCTGGCCGAAAGTACTTTCCATATGAGATGATTTCCCTTCCTTGTCTTCTTTTCTCCTTTGATCTTCTAAAGGTGTATCAATGATCTATATTTCATCTTGATTCATCTCATCATCATCACTCTCAACCTCTTCCCACTACTCATTAGAACCAACATCTGTCATCTACTTGTTAAACAAGGTGTCATCTGGCCAATTAAATTGTAGAATATCACTTTACTTTTTTATCACATATTCTGCCTCTTTATCAATACTAACAAAATATTGCTTTAAATAATCAAAGAATAACTGAGCCTTCACTATTTCATATTTTTTGGCTACCAACCATGCATGTCCTTTTTCATTTATGACTTCATTTATTCTTAAACAAAATAGAACATCTAATTCTTTAGTCCATTCATCTTTATTTTTCATATCCAAAGCAAGTGGAAATAAATCAAATTTCTTATTCTTGTACTTATCCAAATAGCTAACAATTCTTTATTGTAGCTCAACTCTCCTATCATCAAATTCTAGGAGATCATGAGCAAGATCATAAGTTATTTCAATGTGATCTTATGAAGACCTTATGACAAAGTAGCACAAGAATGTGATTTCTTTTCTCCTCTTACTCCACTTATTGACAATAGGTTTCAAGGCCTCATAACTTGCTTTTATTTCATCCCATATGTTTATTACTTTTGATAATTGATTATAAAACAATGACCATTCAATTTTATCAACCAGATACATGAGAGCCTTTCTCAGTTTGTCTTCATATTGAACATTTAGCTCTACATGTAATGCCCATAGTTTTCTCTTTTCTTCTTCAAAATATTTAGTTGTGTAATATTGTGGAATTTGTGGTGTATTTGGAATTTCTATGAGAGGAGTGGATTTAAAATTTTCCACTGGTGGGTGAGGGCATTGATCCTAGGCCTAGTAGACCATCCCAACACCTTAGTCTCAAGTTCAATTGTATTTTGAACTTCTTTATTATAAGCTTCTAAAAACTTTTCATATTTACTGTATAGTTTAGACATTTCCTTCTCTTCTTTCTCTATAGTAGCCATAACTAAGTGAGATGTTCCAACATTCATATGTTCAACCTCTACATGAGTGGTATTTGTTACCCTTTTGACAATTATATTGCCAATCATCCCACTACTATCCGATTGCAAAGACATTGTTCTGGACCCTTTCCTGATGACCAAATGACCAAAGCACCTTGGTCTACATTGAAAGTGGAACCTTTCATTTCTTGTTTGTTCTAATCCAATATGACTACATTATTAGAAACAAAATTAAAAATTAGAGCATCTGCAATATCCCAATTAGGTAGTAATAAAACACTTGATGCTCTCACCATTTCTCTCCCTTCTTCAAGGGTTAGATTTTGAAATTCCTTTATCATTTCTTCTTTTATTTGGATTTGAATAGCTACACCTTCAATTTCTAGATGCTTAATCTTCAATTTATTGCAACTGTCCTCATATTTTTCCATGTTTTCTCTTACTGCAAACTGGTGGAAGGCTTTGGACTTAACAAAACTATCATCTGACAAAAATTGATGACCAACTTGTTCTATCATAGATTCTAGTTTCGTTCCTTTATAATCTACCACTATCAAATCGAGGCTTGGCATAGGAGGCTCCTGGAGGTTTCCCTCATCTAATTTTTCCTACGTAATAAAAACTCCATGGAATCCTAGCTATTCAATTTGCTCTTCAATAAGTTGTTCCTCTCCAATCTACAAAGGGGATTGTATAGGTGAATATTCCTCAATGTGAGGACCTTGATCTTTTATTATTATTTTTCCTCTTAAGGGAGGGCTCATCAGGTCTATCTTCCAAGACAACACTAGTAGATCCTATTATTTGTTTACCCTTATCCATAGTGACCTTCTTATTTTGTATTAGAGTATAACCTAACCCCTTTTGGAAAATCAAATGTACTATCCCTACATTGGGAGTGAATGCCAATCTCCTCATAACTTCTTTGGCCTTATTTGGATAGACTTTAATAAAAAAATGTTTTTTTCTTATTCATTATTTCCATTATTTCAGGAAAAGTAATCATGAGTTTATTGATTCTATCTACCTCTGTGCTAGCATTATCCAAAGGTTGATTATCCTTAAGAAAAAAATGTATAAATTCCAAAAATCTTGAAACAACTCTCCACTTTCCCTTTTTTGTCTCTTGCTCCTGCAAAGAGAACTCATTCCTTATCATGTCTTCAAGGTAATAAGACTCATGTTTTATTTTACCCAACTTAGCTTTGTGTCTAAAAGCCAAGTCATAAAAACCCTCAATGTCACAAAATGGGGATGCCACACTGTCATCTTAAATTGATCTAAAATTTTGTACAAAAACAACTAGCCTCCCTTTTTAATAACAAAATATTGGGCTACAGTACAAGTTGGTAAAATTAAACCTCTTCCTCTTTTCACCAAATATTTCTCCTCCAATCCTCCTATTTGTCATAATATCTTAGCTATTCCTATCTTTAGTGGCACTTGGTAAGGAAAAACATGAGGAGTCCCTTGAAAACCATAAACTCTAATAATAGTAGAAATAGGGTATGCTATAATGTCTCCCCAATTATGAGATACTTTCAAACTAGATGGGTTATCCATGGGTCTAATAAAATGTACCAATCCCTTAGGAATTTTGAGATTGTCGCTTAATAAAAGGCCCTCAACTTTGAGGCAAAATACCTATCAAACCTAACAAAACTAGCATTTTCTATTTCCCAAGTCATGTTCACACTCCACAACTAAACTGACAAAGCTTCTCCATCATTATCTCTATTCAAATGCATTTATTTACCAAAATATGTTTCTCCTTTGAACAAGAACATGTGCATTAATAGAGAATAATGACCAAATGTTTTTTCAATTTTGCCTTTAGCAATTCCAACTAGCCCTGTATGGGCTTATTTTGCTAAGTAGGAGGCACAATAAAAAATAATATCAACACCAAAGGAAGAAATTTGAGCTATCATATACATGAAACTTATAGGCATAAAATTATTTTCATCTTCCCCAAAAACATTACATAGAGTTAGGTATATTTCCACAACCTGGGAAGTGAAATATTCCTTCTTGAAAGGCTCCTTGGAGGAGGCTATAATCATAGGCAAGTTTCCAATTATGCCTATATGTTCCCTTAGTATACCCTACTTGATTTTATCCTTTTTAGACACATATTCTTTTTCTAGACCTTGTAGGTCAATGGGTATATGAAAATATGATAGTGTCGCCAAGCCAAACACTTACCTAGTTTCCTCAAGGCTTATTGTGATTAGGAATTGACCATCTATTCTTCTTACTACCCTAATTTCTAGGTTGTAGTTTTTAGCAATAGTCATTACTAAATCAACATCCATGAAGACACTAGGGACCAATAGCTTTCCTAAGTCAAAATTTTAGATATTGGCATGAGAGGAAAATAATTTCCTTTTTGAGAACCAATTTTAAAAAGGGGTAAGCCCTGTTTGAGTAGTTTTGGCATCCCTAACCCAATTTCCTTTATCATACAATCCATCAACAATTTTAAGCCTAGGGTTTAAAGAAATTGATTTCTTTACTTCAACAATCTCATTTGTTGATGCAAGTAACAATTTGAGGAGATCATCATGAATATTTCGAGCCAAGTAATCTTCCTAACCCAAGAAAACCTTCTTTGAAGGCATAGTGAATACAATTTTTAGAAAACTAGATTACTTCAATAAGTATGGTGCATAGGAACTTAATTGATTCTCTGCTTATCTTTCTCTACAATTCTACAATAATTTTTGCAAACAAAGGGAAATTCTTTCATATTTGATCACATCCAACATGAACTCTCAATAACTCTTTTTTTTGGAAGCTTGAAATCTTGTTCATGTGGGATGGAAATGGAAAACTTTCTACAATATACTCTATTTTTCTGCTCGCACGAGAAGCTTTCATTCCTCATAAATGAACTGTAAGGGAAACCAAAGTGGCACCACCTTCTATCTTCAAATTTGCACCATTGATCTCAAAAAATCCAATGATCTAGGATTGAAAATAGGAATGACTCATTTTCCACTTGTCATGCTAGAAGTCAACCCAATGAACATTCTCCACATATGCTTTTCCTTTATTGCTGATGATATAAATTGGACCCACTAGCTCTTGTGGACACATGTCATTAAGTTTATACATCACTATGCATAAAAAGTGAGCACTTTGTCTATGCGACATAGTGACAGTCATTGATCTCATTTCAATATGATAATGTGCCTTTTATCAATGTTTTAATACAATTGTAGTGGGTCCCTCCTTTTCTTCTTTAGGTTGCTATGTTGCTACCGTTAAAGAATGAGCAACTCCCCTAGTGACTTGGTGACAATCATTGATTCAAGTTTAATCCAACTATCACAATCCTTCATCTGCCCTTTCCTTTTGAGTGTGGATCCTATTGGTGTTTAAAAACATTACCGGTTTTCAATTATCCTGATGAGAAAAAAACACATCTAGGGGTAGCTAACTCCCATTTTCAACATGCCCATTCAGACAACAGGCCAACTATAAGGCATGACCCTTCTTCTTCTTCAGGCTCTGCAAAACCTAGGCAGGTAGACCTATAGATTCTTTATATGGTACCAGTTGTCAAAGCATACACTGAATCTAATATGAAGCAGATAAGAACCTAATTTCTCCTCATAACTCAAGAAATAATGATCAATCTATAGTAGCTAAATGCAGATCTAGGAATCTCACAAGCTGAGTGAGGGTTCAACTTTTATAGCTCTTCAACATGAAAGGGGAAAAGCATTTGATTATTGATGTTGATCTCAGCAAAAAATGACATGAACAACACAACCTTATGATCCTTCAAAATGATTAGTGCCTTATCTATTGGGAAATTCACACAAAACCCTAACACACATCACTGAAAGTCAATGACATATGCCATACATTAGGGCTTCCTGATCCATCCATCCACTTTGTGAATGAGACATCTGGATCTTTCTGAACCTCATACTCGACTTATCCCTTCATGAAATCTGCAATCCTATGATGATGAACCGAGCATTTACATAACTCTTTGAGTCATAAGAAAAATAAATCAACATATACAACCAATAGGTTGCAACTGAGTTTCATATTATTTGTTAGAAGACACAAAAGATCACAAACACCCTGAATGGGAGACAAGATACCAAAATGAAGATTGACTTGCTGCTACCTTATCATTCATTTCCTTGAAACAAATTACAATAAGATGCATGAAATGTAAATGCAAAGTTACCTAACAGATCAGACTATCTGTATTCTTATTTCTTGTTGTTCATTACATGAGAAATTTGCTGAAGAATGGTATCATAGATCTAAGATAACTCAAAATTGGAACCATGAATGGTCTCTCAGTCACAAAAAATTGGAACCCCTTCAAATGGAAGAAAGAAAGAATAATATAGCAAGAAGTTGAATTCTCCGATTTGATCACAACATGACACATGTCCACTTGAAACTCAATCTCTTGAAACTGAATCACCTCTCTCCTCTTCCCACACATTGATCTTATTTTATTTTATCATTATATTGTAACTTCTTTGAAATATCTCTGCCTAATGATGAAATTCTTTTGCTTGCTAAAAATTTGATTTGCCTGAAATGCTGGTGAAGATTGAATATGATCAAAATTTGACCCAAACTACATTTTCACCATCTTCTGCCTATATTCAAGTCATTCTCATGCTAAAAATCCAAACTGAACTCTGATACCTGAAAGTGGTTGCAAGTTGGAAACCTAAAAGAAAACCTCCTGTAGCTTGAACTAGCTACTACCTATGCAAAAGCCGACTCCAGAATCAGAAAGCTCATCTTCTCCTGATTTTGACGATATATAACATTGCCTATTTTGGCTTCCAAAAACCCACTGAAAGTTATTTTAAAAACGACCCCTCTGGTATTAAAAAAAATGTCTGCACATCTTTGAAAATTCGAAAAATTTAAATGTTCTAAAGTTAAAACTTTAGAACAAAATGCCTTTTTGATTTAAAATCAATGTGAACGCATCATCATTTGAAAATAATTTTAAATCACATTTTATAATGATTTTCCATTTTTTGACCCTTTATCCATCTGAGTCAACTCTTCTTTGACCAACTTTTTGCCACGTGTCTACATTTGATTCGTTGACCTCTTTGAATGCAATGCCACATCATTACTGGGCGGGCTCGCTGCCACATGTCGCGAGCCCGCTTTCCCACATTATTTAACCACCTTGCAACTTCATAATGCGAGATTGCATCATCTGTCAGATCGTGACACGTGTCACGATCTAAGTGCCTCCCACTTGAAATGCTTTGCAATGTCATCTCATCATCTGCAGGACCTGTTGCCACATGTCAAAAATGCGCATTCCCACATTATTTATCCTCCACACAACTTTAAAGAAATGTGAGATTGCGCCCACCATCCAATCTAGACACGTGGCACAATCTCGCGCATTTTGCCACATCATCGCGGTTGTTGATTCATTTAAATTTTCTTTTACGTTCAGCTAGCATCATCCTTCTTGGTTGGCTACAGGAGGGTGGGCCTATCACGCAGGCGCTGCCTTTCAAAAGGCGCCTTTACTTAACTTGCAATACTTTGTGAGTTGAAACGTATTTAAAAACTACAAAACACTCCCACATAATCAATATGGGATTAAATCCTTTTCCCTATGGCTTTATCCATCTAACTGGCTGCATGAAATGTTCCTTTAATAATGCATTCATGGGTTCTCTATTTGAGCTTAAGTTGGTTGTCTTCAGTCTTTTAACATTGGCCTTTATTTGATGCTATGTGGAATTCTTTTCCAATTGCATGCCTTCCCTACTATATTGTTGCAAGTGGTTTCTTGTGTGGAACGATGGTCTCTTGGTTTTGCAAGGATCCTTGGTTCTATTTTTATGTCACCATCTTCTTCAAATGTCTTGAGCTCCTCTTTATTTGTTTTGGTGCTAAAATTTCCTTATGATGGCGTTGACTTCTGTTTTGTTTGGCTGCAGGTTCTTCATCTTTACATGGACAATGTGATTCACTTTATGTTCAATGTTTTAAAACTTCTTTTGTTTCAAATATTTGCTAGAGGTTTTAAAACTTGGCATTTTCAACTAAATCATGCCATCTATTTCCTAGCAGCTTCCTTACAATAGCATGGGTTTCAAGCTTTACTACGGCTTCATCCTTTTAATTGATGAGCCAGTTGCTTTGTTTCACATCGAATAAAACACTTTCTTTTAATTGCTTGAATGTCCCCTGTCCTGCCAAATCCAAATAGCTTCTTCTAAGCACAATCTTCCACTCTTTTATGCTTGAGATTTCTGTCTTTTGCATCATGTGAATTTTTTCTTTATACTGGCATGAGTTTCATCTCACTGGTTCTACTCATGTGCTTTGACATGTTATATCTGCTAGCATGGGGCCTTTTAATATGACTTTTCATTTTAATGCCTGAACAAATTGTTTGAATGGCATGATCTTTCCTATCACATCCTGCTTCTTTATTGCTGCATTGGGTCTCCATTGGATCTCTTTGCAATGCATGTGTGCTCCTTGTGCTTTTAAAACTGTGGCCTCTGCCAGACATTTTCAAACAAGTGGATGAGTTTTTACATTATTGTGGAGACCTTTCAATAAATGGCTTTCTTTTGAATTTGTGTTGAAGACTCCTTTCACTGAATTGAAGCTTCTTTGGTATGCATGCGTGGGTATTATTATGCTTTGAAAATTCCTTACTTGATGCCATTGACTGATCTATTTTGCTTTATATTTATTCTCAATAACACCATGTTTTGTACAACACTTGGGACATTTTCCATTTGTGATTTATAAATATGTCTGCCCACTTGTGATTCTTTTGACTTTCTTCTAGGTTAGCTTGCCTTCCATTCATTAAACTTTCTTCCTATTTATGATACATATGAAAAAAAATTCTTGATTTCTCCTCTGTAACTTTGCATTCCTCTATTACATTGTCGGCTCATTCTTTATGATTATTAATGTCAAATTGAATTAGCCAGCATTTGATGACCTTTTGCATACCTTAAATCAATTGATTTAATGGCTCTTCAAACATAGTAAATCCTTTTGCTATTGCATTATAGATGAAGTCCCCTTTTTAACTTCAAGTGCTGATAATTAAAACTCATATCACTTCTTACCTACAAACTATGAATTTGTGTCTGGAGGCCCGCCAACTGGGCTTAAAAACTGACTCAATCAAATAGTAAGCGCAGAAAAATTGGCACGAGTGTTCAATCCTACCCACTCTATCATATTGAAAATTTTCAGCCCATGATGAACTCTCAGTCAGGAGATTTTAATTGTCGAACATCCATACTTCAATTAACCTACAGGCAAACAATGTTAAAAAACATAAACTGGGCTCGGGTTTAGCATTATAAGATTGGGTTATTAAACACTTGCGATTTTGGAAACTAGGATATAGGTTCTTTGCCATGAAGAGAATATAATTCTATGTTTTGGGCTCATGACAAATCACAAGACACATTTGAAAATTTTTCAAAAATAGGTACTTGGAAATTTTAACTGGGAAATGTGTCAAAAAGTAATTTTTGGCAAATGTATGGACATATGAAAATATGCAGATGGATTCGTCATGACTTAAGAAATGGCATACTTCAAGAATTTCTAAGACACAACACGATGGTATAATCCATTTAGGCTAGCCAATCATAGGATCAAAGTTATAATGTGCCGAATAGGGGTACAGATCAATCTGGATACCTTAGTCATTACAAAACAATGTAAACTAGGCTTTTAATCACGCTAGCAAATTGATCAAATGGATTCGTCATGATCTCAAAATTGGAACATATGAAGTACCTAACCCCTAGAACATAGTGAAAAAATAATTTCTTCATTTGGGTCAACTAGGTCAAAGATATCATTGGTCGAATAGGGCTTCCCAAAATTGTGTGCAATTTGCAAATGTGTGAAAACATTAAACTACCAACTTTGAGGGATTCAAAACCTAGTCAAATGAGCTTGAAATAGCTTGAAATATAAAACATAGGTTCTTTGTTATGGACACTAAACATCCCCAAAGTGGCGGGTAATGACACATTCTTGAGTAAAAAATATTCAAATGCAAACGAGGCCTCTGATCGCTATTTGACACTTGGGCAGAATTGCAAATTTTGACACTAGCTCAAAATGGGATTTCACAGAATGGTACGAAATGTCAGTTTAACTTCATAGAACACATAGACACACTAAAAGAAAGTTTTTAGAAACATTAAACACCTCTTAAGCCTCGGACTGACAACCAAGTACAATCTCATTTAAAAGCATTTAAGAGCTTGATTTTCTCAATGGACGCTCAAAATTGACCATGCAATTTTTAGCGCCAATAGTGGCTCTATTTGGGGATGCATGTCCCTTGTGGTCATGGAAAGGATTCATATCTCTAGTATAAGTAGACTAGTCCCAAAAAGTTCAAAACTTCTCTCAAACAGCTTTATTGAAAGCAAGAAAACTACACCTACTATGTACAAACGATGGCCTCGGGCCACCAGAAAGTTTTCAAAACCTTTTACCTTTGTCAAAAACCTGATTCTCATTTACATTCTCCAGAGGTAAACTGAAATTATCATTATCATTTGTTTCACCAATCAGATCAGCATACTGAAACCAAAAACTTGGCAAAACAAAACAACTTCCTTCATTCTTATAATGCATATAAAATTCAAAGACCATTTCATCTTCATGCTCACTATGAGAAAAAGCATCAGCATGCTCATGACTACACAAACTGAACTGAGAATCAAAATCCAATGATGATTCATGCATGCTGATTGAAAACACAAAAACTTCAAAATCTACATCATTCACCAAGTTGCAAACACCAAAAACTTGCAACTCACCTTGCGTCTTTGATTGCAAAGAGTGTTTGGAATCTGATTGTTGCCTACGTAGTCGTATCATTCACTAAATCAGATTCATCCTTCACTAAAACCTCTTCACACTCAAAACATTGATTAGTCACCATACATAAAAATTCATTCTGAAAGTGTTGATCTGAACTATGCTGATCACTATCATTTTCTTCATCAAACTGAATGTCAGAATGCACCTTGAACTCATCTTTACAAGATTTATCAGCACATGAAGAAAATCTATAATATGATTGACAACCTTCACTTTTCTCCTCCTCATCATATGAAACATCAAAACAATGTTTGGCAAGATCAACATAAAAAGAATCTGAAACAGCATTAACCTTCCCTTCATTAACATTCCCTACATCCATCAAATCGTCATGTGCAAAAACATTTGAGGTTCTGTTATATAAACCTCCAAAATCTAACAGAGATTGTTCAGATTTTAACTCTTTTTCCACATCAAACTTTGGGGAATTGATTTGACTGAATGAGAAAGCATTAGGAGAGAAAATATGAAGATCCATAGAAATACTTACGTGCTTTTCAAACTCACAAGCCAACAATTCTGAGATTTCATCGGAGTTCAACAAGATAGCCTCACAAATCTTCTCTAGGATGTGGTTATCATTTGGATAACATGAAGAACTTACAACAGTAGGATGATTAGTATAACAATCTGGAAAATCAGAATTGTTACAACATTCTTTCTTATCATGGCAATCATTCCCCAAACTGCTGTTACAAATTTCTTCAACTTCATATTCACTATAACAAAGTTTATCTTCATTTTTATATCCATCTTTTTCATGCTGATTGCTATTACCTAATTCATTAATATTTGAATCCACCTCTTCACATTTGGAAGGCAGATTATATTGCTTTACAGACTCATTGTATTCATTACTACCTTGGCTTTCAGCACACTCATTATCATTAGGAGATATTTCATGAGATCTATAATCACCACTTTCCATCTCCTCAATGAATTTTTCAATTTGCAAAATTATTTGCAACCTTATAGGTGCTGGCCAATCGACTGAATCGGGTACTAGAACATCAAGGGAAAAACTAGGTAGGGAAGATTCCTCAGGTCTACAATGAAAAGGCATCTTACTGATTACTGTCTTAAGCCTTAAATAACATTGTTTGGCACTTAAACCTTGAGTACTTCCTATTTGAAATAGTATAAGATTAGCAATCCTTTTGTAGACCAATCTATTAAGCATAGCAATGTTATTATTCACAATTTTTAAACTCTAAGAATTTGGCAAACTAATCTCAGATCTGAGATCTGACTCCATTATAGAACGATATTTCTACCTCTTCTTTCTAGTGCTGAAAATCACTTAATAGAGGCAACTTTTTAAACACTTGACTCCCATGAAAAGAAGCATGAAAATCAAAATACCTCAAGTGTTGATGCTAAACTTCGATCTGCTAATTTGGCACAAGTACAAGAATGAAATTCTTTACACGACTGATCAAACTTTGTAGAGTCACCACCTCCTTTCTAGAGGATAAAGAGATCATTGCTATGATCTACTTTTTACATTTCAATTTCTTTATAACAGCATATTGCAAACTGCACTATAAAACTTTATCAAGAATTTAAAATTCCTTTTCAAGATCTATCAACAGTCTCAGATCTGCTCATACAACTGAAAGTCCTTCAAAATTTTGCAATGAAATAAACTAGGAACATACTGGTAAATAGATTTGAGAGTCGCAACTCACACTTGGTGAGAAATAAAACATAATTTTTTGTTTGAGAAATCTGAACTAGACCTTCAATGTAGGAGGAACTTGTAGATCACTGACATCTTGAAAAGAATTTACACTTTATAAATGAATTCTTGACTCTGAAACTTTCTCAATAGTATTTGCAAACTAGACTGATTGAAGATAGACCTATGATAGTCATAGAACACAATTTTCATCTACACTAATACATTTGGCATTGATTTGTGATGGCCAAGTGTCACAATTGCGATGCAAATGTGTCGCCACTATGACGGCAGTAGACGTCATTGTTTTTTAGTTGCAAATTATGATGTCTATCCCTGGATGTCACAATTGTGATGCTCATTCATCGCAATCTCACCATACTAAATTGGCATGGTTTTCGTTGCAATGCCTGCGGATCCTGTCGCAATTCTGACGGCTTCCCCACGCATTGCGACGGGGTGTCGTTGGAATCTGCCAACGCATTCACTGATCCTCTGGCATCACACTTGTGACAATTTTGGAAAATTGCGATGCAACGGTGCTAGCGGCGCGGTAGTGCTAGTGTCAACGCCACTGGCCATCGCAATTTTTCCAAATGTGTCGCAATTGTGATGCATAGTCAAGAATTGCGACGGCTTCGCTATGCATGCGACACACATTTCGTCGCAATGCTTGGGCTGGCATCGCAATTGTGATGTCCGTGGATAGCAATATGGTAGGGCCACTGTGGTGGCGATGCCAACTGTCATCACCGCCACAACGGCCCTGCAACAAGCATGCATCATGGGGCATATGAATTCATATGCCCCCCAGGTGACAAAAAACATGCATTCGTTTGGAAAGAATGCATGTTTTCTATCACATACGGTGAAAAGGATATTGTGAATTTGGAATGAATTATAAGATTAAAATTACACTTTCAAAACTAAATACGATGTTCTTATCAAAAGATTGTAGAAAGGGATACCAATAATAAAACTTTAAAAAGACATCAAACAGTGGGAGAGAAAGCATCTAAATGTTTATTCTCAAAAGGTACACGTTGAGATAAATCACCATATTCCTCAAAGAGATAGGAGATGGTGTACTTTCTCTCTTGGATGCATAGATAATGAAGCACTTTATCGATTGATGTCTTGAGATAAGGGGGGCGCATCACTATATGTAGAAAAACTTAGTGAAAAGTACCTAGTTAGGTTTATGTATTCGTCTAGTTTTAGATGTACTACTTGTTGAGCAGTTTTCACAACATCAACCCATTGCAAATAGTGACCCCCCCTCCTCTTTTTCTAATGAGCATGGCTAGTTGAGTAGGTTGACAGCAATCTAGGGTGCAAAAGGCTGTGTTTGGATAGAGTATGAAAATTGAGAAAATTTGGCTAACTCTAAAAGGGGGAGTAAAGATAGAAATTGAACTAAGGAAATGTAAAATTCACTGAAGTAGTAAATGGAGCTAAGACTCCTCTTTGTTCCTAGAAAATGGAAATGAGATTCCAATTCATTCCTAGCAAATGGAGATGAGACTAGTCTTCATTCCTAGCAAATGAGATTCCTCTTCATTCCTTGAAAATAGAACTGAGACTCTTCTTCATTCCAGCTAGCAAATGGAGCTGAGAATCTTGTTCATTCCTAGCAAATGGAGATGTGAAGGGAGAAGCGGATAAGGCCCGAGATTGATCCTATGGGCCCAAAATTCAATCCCACATGGCTCAAAACTCTTAGTATTAGTAATAATGCCCTACAGCTGAGAATGTAAACTTAGGCTTGTGAGCAACATCTAATGCATTTAGACAACCCTTGGGGGTAAAACGTGGGGGCCGGGTCTAATAACACCAAGCCACAATTCCATAAGAATGGGGTTTAAAATTGGGCACTATGGTTGGTGAATGGGCTTGAGAAGGCCTAAAACTTAATAATCAGGGCCTGGCAATGAAATGTTGTGACCTTAAAAGCTTGCTTAAGCCAAGATTCGAGTTTAATAAGCTCCAAATGGCCTTGAACTTTGCAATCTAAAAGTAATTACAACTTAGATCTGCCCTTTACTACAGAAGGTCAGATCTAAATTTGATAACAGTGGATTTTAAATTTGCATCTTGTGCAAAGTGTAGCCCTATATGAAGTATGGGGGAGATCTAAGGCCTTACTATAAGAACAAATAATTGAATGTATGCCAGATCTAGGCCCAATTTCAGGGTGGATCAAGCCCTAAGACAGTGGAGTTATACATGAAATGAATTGAAACTTGCCCCTATTTGAGGTGTGTAGATGTAAGGCTTTTAATTAAGACCCATGTATAAGACGTGTGGCCTAATATAGGCCCAAATTATGATCAGATTAGAGAGTTCAATCAGCTAAGCCCTATCCTAGATAAAATGTATGGGCTGAGAGCATCAAAATGTGTTTGTAATTTGAAATGGGGTTTTCCCTATGGCTAACTTAGGGTGAATTAAGCCCAGATTTGTGCTCAAAGACCAATGAAATGAACCCTTATGCCGAGAATGTAACATCAATTGGCTAAATTAGGCCCTAAAGATGTAGCATCTAGCCTTAAGGATTTAAATTTAAGTCACTTAGGCCCTAGTTCAATCCAAACAGCTGGATCTTGGGCATTAAACTTGAGTAGGGGTATGGAGGATTAATTGAATTAAATACATGCAGATCTGGGCCCAAAAGTCAATGGCAGCCCTTGCTATCATTGTCTTACCTTAACCTTTGTGAATCGAGGCATTAAATTTAATATCTTTTATCAGGTTCTACCCGATGCACAATCTTGAATTTCAGATTTCAAAGGGAAATGAATTAAATTCCATGTCTCTCACCCTCAGAACTTGAGGCATTCTTCATTTAATGAAAATTTGCAAGCATTTAAGATTAAGTTGCATTGATAATTGCCCCATATACCAAGACATTTGCTATGAAGGCATGGCAGCAGGGCTCTATTTTGAAGATCTCTTGATTGCAATTGCAAGACAAGGGAAGAAATTTTGAACTTTCAGAGGCAGATTTGAATAAAGTTGTTTCATTTTACTGAGACTATTGAGAGTAACAGAGGTCTGATCCATCATTATGACCTGTGTTTGCAAATTAAGACTATTCTGGTGCCTGTATCAATCATGATAATCCATCCTCAAGCTAGTACTATCAAGAAGATTATATCCCAAATCAATTAAAATTAAATAGGCTTTGACTTTAGACTAACACCATTGTCAAATTCTAATTTTAGATTATAGTGAGGCCTTCACCAGTAAATTAAATCTGATTGCAGGTCTGATATCAACATTTTCTGAAGACCTCAGTTTCGAATTAGAGGGGCCACTTCTTAACAATCCAAATTTGATCATAGGCATTAGACTCAAGGAGATAGGTTGATCCCAGCCTGCCATCGCAGTTTTAGCTCCACTCATTGAGGTTTATTTTAATTGTCAGAGTTGTATATCAGGCCATATTTTCAAACCTAATCGCATCATTTGGCTAAATGTAGTTAATAGACTAGACTAAAAAATGAGCTGAGAAAAAACAAAAAGGAAAAGACTAAGCTAAGACACAACAAAACCCAACCTGGAAAACAATCATAACTGATAAAGCTTCAAATCCTATCCATTGTGAGACAGGTATTTTGATTCCATCCAAATACCTTAGTCTGAAAGAATTAGCTCCAAGCACTTTGCAAATTAAACATGTCTTCACAACTGTAGCAAATGTATACCCGATTATCATCTAAAGCATGCCAGATGCCTGTGGATGAATGAATAAAGCAGAAATAATGACCAGAATGTGTGCTCCAACCATCATGAACAAGAACACCATAAAGAGTTTTCTTAAAATTTCCCTCCTGTGATTGATCAATAGACAAAGAAACTAGAATATCATTCAAATGTGCAATATTTATTAAAAAACCAGTAGATATTACAAAAACTATATTATTAGATTCCACTGAAAATGTGATCCACTGGCAAATAATATTGTAAGGGCTACTTACATGTGAACTGCTAACAAATGGTTTGAGATCCAACGCACAACCAAAGTCTACTTTTTTTGTCAATTTTTCCTCCAGATCCAACTACACTGAAGTGCTTGAGATGAATTGCAAGAACATGTGGTGCTTTATCAATTTTGAGTTGTTCTAGAGCCTTCACTTTTACTTTGCATTGTTCACATTGATCTCTTTTCACACCCCCATCGAACTGCTCCACTGCCGTGTAATGGGATAATGCTTTCAATAATAGATCATTTCAAATCTCAATACAACCTCAATGATGAACACAATTCAAGAACAAAACTTATTTATTGACCAAAAGAATACCTTAGAGCTTCTCTTAGATTGAGATTCCTGTGTAGATTTACTATTATTTGAATGACAAATAAAAAATGAGCAGCAATCAAGTGTTGAAGAGCAAGGAGAACCTAACACCAAAAAGGTTCAAAAGGTTGTAATAGAGCTAAAGAGAAAGGATGTTGATGAAGACAGAAAAAGAATTTTGTTGCAGGCATATGAGAATATGATGGATATTCCTAGTGTGGGGAAGATAGCAATAATTGGTAAGAGTTATGTTCTAGAAGGAGCTTGTTATTGCTTCTTGTTTCTACCTTTTGTTAGTATCTTATTGACCTTCACTTTGTTTCGAGAATAGTTTAATATTCTCTACTAAACAGGGCCAACCACGTGAAGGTGGAAGCTCATTTGGCCCCACCCCCCTCCCTCTAACATCACTCTACATTCCTCGTTAACATCTAACATTCATTCATTCTTTAAACTATTAATAAAATGTAACATTCAATCAATATCACATGATAACATTGATTAACACATTAGATTCATTAACATGCAACATTCATCAATATTCTGCATTAACACATAATTCATGAACATTCATTAGCACATAATTAAATTCATTGAGACATAAAATTCATTCATTATCAATTAAGGTATGTAGATGACAATCATTTCTTTTTTTTCTTTCTATTTCTTTTTTCTATGTAAGCTCTAAGAGGAGCATCAATGTCATCATCAATTCCCCCCTCATCAGTTGTTCTGTTCTCTGTTCTTGATGATCTCAAATTCCTATGCTGTTGCAAATGGGGGTCCTCTACAATAAAAAATAAAAGAGTTAAATTAAAATTAATTTATTATAATTGTTACAAGTATTTAATTATTTTAAATAACATAACTGTGGCGCTCTTTACCTGATCTGACCACATCATTTTTTTTGGACTCAATGTCAACACGGTCATGAACATCGACCCCTCGATCCTCTACAGTTGCTATACAAAATGTTACTTTAATCCAAACACCAATTGCAATTACATATAAAAAATTTAATAGCAAATGTATACCTCCACCACTAGAATGCACATCATGCAAACCTTTGGCATCCACAGATTGTGTAGAAGGATTGTCAGGCTGCATTCCAACATCCTACGCATTGTTATCATTGCTTGCTTAAAAAAAATATACTAACTTTATATTGGAACTTAACATCAAATAGACTAATTGGTAAAGTATTCAATTTGAAATAAATTTCATTTAGCTTATTTACCTGTGGCTTAGATGCATCATTATTAGAACCTTCCACACTGATTTCAGCTCGTAGCCATTCAACCACGGCTCTATAGCCTTGTTGGAAGCCAATTCTCTTATCCTCTTCTGTGAGGCATCTCTTGAACTCTGAGCCCTGCATTTTTGCATGGTATGGTGAATTTTACTTGCATTGTTTCATCAACCAATGGAGGGTAGTTAAAATATCAACAGCAAATCATCTATATCCATCACAATATAATAGGAGAAAAATCGAGCAGTTTTGATGGAGCAATCTACTATATAAATGTTGCGTGTTTGTATGCTTTGCTTGTACCAACATATTTTCTCCAAATTCTTAAGTTGGGTAAGAGTTAGTTCAGCTCTTTGGAAATAAAAATGGCTGCAAGTGCTGCTGCATTCCCTCATTCTTTCAATCATTGCCTTTATTCTCAACTATTGGAGGAAAATTCAGTCTCAACCATGGCCTCCATTTGTGAGATTTCTTCATATGAGGATTTTATGAATGAAGAGAAAAGTAAAATATTAGTGATTGGAGCCACTAGTTATATTGGTCACTTTGTTGCTCTTGTAGCTATAAATAATGTCATATTAGTAAATGAAGGAATCTTCACTAATCTAGATTGCAGAGTCTGACTTCAATTGTTGAATTGTTTATATTGAATATGAAAATCCACTACTGTTATTATATTCTATTGACCTATTTATAATTGATGAGCTAAATAATGGAGTCCTAGCATTTCCCATCACATTATATAAAAAATTTGATACAATTTTTCATTTACTAATACTTACAACTCTTGCTTGAAGTTTCGAAAAACCACTAGAGCCGAGCTTGTGTGTCCCGTGCTTTTCTAGTCTTGCCTTTGTTGCCTTTGATGTGTTAGGCAATCTATGAAAAGTTTGAAATATGTTAGATAGTATAAATATAGAGGTTAATTAGTACATAATTAGATTCTCAACAGTATCACATACCTTGCTATACTCTCCACTGTTGTAATATTATTTTTCTTGTCAGCTTTATACTTTCCATCCAAAATCAGAGCCTGCCACTCAGCCTCAGGAACATAGGGTGGATGCTCATACCTGGGGTTATCCTGTAAATTTTTTCTGTACTGGTCCCTAATATACTTCAAACATAAACCAGCTTTTTCAAGGAGCTTGTTTCTCTCGAATGCATGAGTTCCAAAGAGTTGGGTCATGCTCTCTATAAGATCATCCTTCAACGGTTTGCGTTGGTTATTGACTCATAAATGAAGTGAAGCTACCTTTAATATATATAGTTCAAGAAATGGATGAAAAGGAAAACTATTATAGAAATGATATGAAATCAAAATAGTGGTTTGGGGTTTTAGTTAGGATATGATGTTCCACCAGGTACACATGGTGGGCCCGAATATTCACAAACACTCATCATCAAGTTTTCTCCAAAAAGATCATTCCATACAAAACAATCATGGGATCATTAGTTGATGAAGAGTGATCAAAAACTAAATTACTATTATATCACTATAGAATAATAATAAATTTAAAGTACCTAGAATTTTGGCTACTTTTAATGGAATGCCTTCATCGTCGTTGATGATCAATGTGACATCCTTCACCGTTCTCATACTAGGAACATAAGAACATCTAGGAAATGATGCTACAGCTCCTATTGAAAAATGTTTCATAAGTTTCATAAGTCTTTGTCATGAAGTATAAAAGAACAAATGATAATTGATGTTGAAAAGTTGTAAAAAAAAAATTGTTTGTTGCTGTCATAAGAGAGAAAAAGAGGGATTTGTGTACCAGCAGATGGTGCAACAATCGATGCCCGTAAGCTGCGTGTTGCTAACTCAACAGTCAGAAAGAGATTTTTGGTTGTCCTGGATGGAGGTGACATCATCATAGGATTCAATTGATGTGAAGCTGAAGAATAAAATTGTTAGAGCATGCATAAATATAGAACGCGTGGACTAGTATGGACAAGATTGTTAGAGCATTAAAAAAAGGATTGTTTGAGCATGTATTGTCAATGATTATGATCATTCCTATATATATTCAGTGGAAAATAGAAGTGGGGAATGGAACATGCGATCTACCTGAACCACCTACAGCACCCTCATCATGGGAACGGGGCTCAAAATCACACAAAAAACTCTGTAAAGACAATGCATCCATATTTTAATTAATGCCATAAAAGAGCATAACATAAAAACCATTATTGAACTCTTGTTATAATTAAAATTTTCATTAATACTTACTTTTAAGGTTTCAGAGGTGTGTATCAATTCAGCTCCCCTTTCTCTTATTTCCTGAGTAGTAGGCTTTATGGTTGCCAAATGTAAAATTTCTCTGCCAATTTTCTTTAGCAACTTTTTAGTCGAACCGATCGGGTCATTGGTGTCTGCTAAATCAATATAAAAAGGGTCCTCCTTAGGGGGGGGCTACTGATCAGGGACTGCAGGTTCCTTTCCCTCCCTCCGACCACTAGCCCTCTGTGACAACAATAGTATTAGTATTATCAAAATTACTCCAAAACAATGAAGAAAACAACATTGAAAAAATAACATTTTTCTTCTATCTAGTTTGCACAATTACAATGAGTTTTACCTGCTTGTGTGTAGATGAGTCGGGAACATCGCTAGCATCCCCTCTGGGCAGTTGCTCCATATTGTGCCCCTGTGTCAAAGATCAAGTATAAAAATGTTAGCAAAAAATTTATTGACTAAATGGTATGTTGGAGTCATTGATTAGAAGTTTGTTTAATAGTATGTACTACCCCCATGATAGTAGCCTCATTTGTATCTATGTGGTTCAAATTGTAATCAATAAGAAGCTCTTCCCCTGCTCGTATTGATTTTATCGCACAGATGAATACATGATTTCCCTCGCGCACCTCAAATATGCAATTGGGTTGCTTTATAGTTGACCCAAGTCGTGTACTATTTATAAAACCCACAATATTCCCTGTTCCTTTTTGCCTTCCATCAATGTATATAGCCACACTTTTACTTTGATTATTGTCTTGCTGTTGTATATAATTTGCCAAGAGGGCATACCTAAGCATACTTTTTTTATATTTAACAATATGCATCCTGTAGACACCTAAAAAGGCCTGCTTGGGGATTTCATCACCCCTTGGGATGACCTCAACTCCAGCATTCCGGTGGAGTATAAAGATCAGGAGGTGAATCCAAAGACACCTCTCTTGGGATCAAAATTTTGTCACTCGGGCTAAGCCTCAAGGAACTTTATACCCTTGAGAAGTGAAAGAGGAGAAGTGGGTTACCACTCCTCTCGGCTGTGTGACATCTTTTTGGTTTCATCTATGGATTTGGGCCTCACGTACCTTGCGTATATCAAGGACTCCCTAGCTAAACCAAATTTCATCCTTGTAGAAAGCTTCCTAGGATGTTGGTGTGTTTGATGTGCTTGCTCAAAACTTTTGTCTGCTTATTTGTTCATAGCTTTTGAATGAATGTTTGCCAACTTTGGTCAAAATCCCAAAAAAGAAAAAATCTCCCAGCTCAAGGCATACTTAGCGTAGTCACTACCTCATCAGAAAATCATCCAAGCTCCCCCGCTGCAACCAAATCTATCTAGTTGCTTGCTTTAGAACAATCCCAAATCCAAAATCTCTCGAAATCATCCCCCCCTAGCCAGCTAGAAACCCAATCCAAAATCACACCCAAACCTTTAGAGAGTTGTTATCATTCTGCTAGAATTTTTTATCCAATCAATCCGACCAATCCAACAGCCTCACCACGGTTATCCTTTGAATAGAGTTTTGTCTAGGGTAATCTAGCTTTGTCACCTGTTATCCGTCATCACCTTGAGCTAACGGTTGGGATCCACAAGTGATCAATCTTGTTTCATGCCCATAGGATCATTAGTCTATTCTTAGGTTGACACAATCTCCACCAGTCCAATGCGTAGGAAAGAAAAACTCTCACTTTTTGATAGCATGCCCTTGAAGTCTTCCATCCACATGAAAGCCAAAAATCTCCAGCCAATCCTCCTTAGGTCTGTCATGCAACTTTGACTCTCCCTAGGATATCTTTCATCAGCCAATCCAAAATTTGTGCTTAACCCAAATCCAACCATGAGCTTCCGTGTTCATCCATATGCAAGACCCCATCCCCATCAAACTCATCATCAAAGCATGAAGTACCAATCCTATCATGATGTGTTTGGTCGCATTTTCCTTGCTCCCACCACCTCCTATTCCAATGATGATGAAAATCTTGTTGACTATGACGGGTATATTGAAAGCCTTAGAAACATTCCCCCAAGCATCCCCCAAAATCCAAGAGTTATTCCAAACTATCTAGTCATGCCATCTGATATTCCAGCTTCCCCTCCATCACCCCATCAACCAAGCTTCCAATCTTCCACCCCCATCACACTAGCTATTCCTATCAATCCACCTCCACCTTCGACACACGAGTTTCCAAGGAATCTCCTAGAGGAAATACAAGAAAAGTTGCCTCCAACAGTCGATAAGCCATGTCATCTAATCCAACCATGTGAAGTAGTTAGTGATGAAGCTTCCCCATCTATAATATCACCTCCATCTCCCATAGCTATCATCCCCATACCATCCATCAAATTGCTTAAAATCCTTCCACTTCCCGCAAGCATCAAAATCCCACCACCTGTCAAAACCCTCCAAATCCTATCCACATTGCCTCCAAGCATTTACCAAATCTCTTTTAATGACCCTTATGCATCCATCTTCTACTCACCCATCTCCACTACTGAATCTCCCATCTATCCATCCGCTGCCTTTGAAGAATCCATCCCTTCACCTCCTATCGTAGCATCCACTCCAAACCAATCCTATCAAGATCCTACCCAAAAGCATGTTGACATCCCCCAAAGCATAAATGAAGATATCATCATACCATGTCTTCCATCCATAGTGCAGTCACCATCTCCTCCATCTCCAAAACCTCGAGCCATATCTCCTCCACTACAAGATATCTTGTCATCCCACCAGCTACATCAAGATCCTATCCTTCCATCTCCCCCACTCCATGCTTCCATATTACCACCTATCCAAGCTATTCAACCATATATAATCTACCCTCTTGGTTCACTTACATTCATCCATGGTGGCCCTCTCTCAGCAGAAGAATTAAGAGCAGTATCTCCCCATTGCAATACACCTAATAAATCACTTCTACCATTTTCTACAAGCAAAAAGTTTCCTCAGCTTGTTCAAATGCTCAATCGATGGCATTATCAAGGTCAAGGTTTAGGACCACAAGAGCAAGGAATCAGAGAGCCTATTATTGCACAAAAAAATCTAGGATTTCATGGTCTTGGATATGTATCCAAAGGCTCACCATCTAAAGGTGTTGGTACACCACACCCCCAAACCAAGCCCATCTCCAAGCCCACCATGCCAGCTTCCCATCACTCCTTCAAGAAATATTATGTCATCCCCCCTCCACCATCTTTGCAACCCAAAACAACCTACCATATCCCCCCTTCATCCACTAAATCCATTTTGGGTCCCTATGTCCCAAAATCTACCATCCTCCATCCTCCTATCAGGCATCATAAAAATCCTATTCCATCAATTTCTATGCAAGATCAACAAAGGCACATATCAGGGCACATCATCCATCATCATCCCCCTACATGCTCTTTCGTATCCTCTTCATCTCACAAAGCTTCTCCTAACCATCTTCCCAAAGCTTACCACAACAATGTGAATGCCAACTTCAAAATGCATAAAGCTAAAAATCCACATCCTAGGCAATCATATGTCTATTCTAAAAGACATACTCCAAAAAGGAAAAATCCAATCAAAGAATGCAAAACAATGCAAAAGCCTATGAAAAGAAAATCCAAAACCATGTGGATCCCCAAGAAAAAAGTTTAAACCCAATGCATAATGGCATCCACCATTTCTAATCCCCCATCTAGTGACTCATGTCCCCGATATCCTAACTCCATCTTGGGTGCCTATATCCCCAAGCACGCTTCCACAAATCCTCCATCATGCCCACATCTACCATCTATCCCCCATATGCTCTTTTCACACCCGTCCCAACATGTGCCAATGTTGCTCTTGCAAGCATCCCCATATCATGCTCCTTTCCAACCTTTTCATCCCTCCATCTCCTACCATCAATCCCATCTAATCCAATCTATTGCATAAATCACACATCCAGTGTACCAACAACTAGCAACAAAATTGAACATTCCAACAGCCAGTGAAAAATCCCAAAAAAGCCAAAATAGCTGAAGAAAGCCAAAATCATTCCAGCTAAGTCAAAAGTCAAAAAGTCAAAAAATAATAAAGAAAAATAAAGCATCCATTGGTGAAAACTTGGTAATTCAAGTGCCTTGGACAAGTACCATGATGAAAACTTGGCAAACAAGCGTCATGCATAATCCCGCCATCCCCAGCTTAGCCTATCACCCTCATGCTTTTGGTCATCTCTTGACATCCAAATCCATCTTCCAATCTATCCACCTATCCTCCATCCTCTAGCTTCCATCTCACACCATCCACTAATCTTATGCAACTTCAGCCAATCATCTCAGCTATCATCCATCTCCCTAGCCCCTTCAACTTTTTCCATCCTAGCTTCAATCCTATCACATCCATCATAAGACCTCCTTCCGCATGTTATCTTCTAATTGGGGGCACTATATTCCTTGGAGATCTTGTCTTGTCCATCCTCCCTTGTCATTGGTATCTAGCTCTAGGCTATCCTCATGCAAACCCAATGTCATCTCTTTATATCCATCATAATCCTAGCTATCTACCATCCTATCTAGCCATCTCATCCTGCTCCTCTAGCTATCCTTGGTCACAAAATCTCTCATCATCATTGGATGCATCTTGCCAAATCCATATCTTTCTCTATCACCCCACCCTTAGCTTTCACATCTTGCACAACATCGAACCATCCCACTATCCTATCATCCTAAGCTTTTTCCTGCTTGTAACTATCTTGGTCAGCTTCTGCTTGTAAATATCTTGGTCAGTTAGCTTGTACATCCTCTTTAGCTTAGTACCATTGTATCTATCCAGCTTTTGTATCAGTTCCTCCTTGATCAGCATCTTGTACACATCACACATCTTGGTTAGCTATTCCAATGCATCCTTTAGCTAGATCTCCTGTCACCAAAGTGTTATCTTTCTTAGTTCAACTTGCCAGATGTGTCACTCATCCAAATCCACCAGCTTAGGTGCTCTTCGATAGGTCCTTGTAGGATATAGCTTTCCTAATGTCTAATCTTGGTCCGTTAGTACCTCATCCTACCCATCTCGTTGGCAAACGGTTCTCTTTTGGATTTTCACTTTCTTTTGATTTGGAATCTTCCCTTTTGGGTCTTGAAGTATCTTTTCCAAGCAATATTTTTTTTCCCTCCTCAAAGTTGCCACAATCTTCCATATCATGGTATACTACGAATGGGGCAATCTGGGCATACGGTTTTGATCAAGTCTTTCGTTTGTTTCTTTTTTGCTTGTGGGTTACCCAGTGTCAGTTCCACACTGTTTCCTCTGAGTTTCATGTGTGATGCTGAGGCAATCCTTGTGTGTTTGTTTCAAGTTAGTCTGTTAGTCCTCTGGACAGTTGGTGAAAAGGCCTTGATGTTCTTGGTAACCTTGGAAATTAACCAATAGTCCTATAGCAAATCTAGTGCTCAACTACATGGTGTTACTTCTCTTTGAAGTATCCCCCCGCTCAAAAAGCTTCAATGGTTTTCCTTCATCTCCATTATCCCCCATCCATATCCAACATTCATCTCTCCTACCCCAGCTTATGCATCAATATCTCTTTGAATCACTCATCACTCTTAGCTTTAGGGATCCACAATCCTAGTCTTAGGGATCCACCAATCCAAATCAATCCACGAAGCCTCATCTTTCGAGATCCACAATCCTAGTCCTAGGGATCTCCGAAACCCATCTTCCACCAATCTGACTCTTTGAAATCCTATTGCATTAGCTTTATAATCCCCTCATCCATCTCCCTATCCTAGATTCCTTTTTATAGCACTCTGCTCCTTCATCCTCCACCTTCCCTAAAGTCTTAAGCTTGCTTCCTCTTGTACATCTAATTCTCCTTTATCATTCTCTCATAGTGAGAGTTTGAGCTAATTCAGCCCCTTCTCTTTGCCAATCTGAGTTTCCTTGCTCATCTGAGATTCTTGTACTTTTCAAGAAGCCATTGAGCCTCGCTTTCTCTCCCTGCTACCTTCTTGAGGGAGAATCTCACAATCCATTCTCTCGTCTTCTGCTCTATCCTTGGGCATCTTATTTCCTTATCTTTGATGCCATGCCACTTGCGGCATCACATCAAAGAGGGGAAAAATGTAGACACCTAAAAACCTTTAGAAAATAAAGTATTTTTATTTTTTGAAAAAGTCCTGATGACATCATCATTTATTAATTAATTAATTTTTATGCCATTAAATCCCTTTATTTTAATTAAAAATATTTAATTAAGGAATCCCTCCCAAAAATGTTTAAATCTTATTTAAACATTATTTTCTTATTTATTAATTATTTAATTAATAAATTGACCAAAAAACCCAAAATAAATAAAAAATTTATTTTTTGCCCAAAACTTGGCCAATTTCCTTAAGACCACTAACCTCTTCCAAAATCTTCTAATCCTTCTTTAATTTTAAATTAAAGGCTAATCCCATCATTTCCTACCCCTAATCCCAACTCAAAATATTTAATTAAGATTAAATATTAATCTTCATGTTTATTAAAAAAGTTTTAATAAATATCTCCTCAACCCAAACCCTTGAAATAAATAAAACTTTATTTATTTCCTAAAAATCTAATTTATCCTCATCCTAAGAAGTTCTAGACTCTTCTAGAAAGTCTTCATCCTCATCCTAAGAAATTCTAGACTATTCTAGAAAGTCTTTATCCTCATCCAAAGTCTAGACTCTTCTAGAAGATGTCTTTAAACCTAATCCTAATCCCCTCCTAACGTTGTCACATTCCCTAAACATGGGTTAAGAATTACTAACCCAAGCCGAAGTTAACAAATATCTCCTCCTTCACCTACCCTCATTAAATGCCATCCACTTGCCTATCCCTAAGCTAATCCTAAACCATCCTAATCCATCCTCTAATCATTTTCACAATCCTAAGCAAGCTTAAAACCCTCCTAATCAAGCCCAAGTCGAAATTGCTCTCATCTCTCACAAATATCTTCAACCACAAAACTTTATGAAGTCCACTAGGCCATAAATGACTCTTCCAAGCCCTTTTATTGCTCTTACAAGCCATTATGACGGTCTTTATGAATATTTTATCCCTTGAGCCTCCTTTGTTGACTCATCCTTCCCCTTTCCTCCATCCTCTCACCATGTGACATGTGTCACTCCTTGATTGGTTGTAAGGAAGCACAATCCATGTGCTCTCCTCTCATGCAATCTAAGCCCTCCATGAGCTTTTTCCCATCCTTGCATCTTAGCCCTCAATCCCTCAAGCCTCTTGCCTATAAATTGGATCCTTCCCCTTTGCAAAATAACACAATCCATGAAGTAAAGTTATAATGCTATTTTGAGAGCCAAATCCATACTAAAGCCATCTATCGACACTAAAAATCCATAATCATCCATTGAAGCCTTTGAAAGCATATTGAGCATACATCCTATCCATTTAGATAAAGCTACTCAACAAGAGAGCTTCTTATTGAGAGAGTCCATTAATGGCTCATATTCTCAATTGAGAGTTCATCTTAGTCTATCTTGAAGTTTATGAATTTTTTTTAGTTTGTAGAAGCTTTATTTAAATTTGGTTTCTGTTAGCATACTAACATTGCTCATATACACATCCAACTTTTGTAATCGTAACATGGTCCAACATACTCCATCAATTCAAAAACTTTGTTGTAAGACACCTTTATGGTTTCCATAGAAAATAGGCCCAAACCATGTAGTGATGATGGTGCTATGCGATATATCCTCTCGTTAACACAAAAATCAATGTTTATTGGAGGAAGTTCCTTGGGTACCCAATGTTTCTGTAGATGTTGGTACCTCAAGGGCACCTTGATTTTGCCTTCCATCTCATCATCATAAGAACATGACCCCCCTTGAGCAAGGAAAAATTTCATGCGTTTATTGAATTTCCTTCTAGTCCTTTGACCTCTAGTTAATCTCCCTGTTCTAGATAAATTGCATGTCTCACTTTCCTCTTCTATTCCTATATTTCCCTCACTCGAGGAAGACACTTTTGAAAAATAACTATTCACTAGTACCTGCAAATGGGAGAGATCTTAGAAGACATCAATCTTACTATTGATAAGTGTATTAAATAGACTGTCTATAAGGAGTATTGACTTATACCTGTCGATCCATGAGACTGTGTGGGATGCTCCTGAAAGGGGTTCAGTTTCCTGCAAATGTAATTCAATTATCGTGAGCATAATCACATCATAATCATAATCACATCCATCATTAGCATCACATAAAATTTAAAAACATTAAAAGGTACACAATAAAACACTTAAATTAGGCTCACATTATAAGCCTACTAGGGAAGTAGGCCTAGTGAAGGGCTAAAATTGGGTTTTTGTATCAGTTGATGAGTTGAGGGATTAGTCACCTTGGGGACATGCTATTTGAAGTTGTGTGATGTGTGTGGAGGTGGAGGAAACACCTAGTTAAGGTGAAGTCAAGTTTGGCACCTATTGAGGCATTGTGAGCATTTGATAGTTTGTTGATTAGATTGCTTGGATGAATCTATTGGATGGATTGAGGGACATTCATGAGATTATTCCAAAGATGTAGAACCTAAGGTGGCATAAGGATTTGGTGTGCACTCTAATAGGTTATGGAGTTGGCTTGGATCAAGGAGAGGGATCTTATGAAGATGCTTGGTTGGTTTTTTGAGAACACTATGGAAGTCCCTCTTGTTATGACTGATTGCAAGACCACCTAGGGTCTCTGCATCACCTATGGAGGCAGAATTATTAACCAACAAATTGGGTAAGAACTTATATTATGTTTTTCCTATGATATTCTAGGTACAACTCCCTTTTATAGATATTTTATGAATTCCCTTTTCTAAACTGAACAGTTACAAATGCTTTTGACTTGAAAGAAAATAAGGCTCAATACATTCACACATCAATATGTGTTTTAAATAGTTTTATTTAATTAATTTAGATTAATAGTTAATTTATATTAGTATTATTCTATTTGTAGTTGAAACTTGTAGCTTTTAAATAGATAATTAATAAACTATGTAACCATATATATAAGACAAATATATTTCTATCAAGAAATGAATATTAAATAGATTAAGGATTGATGGCATACCTCTAAATTCCATCATCATCATCCTCATTGTCATCATCATCATCATCATCATCATCGTCGTCGTCGTCGTCGTCCTCATCATCATCATCACTTTCGTCATCATCATCATCCTCGCCATCATCATCATCTTCATCATTGTCATTGTCGTCATCATCGTCATCATCAACATCATCATCAACATCAACATCATCTTCATCATCATCATCAATAGCAGCATCATCATCATCATCTTCTTCTTCTTCTTCATGAAAATTTGTGTCAGGAACATCATCCAATAACTATCGATCGTGATCACCATCTACATCATCTTCTACTTCTTTAGTATCTTCTTCTTCCATCGCATTATACTTTATTGGCCTTCCTCTCGGTTCATGTCTAACAACAAATGACCAACTCGGTTTATGTGGAACCTCTAAGTAAAATACCTGCTCACATTGGCTTGGAAGAACATAAGACTCATCCCCAACTGGCTCAAATGACCTTGTATTAACCATTGTAAATCCATTATCATTTTCAATAATAGTTCTATCAGGATCATTTGGATTAAGTCATAGCCTATACCATTTGACAATGAAGAGTACTAATTTGAAGGAACTAAAGTGACATTCAAGTATCTCATCCAAAATGCCATAGTATCGATTTTCAGACTCTTGAGGATGTAAGTCATTTCTAGATGAAATATTAGTCACTTGAAAGACTGTAGTTATTCCTGAATCACAAGTTTTCTTCGTGTCATCCAACACTTTGACGCAAAATTTCTGACCATTACAGAACATAGCCTTGTGGTGTTTAACCTGCAATAATATGTGAAACATATCAAAATTATTGTATGATGAGTTGATAAACATACGAGTGATTAATAAATTTGTATGTACCTGGAAATCTCTTGAACCACGTGCTAAATCTATTTCCCTTTGCGTAACATTGGAATCTCCATTATGATGAGCTTCTTTAACCAATGAAGATACACCTTCCCATGTTAATGTGCGACCAGAATGTTGACATCGTTCAATCCATACCATCATCCAATCAAGATTGTTTGCAATATACAAATGTAGTGCATCCCATTCTCGAGCACCTGTACAAAAAAAAAGCGCCAACTTACAACTGATTTATTTTGAAGATTAAGAAATAATTTATTATAATAACATCTTATAATTTATTACCTCTCACTTTCCTCAATGTACCTTTCCCCATCAAGTACTCCCCT
This sequence comes from Cupressus sempervirens, assembly GCA_028749045.1. Lineage (NCBI taxonomy): Eukaryota > Viridiplantae > Streptophyta > Pinopsida > Cupressales > Cupressaceae > Cupressus > Cupressus sempervirens. Next base: position 645,019,462 of record CM053786.1, on the reverse strand, counting down.
TTTAATTTTTTAAAAGGCTCGAGATCCCAAATGCAATCTACATGGATATTTAATGCAAACTTAGGAAGATATTCAGTAATGTACACCATAGTTTGGTATACCATATATCCCTCTACCATAGAATCCTCAAGATGTTCTCTTTGTCAAACCAAAGCCTTCAAAGATTTCAAATGCCTCTCAACCATCCACATTGACCTAGTGTGTATAGGTCCACACAATTCAATCTCCTCAACTAGGTGTATGAGGTAGTGTTCCTATGCATTGAAAAAAGTTAGAGGTAGACACTTTTGCATTTCACACAGTAAATGAGGAATTCTTCTCTTCCAATAGTTTATATCTTCTTTATGGATTTCTTTAGACGACAACCACCTACATTAAGAGATTCAAGTCACAAAAAATATATAGATATGAGACTTTACAAAATAATATACAATAGATTACATAGCAAGAAAAACAAATCGCGAATATAATAAATATATACAACAAATTGAATAGATATTACTGCTTACCTCATATATTTTCCAAGATCGTATATCACTTGTTTGATGTTATTGTTGAAGTTCTCTAAGAGAGATAGAGGAAGCACGTACTGCAGTAATTATAAACCAATCATTTCATTGTTTTCTAACATAACATAACGAACAGTACACGTAGTTTATGAATATATTATAAATACAGAAGAACATAAGTTACCTTGATGAAATTATGCCAATCATGCGTTTTGAGCCCTGGCCCAAATTCACTTTTTTTTTATATGAGATTGTTTATGTTCGCAGCAAATCCTGTGGGAAATCAAATTTTTTGTATGACTTCTTTTATGGCATCACTTTGCTGCTCCGTTAATAACCATGGAAGGGCACTTATATTAATCTGATCTCTATTGCTATTTGAGTGAATGAAATTTTTCAATGCATGATAGGATTCATGTATGTCATTACAAATTTTGACAATTTTTTCTTTGTCACGCCTTCCATCCAATATTTTCCACAATGTCTCTATTATATTCTTTCCAATATGCATAGTATCAAACAAATGCACAATTTGTAGGTGCTCGTAGTAGGGCAACCTACTAAATTGTCTGGGATAGCTTTTTAGTCCCTTTGGAAGGTTGTCAGTATTGCCTTGACGACCTTCACGATCATCAATTACACAATTAGTCAACAAAAATCACAATAGAAATATATAAATTACAAACAAAAACCACTAGGTGGAATGATATTACCTCGACGATTAATTCTATTATATTCCAACTTCCATAGGCGAGGTGTCATTCTTCGTGGCTTTGATGTAGTCTCTTCTTTCCCATTGAAAAAAAGTTTTTTTGTACTTCGATACTTATGATTCCTATGGAGGAAGTGTCTACACTCATCAAACACCTTCTTTCCTAAACTTTCTGAATGACAAGATTTCATCTTTGGACCACAAACTGGACATGCAAATTTTCCCTTTGTTTGAAGACCTACAAGATAATGATGTAATTGGATTATTAAATATGTTGATTTTTATAATTAGAATTATTGTGCGCAACTTGAATTCACTATAACATACCACAAAAATGTGTTAGCCCTAGGGCATCATGTATTGTCCATGCAAGTATTGCATGGAATTGAAATTGTCTTTGTCCTATTGGTCTAGACACGTCATACATAGTGACACCATTCCATAACTCCACCAACTCGTCGATAAGAGGCTCAATATATACATTCATATCTTTTACTTGATATTTACCTACTTGAATGAATAGTAACATTACATAATTATTGTGACCGTTTTACTGCAAGATTTGTAAGTACATGTAAATTAATAACTATCAAATGATAAGATACCTGGAACAATAATTGCCAACATAATGTGCTCCCTCTTTATTGACATCCACAGATGAATGTTATTGTTGATAACAAAAATAGGCCACACCGAGTAAACAGATCTCATCTCTCCAAATGGATTGACACCGTCTGCTGCCAATGAAAGCCTGAGATTACGAGGTTCTTCTTTGAAGTGTTGCCACTTTTCCTCTGTGTGCATAAATGCCGAACCATCTGCAGGGATTCAAATCAAGTCATCTTGACTTCTATTGCGTGCATGATAATCCATAAATTGAGCCAAGCTACTACACCTGAATAATTGTCGCATCCGTGGAATAATGAGGATGTAACGAAGAACTTTTTGAGGCACCTTTTTTGTTAGTCGATCTGTTCAATATCTACTCGTATGACATACAGGGCATTGTGTTGCAAATTCATGTTCTTTATAATATATAATATGATCATTGGGACAAGCATATATTGCTTCATACTCCATTCCAATATCTTTCATAACAATAGTTAATTCTCGATATGAGCAAGGTAGAATATTTGATGATGGTAACAGAAACTCGCCTATCAATCTACAGAAAAAAATATAAGTTGTTAATATAAACAATATTAGTTGTACATTATTCATCCTTTTTTAACTATAAAGACATATATGACATACCTTAACATACGTGACATTGTTATGTTGGATAAATCATTCATAACCTTCAAGTTCAACAACAACAATACAGCAAAGAGAAGAGTTGTTTGGGAGTCTTTGTATAGGGGCTCATATGCCTTCTGAAGTAGAGGTACATCGAGGCTATCATCATCATCATGATCAGATATGCTTGGACTAGATGTGTCATGGATCAATGTATTTATACAATCCTCTTCAATTGTGTTTTCTGGCACATGATCGTCATCTTTCATGGGATCATTATCTTCACCTTGGATATTTGCACCTCCATGTTCCTCCACTTCGAAAACCATATTCTTCAAATTGTTGTAGTTCATATCATGTACTTCCCTGGGAAGATCAACCTATATAAAATTGATTAACATAAATAAACCATGATCATCAACTCATCATCAAGTGATTTCATATGTATATATATATATATATAAATTGTTAAAATGATATAATGAACGAATTACCAATAGATGATAGTCATGCCCCCCTTCAATGTGACCATTCTCCCTACAATGTCTCTTAACTATTTTGATTAGCAGTCTTCTACGGTTTAAGCCCTTACAAATATTGCAAGGACAATAAAATTTTCCATCACCTTTTCTTTTCAAGTTAGACCACAATCTAACGATTATCTCCCTATTTTGTTCTTCACTTATATTATCTGACATGATCGTTCTTTGCAGGAAGCAAAAATCGGGCTATGAAAACTTTGGTCTACAACTTTCACAAACTAAGCAAAATTGTCAAAAGTACACAAATCTTCTTAGACCTAGCTAAATACTTTAATATTTTAAAAATACTTTCTTTGACTTTATTCCTAAGATTATTTGTAAAACTTTGACCAACCACCTGAAGGTCTTATTTCAAGAGACCTTAGAACATTAAGCCACTAAAAGCAATTTCAAAACATATAAGCTAAAAGTCTAGTTAAAATATACATTAGAATAAAAAAAAAACAATTTTCATACCCAAGCGCACGGCTATAACTCGTGCAACGACCTTCTTGCTTAGCTGTAGAAGCTCTCCAACAATGAAATTATACAAACTACAAGGCCTAACAAAAATTTCAAAACATATAAGCTACAAGTCTAGTTAAAATATACATTAGATTAGATTCAACAATAGCAAGCAATGTTATTCAGAATTTGATTCAACAAACCTTAGCAGTGTAAATAGCCATCTCCTCTAAACTGGACTCTAGACACGAGGGGGCATTCACATACTCTTCCCCTGAAGGTATCCTGAAGAACAAAAGCCACTATTCTTGAGTTTGTGAATTGCACCTCAAGATGAATGAAGCTTAAAAGGAATGAAAATTGTTTTCATACATTTAAATCAGGATGTAATATTTATTCATAAGTATATACCTTGCAAGCACTTAAAATTGTTGTTATATGTGTTGCGGGAAAAGAAGAAGTTTATACTTATGTGTATAGATGCACTTCCTGTATGCGATCCAAAGCTCAAATTTTATCAAGTGTGTCAAATGATGGGGAGAGACCTCCGTGCAAGCAGAAGATTTGCAATGAAACAAAAGAAAATAAAATTTTCTTATAGTAAGAACAAGTTTGTTGTGCTGCACAGGGTACCAACAAAATAGTGTATAATATCTTTTTCTTTACCTGGATTTCAATTCAGCATGAGAGCCTTTAATAGAAAATTCAAGTTGATAACATATTTAACAAGAGCTACAGGGTAGCATAGTTCCTATGTAAGTCCAAGAAAATGTGTGAGGATTTCAGCATAGTGCATCTTACTTCAGCATTTCATGTAACACAGCCAAATCCAACAGAAATCTCACAGACAAACTACCTGAGATTTATAACCTTTATCTTCCAATATCCAATGGCTCCTTATAGGCATTAATACAAAGAAGCCAACTGTCAAAAACTGTGGCAATGATAAACATTTTGAAAAATAAAATTGTATTAGGTATAAAAAAAAAAAAATGAAGAATGGTGTAGACTTGTAGCTAGAAGATAACACAGTGAAAATTGATGAGCTCTTTGTTATCACCCACCTCTTTGTTCATACCTCATTGTATTGGTAATTTATGTGTTTCATTATTCTTACTGGTTATATATTGCCTTTATTATGAAAAGTCAATTTAACTAATTAGAATATGAGTGCAGGTGAGTCCATGTACAGAAAGAGCAGTTCTAGATCAGTTATCTAGTTACATCAGAGAATGACTTGCAGGCTATCCATCAACTGCTAGTGAAGATGAAAGAGTGGTAAGAATTTATTCCCTTCATGTTGGGGATAACTATATCCTTATACTTTTTCAACCAACATATGTTTCAAAGTGATTTTTTACAACATATTTGCACTGCATCAGCTTGCAGACCCAAGTACAGACCCCAAAAGGCAGGTGGCAACACGGTTGGTATGAATAGAGAAAAAAATGCTTAACACGTGCCTAGAAGCAGTTAATGAAATTATTGATCGATTACTCGATCTTGCTATAGCTCCACGTCCCAGTCCATATAGTCCCACATTGAAATGAAAATTTCATTTGGGGTCTGAGTTGGAAGATTGTCTCTTGGTTGAGGCCATTATGTAAGTATTTGATGTTTAAATCTGTTGTATGCCATTCTGTAAGTATTTGATGTTTAAATCTATTGTATGCCTGATGTCATGTAGGTTTTTACATAATGTAGGTCTTCTTGGAGTGAAAATTTCTCAATTATTATTTTTAGAATTCATTATTGGTATAATCTCGTAGGTCTGATATATCTCATTAGATATCAATTATGCAGAATATATACTTTAACCGACATGCAGATTCATGTTTTAAGTGAAGTTGTGCAATGGATATTATTGTATGATTGCATCTTAAATGTCAGCAATTAGAGGGCTTCCTGTACAGGTCTAATTTTTAACTTGCACACCGAAGTTCATGGCAATATATTGAGATGTGATGGCACTTTTCTATAGCCTAAAATTAGTAGCATCTGAAAGCAATAATGAATGGTGATGACACACTGAAATATTGAAGTGCAAAGTGTCAGAATCAACAATATTCATGACTGAGGGAAGAGAGCAATAGTTTGTCATATTAAAAATAGTGAAAAAATTTGTCTATTCAAGTCAGTGTTGGGTTGAGGTGTTTGTAACATTGTACAGTTTGAATAATATCTTAATAATGCCATGTTATCTTGTTTATGGATTTTCCATATTGCTTTAAAGGCTATGAGACACGTTTTGGTTTTTGAGTATAAAAATAAAAATTAACAATTTTATTCAAACTGCAAGTTTCTTACATATATTTTTTGGAAAAGACATTTTCTTTCTCCCTTTGACTAAGACAATGATGTTGGGAATCTATAAATCTGTAAAGTAACTACTAATTACTCAAAATAATTAGATCCCATTTCTCCAAGGGCCAACAGCATGACATCCCTTTCTACTGCCCATAGCATTATTTGTCCTTTTGCAAATATACAAACTAGGATCCACCTCCCTTAGGCTTTTACAAGCTCAATACTAATGGAGTGTCCAAAAGTAATTTAGGGCGGGCAAGAATAATGAACACCATAGGAGGTCGCTTTGAATGAGTTGTGGTAACCTTTTGCCAAGTGATCCACACTAAAACAATTGTGGAAGCCTCTTAATATAGGTTCATAGAAATGTGAGGCTAAAGAATGAAAGGCCTTCCTATTGAAGGAGATTCCCTCTCCATTCTTTGAGGCTAGCAATTTCCATAATAAAGAGGATGAGGAAATGAAAGTTTTTGATTTTATGGGTAAAATATGTTTTCAAGGGCCCTGAAACCTTTTGGAAAGCCAAACATTGAACACAAAAATAATAGCAAGAGAGTAGGCAAAAGAAATATGATATTAAGTGACTAAGACATGGAAACACTAAAAAACATGGAGAATGTCTCTGCTGATGCGCGTCTCTGAAAAATAATGGGTTTATTTGTCTTACACCTTGTCGATGCGCATCTCTGCCCGACCCTCTGAATGCCTTGAGTTCGCCTCTCCCACACGCACGTCTTTCCTTTCAGAAGAACCCAGCTGTGTCACGCAATTTCATTCAAATGAGGGTTTTTGGCTTTTTTTTTCTCCTATATCCTACTGGCATCGCAATTGCGACACCATCGAGCTAAAATTGAAAAAAAAAGCCAAAACCACATTACCTTCTCTTGCTGTTGCAAATTAACGTCACAAATTGACCCCTAATGTATTAGTGCTAGTTTCAACATACTGTTGATACTGAATAAAGCTTAATTGGGGAACATGAAACTTTAGCAAGGAAAAGGAACACATCTTGCTCTAGATTTGCTATATCCAATCTGTTTCATAGCAGAGATTTTGGTTCTTTCTATATGCAACTCCCCAATAGAGTCGCCCTTTTTTTGGTGACTTGGATGGGCAAAACCCAACTGAAAATAGGACTAAAATTTTCAATGAACACTAGAGACTCTTGTCCTTTCAAAAAAATGGATTTCCATTTTATCTCCCCAGCAGAGTCACCATTTTGTTGGTGTTTGAAAATGTTACCGGTTTTCAATTACCCTGATGAGAACAAAACACATCTAGGGGTAGCTAACTCCCATTTTCAACATGCCAATTTAAACAATAGGCCAACTATAAGGCATGACCCTTCTTCTTCTTCACGCTCTACAAAACCTAGGTAGGTAGACCTATAGATTCTTTATATGGCACCATTTGTCAAAGCATACACTGAATCTAATATGAAGCAAATAAAACCCTTATTTCTCTTGATAACTCATGAAATAATGATCAATCTATAGTAGCTAAATGCAGATCTAGGAATCTCCCAATCTGAGTGAGGGTTCAAATTTTATAGCTCTTCAACATGAAAGGGGAAAAGCATTTGATTATTGATGTTGATCTCAGCAAAACATGACATGAACAACACAACCTTATGATCCTTCAAAATGATCAGTTCCTTATCTATTGGGAAATTCACACAAAACCCTAACACACATCCCTGAAAGTCACTAACATATGCCATACATTAGGACTTCCTAATCTATCCATCCACTTTGTGAATTAGACATCTGCATCTTTCTAAACCTCATACTCGACTTATCCCTTAATGAAATATGCAATCCTATGATGATGAATCAAGAATTTACATAACTCTTTGAGTCATAAGCAAAGTAAATCAACATATACAACCAATAGGTTGCAACTGAGTTTCATATTCTTTGTTGCAAAACACAAAAGATCAGAAACAACTTGAATGGGAGACAAGATATCAGAATGAAGATTAACTTGCTACTACCTTATCATTCATTTCCTTGAAAAAAATTACAATAAGATGCATGAAATTTAAATGCAAAGTTACCTAATAGATCAGACTATCTATATTCTTATTTCTTGTTGTTCATTACATGAGAAATTTGTTGAAGAATGGTATCACGGATCTGAGAGAACTCAAGATTGGAACCATGAATGGTCTCTCAGTCACAAAAAACTAGAACCCCTTCAAATGGAAGAAAGAAAGAATAATATAGCAAGAAGTTGAATTCCTGGATTTGATAATAGCATGACACATGTCCACTTGAAACTCAATCTCTTGAAACTGAATCACCTCTCTCCTCTTCCCACACATTGATCTGATTTTATTTCATCATTATATTGTAACTGCTTTGAAATATCTCTACCTAATGATGAAATTCTTTTTCTTGCTAAAAATTTGATTTGCTTGAAATGCTGGTGAAGATTGAATATGATCAAAATTTGACCCAAACTACATTTTCACCATCTTCTGCCTATACTTAAGTCATTCTCATGCTAAAAATCCAAACTGAACTCTGATACCTAAAAGCAGTTGCAAGTTGGAAACCTAAAAGAAAACCTCCTGTAGCTTGAACCAGCTACTGCCTGTGCAAAAATCGACTCTGGAATTGGCAAGCTCGTCTTCTCCTGATTCTAACAATATATAACATCGCCTATTTTGGCTTCCAGAAGCCCACTAAAAGTCATTTTTAAAACGACCCCTTTGGTATAAAAAAACATGTCTACACATCTTTGAAAATTTGAAAAATTTAAATGTTCTAAAGTTAAAACTTTAGACTAAAATGCCTTTTTCATTTAAAATCAATGTGAATGCATCATCATTTGAAAACAATTTTAAATCGCATTTTAAAATGATTTTCCATTTTTTGACCCTTTATCCATCCGAGTCAACTCTTCTTTGATCGGCTTTTCACCATGTGTCTGCATTTGATTGGCCAACCTCTTTGAATGCAATGCCACATCATTACTGGGCGAGCCCGCTACCACATGTCGCAAGCCTGCTTTCTCGCATTATTTAACCACATTGCAACTTCATAATGCGAGATTGCATCATCTGTCATATCGTGACACATGTCACGATCTAAGTGCCTCCCACTTGAAATGCTTTGTGATGCCATCTCATCATCTGTAGGACCTACTACCATGTGTCAAAAATGCGCATTCCTACATTATTTATCCTTTGCGCAACTTAAAAATGTGTGATTGCGCCCACCGTCCGATCTGGACACATGGCACAGTCTTGCGTATTTTTCCACATCATCGCAATTGTTGATTCGTTTAAAATTTGCTTTTACATTCAGCTAACATTATCCTTCTTGTTTGGCTACAAGAGGGTGGGCCCATCATGCAGGCGCTGCCTTTCAAAAGGCGCCTTTACTTAACTTGCAATACTTTGTGAGTTGAAACGTATTTAAAAACTACAAAACACTCCCACATAATCAATATGGGATTAAATCCTTTTCCCTACGGCTTTATCCATCTAACTGGCTTCATGAAACGTTCCTCTATTAATGCATTCATGGGTTCTCTATTTGAGCTTAAGCTGGTTGTCTTCAGTCTTTTAATGCTGGCCTTTATTTGATGCTATGTGGGATTCTTTTCCAATTGCATGACTTCCCTGCTATATTCTTGCAAGTGGCTTCTTGTGTGGAACGATGGTCTCTTGGTTTTGCAAGGATCCTTGGTTCTATTTTTATGTCATTATCTTCTTTAAATGTCTTGAGCTCCTCTTTATTTGTTTTGGCACTGAAATTTCCTTATAGTTGGCCTGTTGTCTGAATGGGCATGTTGAAAATGGGAGGTAGCTGCCCCTAGACGTGTTTTGGTCTGATCAGGGTAATTGAAAATCAATAACATTTTCAAACACCAACAGGTCCATGTCATGTATGACTTGGAAATAACCTGACAAGCTAGAAAATAATTGAATATTTTAATTCCTTTTGTGACATCATAAGACTGGGCTCCGCTGTATTTTATATTTTCTAGCTAGGGACTATGTTGCTACTAGCAGGATTTCTTATTTTCCTAATTGTGACACAGTGACCTCCTTAATACTATTGAAAATATGGTGCCAAGAAGATCTCCACATTTCCATCATGATTACCATAATCAATACCTTTGACAAAGTAATGAAGGTGCACAACCTCATTAACAATTGAGAATTGTACAATGCCCATCTATTTCAAAATCTTCTACCCTTTGTATTTTTTGGTTAGGCACCATGTTGCTACTGGCAGGGCATTTTCATTTTCTGTTCATGACATAGTGATCTGCTAGAAAATATCAAACCCTAGTGCAATAAATTGTACCCTTTTCTAGCTAGTCCCTTCTTTGGAACTGACAGTTTTGACACCAGCTACCTTGCCTCAAAGTTTAGAGTAATTAAAAGATCTCGTGCCAACTCTCCACTTTACGACACCATCCTTCCATTTCATGGTAGTCACTATGTCGCATAGGTTAAAATCCTTGCACTTCCTTTAAGTGACATAACAACCACCATAGATCTTGCAAAGATCTGATGGTGTAAAAACTTTGTGAACAAGAAATGGGAAAGTGGGATTTGAAGCAGGTCTAGAAGGCATATTCCAAATTCAAAAATCTACTTGCCCAATAAAATTTAAAAAGGATAAGGCCTAGCATGCTTAATTGGGACACAAAGCTTGATTTTAAAAGGGTTTCTCATAGGGTTTTAAAATTGCAAAGATAGAAAACAAAACCCTAGTAGGCAAGACATAGAACTTATTCTAATTTTTATATATAAATTTATGAAAATTTTATTTTGTAAAAATTAGACCAATAATATCTTAAAAGAATCAAGGAAAGGAAAGTTTGATGTGAAAAGTGATGAAGGAATATTCTTGGGATACTCCAACAAAAGAAAAGCATATAAATTTTTTAATATTACTACACACAAAATCATAGAAAGTGCACATGTAAAAATTGACATGTTTGAGGATAAGAGTGAATAAAAAAGTAGAAAAGAGCCTGAAAACTACAAAAGCCTTGTCTATCTTGAACCTAATACTATACTTGAGATTCAAGAAAATGCAATTGGAAATCAATATTCTTCACAAGCCAAGTCCTATAAATCTCTAGTTCAACTTGACTTGTGGCCAATGCAACCCAAGTTATAGTCTAAAGGACCTAAGTCTCAATTAAAAGGACCTGAGTTTCAATGAGTGCAAATGAAGTCATAAATTGACAAACAAAAGTTATAGATAGTGGGACCTAAGCATGATTCAAAGCATGGTGAATCGAATGAAATAAGTTCTAAATCCAAAGAGAAGGTACCTATAATTTCTAGATATGTTAGAAGATAACATGCACATGATAAAATTATTGGAGATCAGTTAGAAAGTACAATGACAAGGAATAAATTAAAAGTACATGTTTTCTTACTGGGTTTGAACCTAGAACTACTAAAGATGCATTAGAAAATGAAGGTTTGATTAAGGCAATGAATGAAGAGATTGAACAAATTGAAAGTACAATAACTCAAACTCTTTTTCCTAGACCCAAGGAAAAAAATCTAATCAACAAAAAATGGGTATTCAGAAATAAGTTAAATAAAAATGGAGAAGTTTCAAGAAACAAGGCAATGTTAATATGCAAAGGTTATGCTCAAGAAGAAGGTATTGATTATGGAGAATTTTTTTCTCCTATTGCAAGACAAGAATGTTTAATAACACTACTTGCTAATGTTGCACATAAAGGATTCAAAGTATATCAGATGGATATAAATTCATATTTCTTGAATGGAATCTTATAAGAAGAAGTCTACATTGAGAAAACTGAAGGTTTCATAGATCCTAACAAAAGGGATATGGTTTTTAGATTACAAAAAGTTTTATATGGTCTCATACAAGCTCCTAGAGCTTGGATGAAAGATTGCATAGTCATCTAGTAAAGATTGATTTTCAAAGGGAAAATGAAAACAATAGTCTATACATCAAGGATTGACCAAACAAGAAGGTAATGCTGGGAAAAATATTTGTTCTCTTGTAAATTCAATAGTAGAAAGATGGAATCTACATTACTCAATCAAAGTACATCAAGGAGATACTAAGGAAATATGGAATGGAAGATTCCAAACTAGTTGGAACACCTATATTTACTAGACATAAGCTTTCCAAAAATGATGATTCCAAAGAGGTAGATAAGACTACATATAGATTAATGATTGGAAAAATTTATTATGTGGTACACAGAACACATGATATTAAATTAGCAGTTAGTATGGTGGACATATTCTCTCCTAATCCAAAGGAAAGTCATATGATGGCAATAAAAATAATTATAGGGTATCTAAAAGGTACTAAATATTATGGTTTGTGGTATAAGAAAGGAGGAAAGTTTGAATTAAAATCCTTCACTAATGTTGATTAGGAAAGAAGTATCGATGATAGGAAAAGCACCAGTGGTGGAGCATTCTTTCTTGGAAAGAGGAAAGTGTATTGGACAAGAAGGAAACAAAATTTCATCTCTTAGTTTGCATCAGAAGAAGAATATGTTTCTATAGTAGTTAATTGTTGCAACATCATTTGGTTCAAGCAATTGTTGGTAGGTATGAAGGAAGAAATCAAGGATCCAATAGTTATCTTTTGGTGCAAAGCACTCAAGACAATTCAAGCATTTATTAAGCCTTTAATTAATTGAACATGGTTCATGATGTAGGTCATAGGATTTTAGGATGTCAGGCTAGTTTTCAAGTTGATATTAGGCCATTTGTAAAGGCTTAAGGTTCTTTGGTGATTCTATAAACCTTGAGTCCTTAAGACCTATAGGGCATCTTGAGTATAGTATTTAGAAAAATAGGTTGAAATACCTTAAATAAGGTTAGTTTAGGTCCTAGGGTAATCTAGAGTCCTTAGGATTTCATTTTGAGCAAGAAAAGTCAAAGCAACAAAAAGTTCCTATGCAACTTTCAAAAAATTCTTAAAATTTGCTAATCAGGTTAAATAATGAAGTTTCAACCAATTGCAACTAAATCTAAGGTATTTGATTAGTGATACACAATTATATAAGTTCCATACAACCTTCCTAGAAGAACACATTGATCTATGTATAGATTTTGACTGATATCAATAAAGTTCTCTGGTTTTTTTGTCTTAACATCACTATTTTTCCTGTGTCGTATGACCTGTGCAAATTGGGAAGACCTGGTTAATGTATTGAGGAGCAAGTTTATTTTTCTATTTTCTGGATGCATCTATTTTGAGGCAATTTGGTAGTGTTTAACCAAAGTTGTAAGCAGATCTTCACAAACAGCTAGGAAACCCTTGTTATAGTAGGTTTTTGGGCAAATGGAGGTATAGATCACAACTGTACTAGTAATTTTGTAGAAAATCGAATGGAAATGAAAGGTCTTAGAATGCTTTGTCAGATTCTAGAAGGAAAAATATGGAGGATTGTGTCTACTATTTATGCTAGCAAGCCCTAGGCCAAATATTTGGATGTATTTGGTCCTAATTTGTAGGAATTTGATTGTTTGGAGTTGCAAGTAAAGAAAGTGATCAAGAAAGTGGTGGATTTGAAGTATTTTTACTATCCTTTAGAGTTCTAAAGACCTGTTTCTCATATATGCACCCATTTCATTGGCCTTCCTTTGAAAACCAAGCCTATTAGGGCCCTACTAGGTCTATGTACTTAGGAATATTCTTGAACTGCAGGAGTAGACTAGGAGTTTGTCTTGAGGGATATTGTTTGGGTATCTAGAAAACTCTAAATTCCATCATTTGTTCATGTATTGTGTCTCAGGTTGTCATAGAAACCTCAAATTTTCAATTCTAGTCCTTGTAGCCCTATTCTGGGAATAGGCTAGTACATTTTTTTTTGAAGTTGCAAAAGTGTGTTTGGGGACTTCGTTGTTGACCTTAGGATTATTGAAGGTGCATAAAAATCTTAGAAAGGTTTTGAAGTACTTCTTGAAGTCTTTGTTGAGGACTTGGTGTTTTGGAGCATTAGATCTCAAAGGTCTTAAAGGATCAAACCTTCTATAGTTGCACTCTACATCAGGTGGTATCATAGCGGTTTGGATCTTGTAGAGTGTAGATAAAGACAATATGTATGAAGGAGAAAGGGAGATACCTTTGAGGATCACAAATTTATAATTGGCCAAGCTTGTAAAGGAGCAGATGGTAGAGAGTAGAGCAGTAAGGGAAGAAAATAGAAACATGAAAAGAGAGTTAGAGAAAATCAAGGATAAGATGATGAAGGGTGATAATGATGAGTCTAAAGGAGAGGATATTGAAAGGGATATCTATGAAGAAGAGACCCCACTAGATCAGAGGCCACTCTTACAAGCCTTGGAAAGAGTAGGGGTGAATGGAGGAGACTTGCCTACTTTTCATGGCAAACTAAATCTAGATGATTTTGTGGATTGGTTGGAGGAATTAGATAACCATTTTGAATGTGATTAGGTCCCTACAAGCCAAAGGTTAAAGTTAGAAAAAACAAAACTTAAAGGTCCTACTCTTAGTTGGTGGAACTTTTTACAAAGTGAAAGATTGGATGAGGGAAAGGACTAGATCAGTACATGGAAGAAGATGAAGGCTATGAATGCAATTCATCCCAAGGACTATGAGGTCCTAACACATCAAAATCTGCATAGTCTCAAACAAAAGGATATGGATGTTAGCACATATACCCAAGAGTTTCACAATTTGACTCTTAGGGAAAAGGTGTATGAAACCAATAAATAAAAGTTAGCAATGTACATAAGTGGCTTAATATATAGTATTCAAGATTAACTGACTCTAGTCACTCTTTATTTAGTCCATCAATGCTTCAATCTTCCCTTGAAGGTTGAAGAAAAGCAAAGGAGAAGAGGAGAATCCATGGAAGAGGAAATAATTTTAGAGGAAGAGGAGGAAGGTCTCAAGGAAAGAATAACTATTCCAAAGAAGATAGAAAGAGCCAAAGTTCTAAAAATGAGTCTAGCAGTAGAGGTACTTATAGAGGAAGGAGGCCTAATAACAATAGAGGGGGTGGTAATGGTAGAGGAAGAGGAGGCAATGTGTTTACTGGGAAATGCTTCACCTGTAACCAGATAGGACATCAGTCCTTTAGATGCCCTCAAAAGATTAGAGACAATCATAGACAAGGAGATAGGAGAGTCCAACTAATACAAGAAGAAGAAGATGGTCAAAGCACATACTCTTATCATTCCATATCTTCTAGACCTATAGATTTTGAAATTGGTGAATTCTTAATGTTGCAAAGAACACTCTTGAAGATACCCAACCCCATGGAACCACTAAAAAGGAAGGTCCTATTCAAGACAACTTGCAAAATCAAAGGAAAGGTATGTAAACTAATTGTAGATTCTAGATCAATAGACAATATACCATCTAGGGAGATGGTTGATAAATTAAAATTGCAAAAGATACCACATCCTTGTCCTTATAAAGGATTATGGCTTACTAGAGAAAAACAAACTCTTGTCAATGAGCAACTATGGTTAGAATTTACTTTAGGAGAGTATGTGGATAAAATTCTTTGTGATGTCATCGATATGGATGCTTGCCACCTCCTCTTAGGGGGACCATGAAAATATGATGTTAAATTCAAGCATGATTGGGAAACCAATGTATATACCATACCAAAGGAGGCATAAAGTATAGCATGAACCCCTTACCTGATGATGGGAAGTTTGACCATGTAGTTAGTAGTGTTGCCTTGGTAGGGTAGAAGGAGTTCATGCAGACCCTAAAAGAGAAGGAGACCCCATGCTTTGCTATAATATATAGGCTTAAAAAGGAGATTTTAGTGAAACCCAAAGACAAACCCAAGAAGGGACAATGGTGGGAAGATGTTGCTCCTAAGGAGGTTAAGACTCTTCTAGAAAAGTATCATGGGATAGTTACAAATTGTACTTCAGCCTCTTTGCCACCTAAAAGAGAAGTTAGCCATTGTATTGACCTTATCCCTAGTGCAACATTGCCTAACAAAGCTACATATAAACTAACCTCAAAATAGAATGTAGAGATTGCAAGAGATATTGAAGACCTATTGTCTAAGGGGCTGATTAGAAAGGTTGTGAGTTCTTATTCTGATCCAATAGTCATAGCCTCAAAAAAGGAAGGTACTTGGAGACTTTTTACAGATTCTAGGGAAACCAACAAGATTACCATAAGATATAGGTTCCCAATGCCAAGAATGCAAGACCTTTTGGATTTCCTAGGTGGGGCAAACTACTACTCAAAGGTGGACGTGAAAAGTGGATACCACCAAATTAGGATAAGAGAGGGGGATGAATGGAAAATAACCTTTAAAACCACAAAGGGGCTCGATGAATGGCTTGTAATGCCATTTGGGCTATCAAATGCACCCAGTAGCTTTATAAGGCTCATGAATGATGTCCTCAAGCCTTTTCTAAACAAATTTGTGGTTGTTTATCTTGATGAAATCCTAATCTTTAGTAAGGATGAAGAAGAACACCTAAGGCACATAGACCAAGTCTTGAAAAGGTTACATGAGGAAGAACTCAAGATAAATCTTGAAAAATGCACTTTCATGAAAGAAGAACTCATATTTTTGGGTTTTGTTATTTCTAGGGGCTATCTTAAAATGGACACATTAAAAATAGAAGCTATTATCAATTGGCCACCTCCAAATAATCCATCAAAAGTCAAGAGTTTCCATGGACTTTGTAACTTCTATAGGAAATTTTTCAAAAAAATTAGTGGAGTCTGTGCAACAATACACTATAAAAGGAGGGAGAAAATGTCAATTATTTTGGTCCAAAGAAGTAGCAGAGGCATTTGAGATACTTAAACAAAAGGTAGCACAAGCACCCATCCTAAGCTTCCCGGATTTCAACAAAATATTCACAGTGGAATGTGATGCTAGCACCAAACCATAGGAGGAGTCTTGAGTCAAGAAAGTAGGCCTATGGCTTTTTTCAGTGAAAAACTAAATGATGCAAAATATAAGTATTTAATCTATGATCTTGAATTATATGCAATGGTAAAATATCTTAAAAGGTGAAGGCACTATTTATTACCAAAACAATTTATTGTGTTTACTGACAATTAGGTTTTGAGCTTCTTGAATAGGTAGGATAAACTTAGTCAAAAGCATATCAAATGGATGGAGTTCATGCAAGCATATACCTTCTTAATTAAGCACAAGAAGGGGATAGTGAACAAGGTGGCAAATGCCCTTAGTAGAAGGAATCTTATGATCCAAAACATTGAACTAGAAAGTATGGGTGTCTCAATCATGAAGGATATATATGCAAAGGATGAAGACTTCAAGGAGATATACCAGACATGCCAAGAAATGGAGGATGAATACCATACTAAATTTGCAGAGTACCTAATTCAAGAAGAACTTTTGTTTAAAGGAGGACAACTTTGTGGACCAAGGGGTTCTTGCAAAGAGAACATCATCAAAGAAAAACATTGTAGAAGCATGTTAGGGAACTTTGGAATAGATAAGACCCTTGAACAAGTTAAAATGCTCTATCACTAGCCTAAAATGCAATTAGATGTTAGAGAATTTGTTGATAGTTATCTAATTTATCAAAAAGCTAAGGGACACACTTCTAATGTAGGGTTATACAATCCTTTACCCATACTATGAAAACCTTGAGATTCTATAAGTATGGATTTTGTGCTAGGTTTAACAAGGACTAAATCAAGTTAGGATAACATCTTTGTAGTTGTTGGTAGATTTTGAAAAATGGCTCACTTTATCCCTTGTAGGGCAACACATGATGCATCCCACATAGCAATGTTATTCTTTAAAGAAGTGGTTATGTTGCATGGCCTACCTATGTTAATTGTATCTAATAGGGATCCTAAGTTCCTAGGAAATTTTTGGAGGACATTATGGAAGAAACTAGGAACCAATCTGAATTTTTCATCTGCCTATCACCCATAATCAGATGGGAAACTTGAGGTTATAAATAGGTTCATAGGAAACTTATTAAGATGTCTGACTCAAAAACATGGAGGATCATGGGATACAATCCTCTCACAAGTAGAATACTCTTACAATGACTCATTAAATAGAAGTACCAGTATGACTCTCTTCAAAATTGTTAATGGAAACCATCCAAGGGGAGTTTTGGAACTTACAAACATCAAGGATATGGAGAGAAAGAGTGCACAGGCAAAGGAATTTGCACAAGTCATGAAAGACATTCAGGAAAGGTGAAGGATAGACTTCAATATACATTAGCAAAGTACAAAGAACATGTAGAAAAGAAGAGAAGAGGCTTACAATTTAAATTAGGTGATATGGTTATGATAGACCTCAAGAAGGAGAGGCTACCAAAGGGTCAATACACCAAGCTTATGATGAAGAAAGTAAGCCCATTCAAAATCCTTAAGAAGTTTGGGAATAATGCATACAAGATTGACCTACCACTAGACATAGGACTCTCTCCAATCTTTAATATTTCTCATCTTTATGCTTATAAGCCTCCTACTAATGGTTTTGATGTAGGAATAGGTCATTCTAAGCATGCATATGCATCTCACTTGCCAAAGATCACTAAACCTCATATAGAATGCATATCGGACACGAGAGTCTCAAAAAAAACTAGGAGGGATACATATTATTCATACTTGATCAAATGGAAAGATACACCAATTGAAGATGCAACATGGATGAGCCAAGTAGACATTGAGAAATTAGGGTACAAACTTAATGCAATCCCAACTCAAGGGACTTGAGTTCTTTAGAGGAGGATAGTATGGTTTAGAGTACTCAAGACAATTCAATGCATTTATTAAGCCTTCTATTAAATGAACATGGCTCATGATGGAGGTCATAAGATTTTAGGATGTCAGGCTACTTTTCAAGTTGATATTAGCCCATTTGTAAAGGCTTAAGGCTCTTTGGTGATTCTATAAACCTTGAGTCCTTAAGACCTGTAGGGCATCTTGAGTATAGTATTTAGGGAAATAGGTTGAAATACCTTAAATAAGGTTAGTTTAGGTCCTAAGATAATCTAGAGTCCTTAGGATTTCATTTTGAGCAAGAAAATTCAAAACAACAAAAAGTTGTTATGCAACTTTCAAAAGTTGCTAAGAAACTTTGCAAATATGCTTAAAAGTTGCTAATTAGGCTAAATAATGAAGTTTCAACTGATTGAAATTGAATCTAAGGCATTTTATTAGTGAAAAAAAATTATTTAAGTGTCATACAATGTTCCCAAAAGAATAGGTTGATCTATGTATGGATTTTGACTAATATCAATAAAGTTCTCTAGTTTTTTTGTCTTAAAATCACTATTTTTCCTATGTTGTACGACTTGTACAAATTGAGAAGACCTAGATAATGCACTAAGGAAAAAATTTATTGTGTTAGTTTTTGAATGCATCTATTTTGAGGCAATTTGGTAGTGTTTAACCAAAGTTGTAAGCAGATCTTCACAAATAGCCAGGAAACCCTTATTACAACAGGGTTTTGGGAAAATCGAGGTATAGATCATGAATGTAATAGTCATTTTGCACAAAACCCAATGGAAATGAAAGGTCTTAGAATAGTTTGTCATATTCTAGAAGGAGGAAGCCAGAGGATTGTGTCTACTTTTTATGCTAGCAAGCCCTAGGCCAAATATTTGGATGTATTTGGTCCTAATTTGTAGGTATTTGATTGTTTGGAGTTGCAAGTGAAGAAACTGATCAAAAAAATGGTGGATTTGAAGTATTATTACTATCACTCAGATTTATAAAGACATTTTTCTAATCTATGCACCTATTTCATTAGCCTTCCTTTGAAAACCAAGCCTATTAGGGCCCTACTAGGTTTGTGTACTTAGAAAGATTCTTGAAGTGCTAGAGTAGACTAGGAGTTTTTCTTATGGGATATTTCTTCGATAGTTTGAAACCTCTAAATTCCACCATTTGTTTAGGTATTGTGTGTGAGGTTGTGGTAGAGACCTTGATTTTTCAATTCTAGTCCTTATAGATGTATTTTGGGAATAGGCTAGTGAATTTTGTGTTGAAGTTGCAAAAGTGTGTTTGGGGACTTAGTTGTTGTCCTTAGGGTTGTTGAAGGTGTATAACAATCTGAGAAAGGTTTTGAAGCACTTCTTGAAGTCTTTGTTGAAGACTTGGTGTTTTGGAGCATTAAGGTCTAAAAGGATCAAACCTTCCACTATTGTTCTTTGCATCATCTATTGTGATAACACTAATGCAATTAACATATCTAGTAATCAAGTGATTCATCCCAAGACAAAGTACATTGCAAAAAAAGTATCATTTTTTGAGAGAAATACTAAAAGATAGAGAGGTTAGATTGGAATATGTAAATACAAAGGAACAAATTGTAGACATATTCAACAAGCCATTACCTAAAGATGCATTTTTGTATCTAAGAGGTAACCTGAAGGCCATTCCCTTACCTAAAGCTCACTAATCAAATTTTTATGTGCATCAACCAAAAATTTTGAAGGTCAAAAAAATTGATGCAATATTGTTAGCGAAGATTTCATATGAATCATAACATGAGGTACATGGAAAATACATTGATTGTTTTCTTTGGCATGAGATGTCAAAGAGGGAGAGTCTTTTTTCAGATCAGAGAATTTTTTGTAGAAATTTTGTAAAGGGAGAGATTATTCTCATCAACAAATTCATGTTAGAGAAAATCATTCCAGAGGGAGAGGTTGACGTTAGAGGGAGTTCTTACTAATATAGGGAGATCTCATGGATGAGAATCAAAATGAAACTAAGGATATTATCCTTACTTTTCTTTCTCTCTAAAAAATTCTTTATATTAAATAACATATTGTGTTGTCATCAATGCCAAAGAAGGATATTGTTGAATGATGCAGGAGCATCTTATGATTTCTTGTGATCCTATATTTTGGGGGTAGTTAGCTTTGGAGTTGTGGCATGGAAAATAAGGAGATTGCTTGGTGGGCTCGCAAGCACAAGTTGATATCTTCCTTGGAGGTTTCTATCAGAGTGTAGATCTAGACTAGCTAGGATTAGTGTTGTGAGTTGGATCTTGTAGAATTGTTATTGTATTTATTATTATATTTGGCCCTAACTTGGAAGGCCTTACAACTGGGTATATTGCATGTAAATAGTTATTTTAAAAATAAAGAGCGGTGATTTGATATGAGATCTTGCATTATTGTTATCTTGTCTTGTGTTTCCACTATGTGGTTATTGCTAGGGTCTAGGACATCTCCTTTGGGGATTTTCTAGCTTGCACTATATTAGGTGGTATCAGAGTGAAGGTTTTTTCTTGAGCATGTAGAGAGATAGCCAAAGTTGAGGTAGTTTGCACTAGGATCATGGGTTGGAGAAGGTTGATCTTGTGGAGCCGATTGATCTTCTAAATTTGTGGATCTATTGCTTAGGGTTTACAAAAATCTTGGAAGATGCCTCCAAGAAGATTGGACCATAGGGAAATTGATGATCTTAGCAATGTTGTGGAAGAACAGATCTTAGAGAAGATGAGAGTAGAGTTTAGATCTGAGATTTCATTGATGAAGAGTGACATAATTTCTGAAATCGTAAGTGCTTTAGGTGGTGTACCTAGGCATGTGGGTATTGAGGGTAGTTATGAGGAATTTTTCAAAGAATTTAAAGTTGATGGATCAAGCGGCAAGGACAAAACTAATCATGTGGAAAGACCTATTGGAATCAGGGTTGTAATACCCCAAAATTGGCACATTGTCATGGTAAACCAATTCTAGTCTATCTAATCAATCTTATGTCCTATTTTACTAGGTAAATTTGATTCTAATACTCACTACTTGACCTAAGTGTCAAATGCAAAATACCCTAATCTACATTGATTACACTCTTTATTTAATTTCTAAGTATTGACTCAAATTAGCTACATCAAACCTATTAATTAAATTAAATTAAATTATAAGTCTTCACACTTTAATTAAATTAAAATTACCTCATTAGCTAATGTACAAAGGAATTAAATATATTTTATTTAATAAGTTATATCTTCATTTTAATTTATTGAATTTAATTATTCAATTAATTAAGATTATACATTTATGAGGTCATATTCTATTGTATTAAAATATAATATTCTCTCCAAATCTTCTCTTTAGTTCAAAAATGGAAATTCTCAGTGAAGTGGAACTTGAAATGGAATTAACTTAGTTAACTCTTTCTCACACTTAGAAGAGACTTAGTTAAATCTCCATGACACTCAAATCTGAAATAGTTAACTTCATCTGCACAAGGAAGTTTCCATTCTAACTGAATCTCATTTCTAATCTTGACTATCTATTCTATCTAATCTTGACTATTGATCAATTTCTATGATTCTATTTAAGAAACCTTCAAATCCTCATTAAAAAGGTTGAACTGATTTTGCATCAAACTTATGCTGAAATATTTATTTTGTCATACATTCATAGCTTATTATATTTCTTACATTATAATATCATTTTAGTGTTAAATGCATATATTTAGATTAAAATGTTTCTTTTGTTTCTAGATTAATTCTTGCATTTCATTTAGCCTTAATTACATATCATATAGCTTAATCAAATCCTTCATACTAGAGGTCTGGTTGCTAGCTTCTTGTTCTAAGAGCAACAACATAATCCATCTAGCTAGGAGGCAACACATTGGCTTGCCAAATAGTTTTGGATAAACAACTCAATGTTTATTGTAGAATAATTTCACATATAATGATCATGTTGAAGTATGTGTGAAGAGTTAGGCCTACATTTCCTACATAAATCTCTAACATCCATCATGGGGTTGAGAAATCAAATTTTTGGCTGCATTCATTCAATTTTTCTATATCTTTAGTATTATGTTGTTGTCATCTATACAATTTTTCAGATTCTCGCATGAAAAATCTCATTCTCACATGAAGAAACTAAGATTTCACCTCTTTCATTACACTTCCTCACATGAAAAAGTGTATAATTGTGCAATTTCTCATGTGCTACACACCATTTTCTTGAGAAAGCCTATGTAAGATTTCATGCAAAATTTTGCATTAGCAAATGCAAAGTGCAATTTTCAAATTCTATTTGTCATGATGATTTTACTAATGGTTGTTTTTGAAGCATTTTCATTTTCATTTCTTGATCTTTTAAACAGCCTAAAAGTGGTTTGCAGGATGCTTGTCAAACACACCCTATGATAAACCCTTGAAACAATATAGACCATTTGATTGTACAACATTTTTCAAAGACATGCATGTCAAACAAATTATTTCAAACCCACCTAAACATTATGTTTTCTTTAACTACATTCTTACACAGTTTAAAAAGGGCTTGAGCACTTTGTAGGGTGGAAGAAAAGGGAATAGGGGAGTATTCTCTTTACTACTTGGAAGTGATGCCCAAGAGTAAATAAAAAACCTAGATTCCTTTGAAAGATAGTACTTGAAGGAGGAAAGAAAGTTAGTGGTTCTCCTGTATGAGTCTTTTCTATGAAGGGGTGATGGTTTCATTTTAGGAAATCAAAACATTGAGAAAGGACAAGTTAGGATCGATAAGATAACTCTATGATGAATATGTTTTGCACATTTGGGTAGGTGATGAGGTAGAAAATTATGATCTTTCCCCTTGAGGGAAATCAAAAACTTGGACCCTTATATCCAAACCACCAGTTTGAGTCAACCTTTAGAGGGCCTACTAGAGCGATCCAACCTCTGGGAATGACCCAAGTGAGCATAGTCCTTTCGCTGGAGATTCCAACTCACTATAATAAAGAAGCTTTGTTGAGTGAAAGACTCCAAAGCCATGTTAATTACCTCTTCTTCACACTAATATCACATATCAACAAGAGGCTCTATATACTACACTAGCTAGCACAGACCCTAGTCTTGGTAGTTAAGTGTGTGCACTTATAGATGCTAGTGTGGGCTGCTGGCCTCAACTTTATTTGCAAAGTCACCAGGGGTTATTATGAATGGAAGCCAAATAAAAACTTCTTAGTTAGCTACTACCAGGTTCACCTCTGAAAGGGGGCATAATATTTGTGCAAGGAGGGGGAAGAATCTCTCTTGTAGATACTCACCATAAGCATGTACTTGGATGTTAGAAGGTGGTATACATGCTTGACCCCTGCCACAAGGGTGTTCATTCAATGTATATGTTATTGAGTCCTTGGAATACACCAAAAACATAGGTGCGTTCTAGTGGGGTGACATGGTTGTGTGAGCTCAATGCATGCACATAAGTATTGAGACAAAGGTTTTGTTTCCTCTGCCATTTTTTTGTTTTAGGGATAAAGTGTGCCTTTATCAAGTCTTTAAACTTTTCCAAATCTATCAAAAAAGCTAAAGGTCAAGACTTCCCCATCTCTTTGATTTACTTTGCCCTTAGTTGAATTATTTGTGACTACTTCTTACTTCTCGTATTTGAGAACAACTGCTCATTAGAAAATCAAAATGTTGTAAACACAATCAACCATTTGTCAAGAACTATCTGAAACTTGCAAAATCTCTTCAAAACTAGTAAAAAACTATTAGTCTATCTAGATTCTCATGCCCAGTCCTAAAAATTTTTGTACAAGAAAACAATCTATCAACACTTCCTTGTAGGACTTTGTGCAAGTCCTCGAATGACTCTCTACTAATCTCCACATGAGATTTTATAAAACGCTATCTTGTATGCCAAAATTTTTGTCTTTTTGTCAATTTGTCAACTCCTTGCATGGCTTTGTGCAAATCCTAATGTGAGAAAATTGGTAAAATATTATTGTTCAAAATATTTGTCTACTACTTCGTGCTTTCTATCAAACTATTATGTCAAAGCTATCTGTGCTCAATGTCTAATCTAGTCTACGATATTTTACCACTTCTGTATCTACAAACAATGTCAAATAGTGGCCTATTTCTTAGTCAACAACTTGTGATCTACATATGAACTAGTCTCATCACTTGTTTATCTTATTTTGTCCTTCTATGTTTTTCATACTTTGTGTCATGATAGTCATAAACCTTGGCTATTCTAGCCATTACTCAAACAACTCACACCTAAGTAGAGCTAGGGGTCATAATCATGGAAGAGGTTTCTTCTTAGCTCAAACATAGTCTGTATCTAGTACATCTAGTGAGGAGTCTTCATGATTTCCTATACCTATTAGATCACCTTGTGTTTAGAGAAAGTTATCCATAAAATTACAACAAACTGGGAACCCCTTGTATCAAGAGGATCTTGAAACTAGCAAAGGTCATACATCTCCAAATAAGATAGGTAGACTCTTATTCAGATGGCCTTCTCAATCAACGTACACTAAAACTTACCACATCCCTCAAATGGCTAATTGAGACCAAGACAATGGAGAACACAGTAGAGAACAAGATCAATATATGAATGAAAGATGTAAAGAACCTTTTACTAATCAGAATGAGGAAGATAAAGAAATACTTCTCAAACATATCAAAAAATCTTGTAAGGACAGAAAATTCTTGCAAGCCATGGAAATCTTTCTTAATGAAGAGAAAGAGAAATACTTTCTCAAACTTGCTCAAGAGCGATCCAAGCTATCTCATCACTTTAATTATGAAACAACCATTACACCCAAAGAGGAAACTAAAATCTCTAAATTGCCAAAAAAATTAAAGATCATGCAAGAATAGTTAGCCCAAATGATGGATGATAAGGAAAAACCTTCAAAAACATACACCTTAGACACTCTTTGTCCATTTCCTTTTGACAAGAGTATATACATGCTTCCTTTTCTAAGAGGAGTTGAGTTGCCCAAGTACAATAAATACTTTGGAACTTCCAATCCCCAAGATCATTTGTGGGAATTTGATTCCTTATCTATAAAATTTATGCATAATCAAACATATCTCATGTGCCTATTCCCATGATGTTTAGGTGGTCAAGCCATGGAATAGTTGTCACACTTTCCTACAAGTATCAAAATATTCAATGAGATTGCTAACCTATTTGTCCAACAATACTCACACAACATACAACACCTTGTTAACATACAAGACTTGTGCAACCTTAAATAGAAACTTGAAGAACCTTTCCTCACATTCCTTTAGAGATGGAGACAACTTTACACAAAATATTCATGCAAAATCCTTGAAACATAAAAAGTTGACATCTTCACTGATAATCTTTTACCTAACTTTGGGTATAAATTTCAACTTCAAGGCCTATGCACCTTTGAAGACATGGTCACACATGCTATCTAGATAGAGGAATTCATGGTTAAAAATGGTGAATCAATGATCAACTTCTAATAAGGACAAGTCTCTAATAAAGATAAGTCTAAGTATGTGAACAACAACTAAGAGGTTATACATGGTGGATTTGTTGACAACATTACTCCTAAACCTACTAAGGAAACTTTCAATCTTGTAGACAATCTCAAAGTATCTAAACATGTTGATAAACCTCCTACTAACAATAATATGTTTGGAAACAAACTAAAGAACTCATCTTGGGTTACACGCCAAAAATGAGTGGTGAACCTTTGGATGTGGTCTATAAGACTCTACTACAAAACAAGCTCATTTCTCCATTAGATAACTCTCATACTGGAGGTCTAGTTGCTAGCTTCTTGTTCTAAGAGCAATATCATAATCCATCTAGTTATGAGGCAATAGATCAGCTTGCTAAATAGTTTCAACTTAACAGCTCAATGTTCATTCTAGAATTATTTCTCATATAATGATCATGTTGAAGTGTGTGTGAAGAGTGAGGCCTGTAGACACCTAAATCTGATTACACCGCTTTGGTAATCCTATTTAGCTATCTCTAAAGGCATCATTAATTAAATTCTTATTTAATTAATCTTTTGCCATCCCCTAGCTGATTAATTTAATTAATCATCTATAGTCCTAATTGATCAATCAAATAATCCATTATTTATCAATTAATCCTATTCTCCTATCTAATTCCAAATCCCCAATTTATTAAAATCTCTTTGATAAATAAATCCCTCAAATCTAATAGCCCCTAACTTATCCCTAATCCTCCATATGGACTAAATTTACCCCATCCACCCATACTAACCTAAGCTTAGCCACTAACTCACCCACCCTTATGAATGCCATCCACTTGCACATCTCTAACATCCTTAATCTAATCCTAACCCAATCCTAATCCCCCCCCTAACCTTGTAACATTCCCTAAGTGAGCTTAAGACTCTCCTAAGCCAAACCAAAGTCTCCTCTCTCAAAATATCCCAACCATAAAACTTTATCCCAACCACAAAGCCTTCAATGCTCTTACATGCCCTTAAAAGCTCTTACAAGCCATTATGAGGGCCATTTAAGGCCTTGAGCCTCCTTTGTTGACTCATCCTTGTCCTTTCCTTCCCCCACTCTCCCTGTGACATGTGTCACTCCCTGATTGGTGCTAAACAAGCACAATCCATGTGTTCCCCTTTGAGTACATCCTAGCCCTCCTTAAGCTTTCATCTCTCCTTGCATCTTAGCCCTCCATCCCTCAAGCCCTTGGCCTATAAATTGAACCCTCTCCCTTCACTAAAATCAATCATCCTCCATGCAAAGTTATAATGCTATTTTGAGAGCTCATAAACTACCAAAACACCATTATAATGTTGGAATCAGTCCATGACTCCATTGTTGAAACCTTGCCTCACTCCATCCATCCATCTAAGCTTAAAGCATAACTTGTGAGCATACAGTCCTAAAATCATGAACAAATCCATTGCATCATTGTGTTATACCATTTGGAGCTTACCATTCTTGGTGTGCCTCCATTTTTGGTGATAACAAATTGGTCCTATCATAAGTGTTTACTTGTTTTTAGTATTAAGAATGCTTTTTATAGATTAGTGTTCATTTTACTCTACTAAACAAAGTGTACACATTTTGTCATGCCCGGTGGGACCCCGCATTTGGGTCAATCTAATCATTTTATTTTGTTTTGTTTGATAAACTAACAAAACTAACATTGTTTGCTTGCAATTTTTTTTGTTAGGTTTTTTGATTTTGTTGTAGGTACGCAGGTCACTTTTGGGAAAATGCACTCCCAGTCATCTCATCAGTTTTCACTTTAGAAGACTTCAAAACCAACAAGTTTTGCTTCCTCATGACCCCAGGAACACGACCCCGCAACTGCAGGAATGCAGTTATTCTCTAACAGGAATGTGCATCCGCAATAATGAGTTTGACAGTCATCACAAATTAGCCTCTACCACGTATCTTGCACTTGGCTCTGCATCCCCGCTAACTAATCCTGCAGCAAGATCGTCATTCTCGCTTGCAGGAATGTGTGTGAGAGAAGTGAGATTGTCATTCTCACTTGCAGGAATGCGAACTGTATTCTTTTCATCTGTAATCGTTAATTTTCCTATGAAACTATCATTCCCACGTTGCGGGAATGTTGTAAAAAACACAAACTAGCAGGATCGCTCTGTTCAAAATGAGCTCCCTAGTTTTTTATTTTAACTTTTCACCAATTTTTTTGGCATTCCCACACCTTGGAGGCTTGCAGGAATGCATCCCCATGAAATCAAACTCTAGTAGGATCGTGAACCCACTTGCAAAAATGCTTGTACCCTCGTGGGAACGCTTTCTGTGTCTTAGAGTCACGTTCTGTCATTGTTTTTTGTCTTTACAAATCGAAAAAATGAACTTATATGCCTAAAAACACCCACAAATAAAACACTTCCCTTTGGTGCTCTAAAACTAACAAACGAATCTATCTTTTGCAAGCAAATTTAGGAAAAGTCAATTTTTGAACACTTTGGAAATTTGTTAAGTTAACATTAAAAAAAAAATCAAATTAAGTGGTTTTCATTTGGACTCACCATTTTTCTAACCACCCATTATTCTAACCATTGGTTGCAATATCAGTGCCATATATGGGGATGGGTCCACTTGAAAAAGGTGTTAAGTGTTCCAATCTGATTCTACTTAATTAGTTTTTTGAGGATTTATCTTAACTTATAAGGTTTCATGAATGTCCACAAATCTAGATTAGATCGATCACACTTCAAGTTTGGACTTTAAAATTGAACAAAAATCAATTGATGTGGAGGGCCTCCGGGCACGTGCTTGACAATCGTATTTTACACATCTCTATTTTAGGCTTAAAAAAAACTCGCACTCAATCTTGAATGCCTTAAAGAAAATCAATCGATACTTGATGTGGAGGGCCTCTGGGTGTGTGAATTTACTTGTGTTGACCCTAACTCTTCTTTTTGCTTTCATTCTTCGATCGCATTTTCTTTTGTTGACGCTTCAAAATTGGAATAAACATTGTATCTTAAACATGAGTGCTTGCAAGGTCTAGATTAGAAAACTTAAGCGTCAGTTGGAAAAGAACTCTATCTTTTAGCCCAAGATCATCCAAGTCTTCTCTACCCTTGTCATCTTTCGAGGCCATATTGGGTGCATGAGATTAGGATCCAAAATCTTGTTTAAATTCTAGGAGGCCTGCTTGGGGATTTCATCACCCCTTGGGATGACCTCAACTCCATCATTCTAGTGGAGTATAAAGATCGGGAGGTGAATCCAAAGACACCTCTCTCGAGATCAAGATTTTGTCACTCAGGCTAAGCGTCAAGGAACTTTATACCCTTGAGAAGTGAAAGAGGAGAAGTGGGTTACCGCTCCTCTTGGCTGTGTGACATCTTTTTGGTTTCAGCTATAGATTTTGGCCTCACATGCCTTGGGTATATCGAGGACTCCCTAGCTAAACCAACTATCAGCCTTGTAGACAACCATCTAAGATGTTAATGTGTTTGAAGTGAATGATCAAAACATTTGTAAAAACATACACACTCCTTGGTGCAAGTATCACATTTTGGGAATCAAAACTTCTATCTAGTTGTTCTTATCTATTGCTTGATCTTTTACTTGTTGAATGAATGTTTGCCAAGCATGGTCAATCCTAGCATAGGGCATACTTAGTGTAGTCACTGCCTCTAGAGATCCTTAGAAATATCTCATGTCAAGCCATCCCAAGACTAAGTTTAAGAAGGCTAAGCTTCCTCAAATACCAGCCTACAAGGAAATCAAAGCAGAGCATAAGAAGCATACCCCCAACCCCAGGATTGCCAAACTGGATCAAATTGAGAAAGATAGAGCTGAAGTAGCATTGCAAACTGAATGGGACTACAAAATCCAAAACCTAACCCTTTGACATGGTGTTAATATGAGCCTTATCGACAACTCTACTATTACTCATTCTGATTAGGTCCTTCCTTTTTCTGCACACACTTACACACTTATAGGTTTAGTCTCTCATATATTCCCAGAGCATGGCACAAGCATCATCTGCATTACCACCATTCCAGCCACAGTCTTCACACTAGTAGTATGACCAAGCACCCACACATAACTATCTCATAGGGCAGCAACCTCACGGTTATACACCACACCAACCTTAGCAGATGCAACAGTATGTACAACCCATGTTCCAGCAAACCATAGCATCCACTCCATCGGGGGCACCTGGATCGGGGGCATCCACTGCTCCACCTATAAAGTCTAAATGGGAAGAAATGAAAAATTCCCTCAAAGCCCTCAAGGATGGGAAAAGCACCAAGACTTTCAAATTTGAAAATGATTTCCCATACCCTTTTGATAAGACTATCATGTTGACTCCATTTCCTAAACATTTCGAGATCCCCAAGTTTGAAAAATTTAGGGGGAAAAGTGATCCAGTCACACATGTTAAGGAATTCTATATGCATTCTTAGGAGGTAGCGTATAGTGATGTGTTTCTCATGCAACTCTTTCCCAAGAGCCTAGCAGGACCAGCTTTGGAATGGTTCTGTTGCATCCCTCAAGGTACTATTAAGACTTTTGCTGAAATTTTTGAGGCCTTTGTTACTCAATATACCCATCTTGTTGAGACCAAATTATCTGTAGTGGACCTTGTCCACACCAAACAAAAAGGAGGAGAAAGTCTTACAGAGTTCCTGCAATGTTGGCAGATCCTCACAACAAGGATCTCTTGCACCATCCCTGAGTGCCATCTTGTCAAGATGTTCATAAACAACGCACACCCTAGCCTCGCTCATCACATGGTTATGAATTGTTTGCAAACATACAAGGACATCAAAGAAATAGGAATGGGCCTCAAGAAAGGTCTCATTAAGGACAGTGTCATCAGACTATAGAAGGAAAATACCCAGGACCATGGGTCAAACAATGAAAAAACTTGATATTGGAACAAGAACAAGAACACAGTGACAGATGGTACCACTGACACTCGAAAATCCATATTGTTGGAGTGGTTACCAATGTTTCAACCACATTTTTCCAACAACAAACTTATCAATAGCAACCTGTTGTGTGTCACCAGCCACCCATGCAAACTCATCAACAAATACAGGTTCCTCATAATCAAAATAATGCTATCACAGTAGTGGCAGGTAGTAAAGCCCATGTTCAGAGGTAACCATGAACATACACCCTATTGGGGGAACCTCTTGATACCATCTTTGAAAAATTGGCCAAAGATAACCTTGTTCGATACCCACAAATGCAACCCTTAGAACCCAATTAGTCTAGAGCATCGTAGTACAAAGATAACAAATATTGTAAATTCCATCATGTCAAAGGGCACACTACCCTTAAATGCATGTAGCTTAAGGATTATGTACAGGACCTCATTGACCGAAAGGAGATCACAATGGGGGCACAACCCTCACCTAATGCAGGATTAATGATGTATCAAAATGCTTTCCCTCCTCATAACACAAACCCAGGAAAGGCACCTGCTAGCCCTCCTGTCAACAAACCTAACAATGCTATGGGTAAACAAGGTGACAACCAAGACATGTCTCAGAATTATACCTCAGTGTACTTAGACTATGGTAGCTTAATTGGTTGCATATCCCAAGTTGAACCATCTATCAATGTCATCAATATCAAAGGCCCAGACACTCAGTGTGCAGTTGTTACCCGTCGAACATGACTCAATAGAGTTGGTCCATCTATATCCACACAAATCATACCACCATCAGCATGACCACCTCCATCCTGAGCATCTCCATCAAAATCCCCTTCATTAGGGACATAGTATAACATCTTCAAACACCTTGGAAACACACCAGCCCAGATCTCCATCTTGGATCTCTTACGAACAAGCCCACTTTATCAAGAGATCCTCAACAGTACTCTATGTGGGTCATGTGTCCATTTTGACATAAATGCCACTGAGTTTCGCAACTTGGTTGGCTATCTTTCGGCCTCCTGTGCCTTATCTTTCAAAACCACTGATATCCAAGTAGTTGAACTCGATCACATCCTCCCACTCCACATAGTTGTCATGGTTTTTGACTTTGCAGTTAAGCATGTCATGATAGATAATGGATCAGCTCTCAACCTATGTACTCTAAAGTTCATCAAGTAGGCAGGATATACTGAAGCAGATATCATCAATGAGGTGATCACCATCAAGGCATATGAAAATTCAAAAAATAGTACTAAAGGAACCATCTTTCTCCCTATCAGGGTCGGCCCAGTCACTTAAGAAACACTTTGTCATGTAGTTTATCTTAATCTTTCATATAACATCCTCCTCGGTTATCCATGGATTCATGCCATGAAGGCCATTCCATCCACATATCATCAGTGTGTCAAATTTCTACATATTGGCACTAAGATAACCATCCACGCAGACCCTAAACCCTATTCCTATTGCAATACGGTTGAAGATTCATACACCAATCACTGTCTTAGGATTGAAATTGGCACCACCATGACCAGCTCCTCTAGCACTTGCTACGATCCAGACACCATTTTAGCCTCCACTCTCTCCACGGTTAATATCAACTACCAAGGTTGTGGCGAGTATAGTCTCATGGATGCTTTTTCTATTGGCGCTCTACCACTTGACCCACATACTCAAGGATGCCCAATACATCAAGGGCCTATACCAGAAACTACCTCTTGACTTCACCTGTTGGGCCCTACCACATTTTTCACCAAAGGTATCCTTGATGGAGTAGAAAATAAACAAGACATTAACACATGGCTATACAAGGAGCCACCTCCTAAAAGTGAAGCACTTCTTGATCACTTTAAACAGAAATATCCCTAGTCACATCGCTTGGCCATGAAGCAATGAGATTATCAACGAGGTGGTTAGGCTGCCAGGAATCAGGTATGAGACAACCTATAGAAGCACACCTAGGGAAAAAAACTAAAGGCTTGGGCTATGGACTCCTTGCAAGTGGGGGCACTACAATGAAAGGCCACACCTTTATGAACATCCAAAACACTCTTGTTGAGGTTGAAGACATCCCTGCGGAAGTTGAAAAGAAAGCTTACAATGATATTTTCCTTGATGAAATAATCCTCAAAGCCTCTGTGCTCTACTAGTTATCCTTGAATCTCATAGACCTCCCCCTCGCTCACCTCGAACTCATAGATTGGGACCAAGAAAGTGTCATTCATGTTGACGAATTCTCTATCGAGCACGCACTCCTTAAATTCATGGGGGCAGAAATGCCACATAAACGATCACCTCCACCATCGGCATATGTCTACAAGCTAGATCCTACAGGTTACTTCGGGGAGGAGGAAATCTCTAGTCACAAAAATTAAATTCCAAAAGAAACAAAAAAGAAAAAAGATAAGAAAAAATATCCCATGGTGAAAAATCCTCTAGAGCGCCATTGGGTGACTTGAAAAATGAAACAAAAATAAAGGACGTATCCAATGGTGAAAACCTCTCAGAGGCACATGAGGATGGATATTTCATCCTCCCCCCATAGGAGCATCAATGTCCTATATATTTAGTGTTGACAGAAGAAACTCAACCTATAGATATTAGTCTGACAGAGATACCACATATCACATATATCGTAGCCTCTTTACCAGCTGAACAAGCAGAGCTTCTTCTTGAAGTCCTCCATGAAAATATAGGCCACTTTGCATGGTCATATCAGGATATGCTAGGGTTGGACCCCAAACTGGTTGTACACCATCTAGCAGTAGATCTAGGGGCCAAGCCCATCAAACAAAAACTTCGACAAATGCACTCCAAGGTGGCTTTATTAGTCAACACAGAGCTACAGAAGTTGTTGGAGGCCAAAATCATTCGACCAATAGATTATTCTAAATGGATTTCTAATATGGTACTTGTTACCAAGCCCTTTGGTGATATCAAAATTTGCACCGATTTCTGGGATCTTAATAAAGCTTGTCCAAAGGATGACTTTCCATTGCCAAATATCGACATGATTGTGGATCTCACTGCAGGTCATGAACTCTTGTCACTAATGGATGGTTTCTTTGGATATAATCAAATTTGTATAGCAGAAGAAGATCAGCATAAGACAACATTTACCACACCTTGGGGCACATTCTTCTACAATATGATGCCCTTTGGGTTAAAGAACGCTGGGGCAACCTACCAGCACGCAATGACGGTCATCTTCCATGACCTAATCCATAAGATACTTGAGGATTATGTAGACGATATTCTAGACAAATCTCTCAATGCTCTGGATCAATTATCTCACCTTGAGGAAGTATTTGACCAACTAGCAGAATATCATCTCATGCTAAATCCAAAGAAGTGTGTCTTTGGTGTTACTTCAGGAAAGCTCCTCGGCTTCATTATGTCACAGTGCGGTATTGAGATTGACCCTAAGAAGGTTAAAGCCATCATGGATATGGCTCCCCTTAAGACACTTCGACACCTTCATTCTTTGCAAGGAAAACTCCAATCAGTCCGATGATTCATTTCTCAGCTTGCTGATAAGTGTCAACCTTTCACTCACTTGCTTAAGAAAGATCAAAATTTCAAATGGGACCCAGCTTGCCAGCGCAATTTTGAGCTCATCAAGAAATACTTAGCTAATCCACCTATTTTGGTTCCTCCTGTTGTAGGGCACCAACTCATATTGTATATCATAGCTACTCCTACAGTACTAGGTTCTCTGCTAGCACAACTTGATGATGTAGGGAAGGAATGAGCTATTTATTACATCAGTCGAACATTAGTGGGCTATGAGCTCAACTACACACCAATGGAGAAGGCATGCTTAGCAGTAGTATTTGCCACCTAGAAATTATGTCACTACATGTTGAGTCATACTGTACACCTGATATTAAAGATTGATCCATTGAAGTATATGCTCTCTCGTACAGTACTCACCAGATGCCTGGCAAAGTGGGTTATACTTCTTAGTGAGTTTGACATTCAGTATGTTGATAGAAAGGCCATCAAAGGCCAAGCTATTACAGATCACTTGGCTAATGCACCCTTAGTTACAGATCACCCACTCATCATGGAATTTCCAGACGAATACCTCTATTTAGTAGAAAAACAATCACTCTAGAAGCTATATTTTGATGGCTCCTATACATCTCATGGTTCTGGTGTAGGCATACTTTTGGTTACACCTCAAGCTGATTATATTCCTAAATCTTTCAAGCTACAATTCTGGTGTACCAATAACATTGTAGAGTATGAGGCCCTTGTTGCAGGACTAAAGCTTGCCATTGAATGGAATATCATAGAGCTTCAGGTCTATGGTGATTCTCAGCATATCATCAAATAAGCTTTGGATGAATATCAAACCAAGGATGACAAGTTACTACCTTACAAAGACCTGGTTGATCAACTAAAGGAGCATTTCACTTGAGTCCAATTCATACAGATACCTCGACTCTAGAATAAGGTAGCTGATGTTATGGCTACTATTGGTTCTCTCTTAGAAATACCATACGAAGCTACGCAGTATGAATTCTTGGTTGAGCAGCTGCATGAACCCACATATGAGAATGATGAATCAACATGGTTCTATATCTTGGTTGGTCCTCAATCTCCATGGTACCACAAAATTCATACTTACCTACTAAATGGTATCATATCTCCTCACCTCACACGAACCCAATGCCAAAACCTTATTTGCAAAGCTTCCCGTTACACTATCCTCACCCAAACCCTATTTTGTCGTGGTTATCATGATACTCTCTCTCAATGTTTAGATCAAAATGAGGCTATGATGGCTCTCAAAGAGGTACATGCTGGACTTTGTGGTGCTCACACGAGCGGGATGGTGCTAGCAAAGTAGATCCTTCAGGCTAGATATTTCTAGCCTACTCTAGAACATGATGCATGTGAATTTGTGAAACAATGTTTACCTTATAAACAACATGCTAATTTAATCTAGGCTCCAACACAAGACTTGAAACCCATTGCACCACCATGGCCTTTTTCTTGTTGGGGATTTGATCTTGTTGGTCTTATTGTGCCACTTTCTTTAGAAGGGCACAAGTGGATAATCACCGCCACTGATTATTTCACTAAATGGGTGGAAGCAGTCCCCCTAGTCTCAGCTACAAGAGTTTAGGTCTCCAAGTTCATCTTGTACCACATCATATGTCGCTTCGGCATCCTAGCTACCATATTTATAAACCATGGAGGTAATTTTGAAAACCTAAATATGGAGGAATTGTGCACTTCCCTCTGCATCCACCACCACATCTTGAGCCCATATTTTCCACAAGGTAATGGTAAGGCTGAGGAAACTAATAAAACCCTCCTCAAAATCCTCAAGAAGTTTGTCAATTACTCCGGTCGTGATTGGCATTTGCAAATTAATCCTGCCCTATGGGCATATCGCACTTCATTTCATATAGCCACTGACACAACTCCATACTCATTGGTCTATGGTCCTGAAGCAGTCTTGCCTATTGAGGTTGAACTCCCATCACTCTACATTTCTCTCTAAGGACACATATCTGATGAGGAATATAGAGTAGCCCAACTTACTCAACTTGATCTACTTGATGAAACAAGGCAACAGGCCTATGACCATCTCATGGTCTATCAAAGTTGCCTCAAGCACAATTTCAATAGGAAAGTCCATCCGCGTAGTTTTTAGGAAGGTGACATGGTCCTTAAAGAGAATATGAAGGTTCAAGTTGACTGAGAAAAGAAAGGCAAGTTCAAGCCCACCTGGCTTGGTCCTTATGTGATCACATCATCTTTTGGCTCAGGAGCCTATCAGCTATCTACCCTTGAAGGTGAAGTCCTAAATGATCCTACTAACATTATCCACCTCAAGAAATTCTACGCCTAAAGGAAAGAGTTTCCATAAAACAAAAATGAAGCATCCAATGGTGAAAACTTGGCAATTCAAGTGCCTTGGATAGGTCCTTGGTGAAAACCTAGAAAATAGGCACCAGGTGTACTATAGCCCTTCCATTATCTATCACCGATACACACCCCTTTATCACCCCTCTATATTTTCTCACTCATCCCACCCGCTTTTCCAAGATGTTCCCTATTGTTATTCACCATACTTCGCAACATCATCCTCTAGCACTTTGCACTATGTAACATCCCATCTTATTTATCACATCCCATGTACCATACTTAATATATCCTACCACTATACTCTACTAGATCTACCCTATCCCATGCTTTTTATCCTTACCATATGTAGCATATACCACCCATGTAATGTGTGTCTCTCCCCTGCACTAACCCTTGTCTCCCATATACCGTACCTATGTGAATACAACAGTATCTAAATCCCTGTACATCAATTACACTTTACATAAACCCACCTCAACAAAACCGTGTATTGTAACAACGCTATCCCCTCGTCATGCATATACCTACTAAGTTTTGCTATCTAGTCTCGATTTCACATGTCCTTAACTAGTCTCACTTGTACATACTATCCAGGTCTTGTTACAGCCCATTAGTAGCTCGTTAGTTTATCTCTTTGGCAAAAGGTTTTTTTTTCACTTTGCGAAGTCTTTTGTTGTTTCTCTTTTTGGTTGATTTTTCCACGTAACTTTTGTTGTTTCCTCCTCAAGATCGCCATGATCATTTCATATCATGGTGTGTTTTGACTGGAACAACTAAGGAGGTTGGTCTCGATCATAGTCTTTTGCTGCTTGAGAGTTAGTTGATATTATCCTTGCATATTTCAAACATGTTTTCATCTTTCGATAAAACATGATGCACTTGGGTAATCTCGTTTGCTTGTGGATCATCCAACATTGTTCCTACACTGATCTCTCCAAGACTCACGTGTGATGTTGGGGAAATCCTTGCGTGCCTATTTGAGTCAGTCCTATGGAATCTTGGGGAAAAGGCCTTGAAGTTCTTAGTAATCTTAGCAGATCCCTAACAATCCTATATCAAACTAAGTGTTTACACTACATAGTGGTACTTCCTCATGAAGTACCCGATGCTCAAGCTTCCTCTTCCTTACCATCAACCCTCTATCACTTTTCCCACCCTCAGAATCATTTAATTCAAAGCCTCGAAAATAAACTCTCATCTTATTCTCATCATGATGTGATCCCTATCATAAAGTTACTATCCTAGCTCTAGAAATCTCTGCTATCCTCTTGACTACGAGTTTGTTGGTCACTCTTTTTCCAACATTATTCTCCTTAGAGTCAGTATCTCCCATAATCACTTTTCATATCATAGAATGCTATCATAAGTCAAAAATATTGGTTATTTTATTCCACCATCATTGTTTGTCTTGCATCTCCTAAAAATCTCGTATGATGTAGCTTGTATCCTTTATCATATCACGGAATATCATCGCATCCAATTTTTTATGATTTTCTTGCTTGCTCATCTTAAAATATATCTTTTAGTTTGTGTTCTTTTTAGCATATCATAAGTTTACTGTTCTCCCTTTTAGTTCATCTTGAACATAAGTCATTTATCATTACATTATAGTTCATTTTTAGCATTATCATTCATCATTTAGATTCTGATTCATTCTATCATTCATCATTAGATTGTGATTAATTTTAGCATTGTTATCATTTATCATTAGGATAGGTTTTATTTTAGCATTGTAGTTCATCATTAAGTTATACCTCATTTTTCTTTTATTTTGTAAATCATTTGTTTTAATCTTTTTTCCATCTTTAGTTAAGCATATCCTAAGTGTCATTATATTCATTTTTCCATATCATAAATCTGTTGTTTATCCTTTAGTTGGTGATTCATTCTTTTTATCACTTATTTTATAGTTTGTACTTATCATCATACAACATCATATCAAATACTCTCCAAAGTAGTCCATCTCCCAAGATCACATCACATCTATCATAAAGCAACATCACATTGTCAAAATCATATCAAAAACCTATCATACTACATAAAATCTCATCATCATCACATCTACAACATCATAAAGAAAATCATGCCATCAAGAATCATATCACACCTGTGATATCATAGATTAAAAACACATCATATCTACACTATCATAGCTAAATCACATCAAAAATCATATTATATCGTGTATGCAATGTCATTAAAAATCACATCCTACATCACAAACTATTAGCACAATCATAAAATCATAGCACATATCACATCCTACATCAAAAACTGTCAGCTCAATCATAAATCTCAAAACACATATCCCATCCTGCATCACAAATTGTCAGCAATATCATCACAAACATCACATCTTACATATCACAGCATACTAACAATACAAACGAAATCCACAAAATCCATAACACATCTCTCACCAGAATCATCAGATCTATATACCAATGAAAAAAATGAAAGAATAATAGTCCCTTAGTGTACAATGTCCATATCATACAAATGGGTCTGAGCCTGCACAAAAAACTTCATGTATCCCAAAAATGGTCGCTCTGCACAAAATACTCATCATACAACAAAAATCAAGCCTATCACTGGTCACTGCTTTGCCTCCCTCCCTACCCCTAACGTTGTTGGTGGTGGAGGTGGTGGCCTCATCAATCCCCCTCCTATCCCAGAGCTCTCTGCCTCATCCATCCCCATCCCTGTGTCTCACCTCTAGCTATGTCATGTTCTGTGACTATGCCCTGTGTGTTGAGACCCGCCTATCCTCTGTGAGTCCCCAGTGCTCCATCCACTGTCCCCTCCACCCTGCATCCCTGTATGTGTCCTTGTTGTACTTGACCGAGTCGATCGCCTGTAATGCTCAATCTAGGATGCTGGCACCATTGCATGATACCTGTCCTGATAAAATCTAGCCCTCTCCTTCAGATCCTCCACCTCGGCCCGCAGTCTCCTAGGCTCATCCAAGCCCCCCTCCCACTACTGCCTATGCTCTCAACATTGCCACCTCCACCACTAGTGCATCCAACCTCCCTTGCGCTGCCTGCCTCTCCAGGCTCACCACCTCCATCCTACCCTCCGTCTGCCCATCTCAAGCCCTGCCCTATCCGCCTGCCCCTATGCTACATCCTACTCTTTTCTAAACTGATCACACTCTATTTGAAGCTGATCTCACTCCTGCTATGTATCTTGGAGCAGCTGGCTAATGGGCTCATGAGCCTACTGTAAAGAGGCATAACACCCTACCAATCCATCATCTCCTCCCTAGGTAGACGATCTCCCTACATCTCCTCCTACTGGCCCCTGCTCCTCTACCCCTCGCTCTCCTCTCTCTGGCACCTCCTATAGCTCCCTAGCTCTCCTCTCTAGCTAAGCTCCCCTCTCCTCCCCTCCAACCCTCCTCCTCTGCTGAGCTAGCTCCTCCTCTTAGACAACCGCTATTGCCTGCTACCATAATCCTTTGGCCACATACCACCCCTGTCGGCCTACCCGAGCTAACTCACCTGCCACCATCATCGCCCTCGTCCCCTATGCTCTCCCCACCAGCCTCGGCCACACCCATGTGTCTCGATACTCCTAAGTGGAGCTCGCATCTGCTAACCCCCCAAACCAAACCCACTGCTATGGCTCCAACTCTAGCCATGCTCTCAACAGCCCGTCGTGTCATAAGGATGGCCCGTACATTGACACTAGCTCTCATGTGACCCACTGATACCAATGTGGCTCTCTAAGAGCCACCTACTGCCACCCAAATTGTCAGAGCGCCCCGTTTGGCTTGTACTACTCTGCTACATACTCCCACCGTCCAAACACAAAACACGATGATATAGTGTATGGAAATTGCTCTCCCTCCTCAACCCACGGTCCTAGGCTCATATATGGCCTCCACACCACTACTACTATCTCATCAATGGCCACCCTCCAGTAATTTATTGAATCTGTATGATGGTATGTTAGGGGCTTGGCCTAAATGTATGCCACTGGCTCCTCCACCTGTCTGTCTCTCTGCCCCAAAGGCCTTAGCATGGCAATGTGCTTCCAAGCCCACACCTGTAACAATGTAGGGAACCCAATGCTCCTCCCCTATCGGGTGCCATCGTGGTACACTATCTGGTGGAGGTCTTGGTATAGCTCAGCCAACATTGGAGAACCCCATGCCACTGGGCACCCCACATCCACTATCTGCATCACCACTAGAATCAGTGCTAGTGTAACTCCTGTACCACCTATATCTAGGACAATGAACCCTGAAACTAGCCCTAACACATAATAGTAGATCCTCCTCTATGTCGCCACCCAATCTATATGCTCGTCTAGTGCAAACTATCCCTACCAGATCTTGTACTCAATTCTTGGCCCCATCAGTCTCTGAACGGTCGCATCCGTTGTCATCTCTCTTGTCACCATGATTGGTGTCCCCCATACCAGCAATTTGAATATCTGATACACATCCTCTAGTGTCACCATCATCTCCCTCGTCAACAGGTGGAATGTTGCCATCTCACTATGCCATCTCTTGCACAACGCTATGACCATCGCCATGTAAGTCTGGGTATGGGGAAACCTCACTAGGTACCCTAGTCTGATCGCCTTAATCCTCACCAAGTCTGCCAGTGTCAGCATCCCTCTCACACGTAACACTACCACTCGCCACTCCCATGATACTAAAGAATCCAACAACCATTGCACACCACAAAACCAGTCAAATATCTATCTTTCTATATCAATTTTTCATCCTCCATCCCTCCGTTTACCCATCCCAACCCTTTTTTTAGCATTTTGTTTCCCTGGCCACATTCTCATGAACTCACAATCCTGTGATGCTCACAAAATCACATTCTCGCCGGCTTATCTCCTTGTGGGTTCACTTCTTTACCTTTAATTGTTTTATTGTTTAATCCAGCGATCCCGCAGCCACGTTCCTATAGCAAAAAAATTGCGTTCTTGCTAGTTTATCTTCTCGCGGGATCAGACCTTTTGACTCTTCTACCATCTACCTTTGACTTGCATTCCCGCAAATGCTTCTCTGCCAACTGCCCATCTGGCATTCCCGTCAAAATATATTCTGACGAAAACATGCCTTTTCTTGCCCTCGTCTCTTCTCATCCCTAGCTGATGGGAACACATTCTCGCGCCCTGACTCGCGTTCCTTTTTGTGGGAACACGATCCTGCCTGTATTCCCACACTCTTGCAAAATCTCCTACCTTGGGATCACGATCCTACTCAAAGTGTCTGCTACCCATTTTAGTCTTACGTGGCTAATCTACTACCGCGGGATCGTGATCCCGCTGATCTCACTCGCATTCCTGCCAGACCTGTGCCTGTGGGATCGTGTTTTCGCTTTCATGGGAATGCAATAAAATCTAAATAAAGAAAAAGCAAGCAAAGGTTTTCGGCCCTACCGATCGATTTGGTGTCCCCCGTACTCGTACCCGTCTCACATTGTCTATCCAGTGCTCTGGTCACCCACTACCCACTATCATAATCTCCAATGCAGAGCTCCTCATAGCAATATCTCCTCATCCGTCTGAGTGAAAATAAACCTTCCTGGCCCCCTTCTAGCCCCTTATATCCCCCTCGGGTGCCCTGACTACCCCTCTTGGTCCTCCCACCCTTCAAAAACATTCAAATTTCCCAAACCATCAACAAATCAAA
The DNA here is from genome assembly GCA_028749045.1 of Cupressus sempervirens. Taxonomy (NCBI): domain Eukaryota; kingdom Viridiplantae; phylum Streptophyta; class Pinopsida; order Cupressales; family Cupressaceae; genus Cupressus; species Cupressus sempervirens. Next base: position 644,977,089 of record CM053786.1, on the reverse strand, counting down.
GCTTGTCCCGTTGTAACATATCTTGGTCTGTCAATTTGTACATCCTCTTTAGCCTAGTATTATTGTATCTATCTAGCTTTCATGCCAGTTTGTCCTTGCTCAACATCTTGCACACATTGCACATCTTGGTTAGCTATTCCACTACATTCTTTAGCTAAATCACATCTCTACATCTTTTGTTTTTTTTTCTTTTCTGCTTGTGGGCTACCCAATATCGCTTCCACGCTACTTCCTCTGGGATTTATATGCGATGTTGGGGCACTCCTTGCGTGTTTTTTTTGCATCCATTCTTCAGTCCTCTAGACCATTGGTGAAAAGGCCTTGCTATTCTTGGTAACCTTGGAAGTTAACCAACATTCCTATATTAAATCTAATGCTCAACTACATGGTGGTACTTCTCTTTGAAGTATCCCCCCACTCAACCTGCTTCAATGGATTCCCTGTATCTCCATTATCCCCTCATTGCTTCCCTTATCTTGGATTCCTTTTTATAACGCTCTGCTCCTTCATCCTCCCCCTCCCTGAAAGTCTTAAGCTTGCTTCCTCTTGTGCATCTGATTCTCCTTTATCATTCTCCCATAGTGAGAGTTTGAGCTAATTCAGCCCCTTCTCTTTGCCACTCTGTGTCTCTATTCATCTCAAATTCTTTTTCTTTTCAAGAAGCCATCGAGCCTCATCTTCTCTCTTCACCGCCTTCTTGAGGGGGCATCTCATAGTCTAGTCTCTCCTTCTTATTCGAGACTGGGGCAACCTTGTTGCTAAAACATCTTCCTCATGTTGTCTCTATTCGAACTTCTTTGAAATAGTGTTATCTCAACACTATGTCAAAGAGGGGCAAAATGTAGGCACCTAAATCTGATTACACCGCTTTGGTAATCCTATTTAGCTATCTCTAAAGACATCATTAATTAAATTCTTATTTAATTAATCCTTTGTCATCCCCTAGCTGATTAATTTAATTAATCATCTATAGTCCTAATTGATAAATCAAATAACCCATTATTTATCATTTGGTCCTATTCTCCTATCTAATTCCAAATCCCAAATTTATTAAAATCACTTTGATAAATAAATCCATCAAATCTAATAGCCCCTAACTTATCCCTAATCCTTCATATGGCCTAAATCCACCCCATCCACCCATACTAACCTAAGCTTAGCCACTAACTCACCCACCCTCATGAATGCCATCCACTTGCACATCTCTTATATCCTTAATCTAATCCTAACCCAAGCCTAATCCCCCCCTAACCTTGTCACATTCCCTAAGTGAGCTTAAGACTTTCCTAAGCCAAACCAAAGTCTCCTCCCTCAAAATATCCCAACCATAAAACTTTATCCCATCCACAAAGCCTTCAGTGCTCTTACATACCCTTAAAAGCTCTTACAAGCCATTATGAGGTCCATTTAAGGCCTTGAGCCTCCTTTGTTGACTCATCCTTGCCCTTTCCTCCACCCACTCTCCCTGTGACATGTGTCACTCCCTGATTGGTGCTAAATAAGCACAATCCATGTGCTCCCCTTTGAGTACATCCTAGCCCTCCTTAAGCTTTCATCTCTCCTTGCATCTTAGCCCTCCATCCCTCAAGCCCTTGGCTTATAAATTGAACCCTCTCCCTTCACTAAAATCAATCATCCTCCATGCAAAGTTATAATGCTATTTTGAGAGCTCATAAACTACCGAAACACCATTATAATGTTGGAATCACTCCATGACTCCATTGTTGAAACCTTGCCTCACTCCATCCATCCATCTAAGCTTAAAGCATAACTTGTGAGCATACATTCCTAAAATCAAGGAAAAATCCATTGCATCATTGTGTTATACCATTTGGAGCTTACCATTCTTGGTTTGCCTCCATTTTTGGTGATAACAAATTGGTCCTATCATAAGTGTTTACTTTTTTTTAGTATTGAAAATGCTTTTTATAGATTAGTTTTCATTTTACTCTACTAAACTAGTGTATACACAGCTCACATTTCTTGCATACAAGGGCTAGTCAGTTTGCTTGATCTAGATCTCAGTTGAAGCTAAAGTATAAGATGGAGGTTTCTAATTTCTCAAGTACTTTGAATCCTAAAGACTTAATTGATTGGATTGGTGAATTGGAAGACTACTTTGAGCTTGAGGATATTGAGGATCCACTTAGAGTGAGGTTGACATGAACTAAGTTGAAATAACATGTTATTCTTTGATGGAAGGAACTATAAAGAGAGAGAGAGGAGGAAGGTGAAATGAAGATCTCTAGATGGAGATTGATGGTGACTGAACTGAAGGCTAAGTTCATTCCTACTAATTATGTACTTCAATTGTTTAAGGGGTTGTAGAATCTAAAACAAAAGGATATGACTATGGAGAATTATACCAAGGAGTTCTACAAATTGACTATTTAGTCTAGGCATAGAGAATTGTTGAAGGAGAAGGTAGCTCAATAAATTAGTAGTTTAAGATAAAATATTTAGGATGAGGTTGGTATGTTGAATATTTTTTCAGTGGAGGATACTTATTAATATTCTTTGAGAACATAAGAGAATATGAAGAGGAAAAATCAAGGTAATCCTCAAGGAAAGGAGAAGTAGGATAGCTCTGCATAAACTAAACTGAGTGTAGAAGGTGAACCAAAACCTATTGATCAAAAAAGGAGGATAGGTGGAGGTGTGTTCAAAGGTAATTGTTTCAAATGTGGAAAAGAAGGGCATAAATATTTTGAATTTTTGATTGGTAGGATAGATACTTTTGTGAATGAGGTTAAAGTCTAGGATAGTCATCTTGAGCAAGGAGAAAATTTGTTGGCTCGGTGAGTATTGGTGGGTTAGAGAACATTGGGTTCTTGTTAGAGGACTAGTTTGTTTAGGACTTGTTGTAAGTCTAGTGGCAAAGTCTGCATGGTGATTGTGGATAGTGGTAGTACTAATAACCTTATTGCCAAGGAGATGGTTCAAAAAATTGGTTTGAAGAGAGTGCGACATCCTTATCCTTATAGGATTGGCTATTTGCAATGTGAGCATGCGTTGGAAGTGAGGGATCAATGTCTTATTGATTTCTAGATTGGGTAGTATAAGGATCAAGTGTTGTGTGATATTGTGGATATGAATAGTTGTCATGTGTTACGTGGTAGACCTTGGAAGTATGATTGCAGGGTTGTGCATGGTTATGTTAGGAATGTGTTTACTATTGAGAAAGGTGGAAATAAGTCTTCCTTAATTCCTTTGCAGAATTAAGAGCTCGATAGGAGGAACCTAAGTATTGGTAGTCAAGTTGAGTTGGTATATTCTAAGAAGGTTGGAGATCAACATGGAAAAAATACCTATGGAACACCTGTGATGGATGTGAAGAAGAAGGAAAATAAGGGAAAGAGTGTACAAGTTGAAGACTTGGAGGACATGTATGTGAAGAACTAGTTTGGGATTTATGTGATGAATCCTAGAAGATGTCCTTCCAACTTCTAGAACATCTTTTTGATCCTAGGGTGTTTGATGTAGGAGCATCCTAGGCTTTCTTGTGATCCTTCATGTTTGGGGTATTTGGCTTTGGAGTTGTGGACTTGATCACCAAAGTAGTGGTGCTCAGTTACTAAAGAGCTTGACAGATACTATTGCTTAGCACTTACTATTGTATTTGGCATGTATTGGTTTCTTGGCATGTACTAGTTGCTTGGCATGCATTGACTGCTCAACATGTATTGGTTACTCAATAATGCTTGGGAGTTTTCTAACACTCAATAGTGTGTTGGTGCTAATTGGAGTTCTTGGTACATTTGGCGTGTGATCATGATGTGGATCGATCTCAGAGTTTATGTAGACCTATGAGTGATCTTGGTTAACACTTCTATGTGCATCTAATATCTGTTGTAGACTTGGGGCTTATCCTAAGTGTTATTGTGTAGTTATCATGTGTTAACTTTAGGTTAATTTGAGGGTTAACATTTTGTATTTAATGTTTTGTGTGAGACAACTTGTGGCTTAAATATGAATTTAATGTAATGGGTTTTATTTAATTTTTAATTGCCAGGACAACTTGTGGCTTAGTTGGGTATAAGTAAGGAGTCTTACAAAGTCTTTAGATATGATCATCTTGCTTGGAGAAGGATATGAAGTGAGGAACAAACTTTGAAGAGCTAATAGTTGTGGCTTGGAAAAAAAGGAAATTGCTTGGTGGGTTTTCGAGCACAAGTTGAGACCTTTCTTAGAGGTTTCTACTAGAATGTAGATCTCGACTAGCTAGGATTAGTGTTGTGAGTTGGATCTTATGGGATCTTGCAAAATTGTTATTGTATTTGGCCCTAACTAGGAAGGCCTTGCAGCCAGGAATATTGTATGTAAATAGTTATTTTGTAAATAAAGATTTGTGATTTGGTATCAGATCTTGCATTGTTGCTATCTTGTGTTGTGCTTCTATTGTGTGGTTATTGTTGGGGGATAGGAAGTCTCTTTTGGGGATTCTCTTGCCTTGCATTGCATCATTGAAAATAATTATTCAATTTTATGTCATCTTTGATGTTACACAAAATTTCAAGCCTTTACTAAGAAATCAATGATAGCCAATCTCACTCAAGCATCAAAGGTAGTTTCCTGTGTATGTCAAGCATTCAATGATAATGAAGTTTAAAAAATGTATTGATTAAGCTTAGTTGGTTAATCAGGTAGATCCTATATTGACTAAGTTCACTTGGTTACCAAAGTAAACTTAGCATAAAGTCATTATAGACTAAGTTTTTTTGGTTAACATTAGAAATCTTGTTTTAACCAAGTTGGATTGATTGACAAAGGGTTTCTTAGTGTTAACCAAGTACTCAATTCTGAATTAGACAACTATATGTATATTGAGTTAGATAAATTTATTAGTTAATACAATTTGACTTAAGGATTAATACTTGATTTATTAAAAGAGTATTCAATTCAATTTGACAAGGTGAGTCATATATATGAAAGATCAACTTGAGGATTGAAGAATGAAATTGAAGAAGATGAATTAATGAAGCAAATTTGAAGGGTATCTGTCAAGGGAAAAACATCTGAGTTGACCAAGCTACAAAGAATGTTATGATCAAGGAGGATTAATTAAACAAACTAGAACTAAGATTTGAGTCAAAAAAGTCAGTTGCATGAGTAAACAACTCAAGTCATTACTGCTCCCTAATAATTGTAGTAGTGGATCAAATATCTTAATAGAGTTAGACTAATAGCTATTCAACAAATCCTTTAATAAGGTGGCATTTTTAGATTGAAGTGACTAAAGACCTCTACCAAGGAAACTCCTAACATAATGAATTAAATCCTCTAATAGGGTCACACCTAACAATATGTTTTGTAACCTTTAAAAGGGTTGGCTCCTAATAGGGCTCACTTCAAAAGTGTAAAAACTAGTAACTAGCTGTAATTGGTGATTTTCCCAAATTGGGTTTCCATGCTAAATCTTGGTGTCTCTTGTGTTCATGTTATTTCCATTATGTTTTTGAAACTAATTAAATAAAGGCTAATCACATTAATATCTTAAGATCTCTGTCGTAACTGGCTGATAGTAATATATTCAATGTTAACTAAATTACAATAGAATACTCAGTGTTAACAAGTTATAGCTATATTATGTTTTATATTGTGTTGACATCTTAAAAGGGTCATTGGATTTATTTTTGTAGTAATTGATTCAGCCCTCCCCTTTTTGTTACTCCTTTCCATTTCCAACACTAACCACATGTAAGTTCAGTTTTTATAGTTTTTTAATTGATCTAATTCAATGTTTAAAAAATTAAAAATTTGGTAATGAAAATGATTTTTTTTAGTTTGATTTATAATTGTTCATTGAAATTGTAATTCTATGTTTATTTGTATTATAAATATGCATGGAATACCCTAAGAAACTTCCACATAATCTACCACTGAACAATTATCCTCAAAAAATCTACAACCACCATTAACCCATCAAAACCCTCCCCAAATTCAATATTTAATTCTAGAAAATCTAAATTAATTAAGGGTTGTTTAATAGACATATAACACTATCCTTAATTTATCTTTTATGATATCCACCCTTAATAATATTGTGGCTAATATTGAGACCCTTACTGAGCAACATGATGCAACTCTTCATTGGTATGATGAGATGCACCACCATATAGATGACAACTTGGATTATGATGGGGTTGTGGCCCTTAGCATTAGTAAAAAAAAATCCAACCTATTTACCATCCCAAAAATTGGTAACTTAGTTGACCCTAGAAAATTGTAATTATCAATCAAATGGTGAACTAATAAGGTAATTACAAATCGTTGGGATTGTTGGTGGTGTTGACCCAATTTTTCACATTAAAATAGTCTCTATATTTTACAATAAAAATCTAGGTAACTTATCAAAATTAGGGATTGTGTGTGTTAGATTTTTGTTTTCCCTACATAAAACCTCTAATTTCATGTTATCTCAATATTATTTGTGCATAATGTTTTCAAAATAGGGTTGCATTGGTTCAATTTTAAAAATACGTGAGAAATCTTGTGAGCCCTAACTGCCCTTAGATAACTTTTTATTTCAAATTTTCCATGTAAATTTTTTAAAAGTCTTTTCCCAAAAAACATTTTACCTTAGCGCTTTTTCCTTTAATAATGGTTTTGGTTTGAATTAACTGGCACAATGTTCTTTTGAAACATTTTAACCTTGATGTAGTTTAATTCCTAACCATTGATCAAAGACAAGATCAAGGATATGTGTTTTCCTGCATTATGAAAGTGATCAAACTTTAAAGAAAGTGGGGAAGTGCCTTTCTGACATGTTGAAACAATGAAGTCACCTCTTTGGCGAGACAGAAAAAATGAAAGATTTAGAGTAGCTAGAGGGTTGTCAGAACCATATGGAAAATTAGCACTATCTCATTAGATATGGGTGATGACTAGACTAAAATAAAGAGAATCTTGTGGAATTGTCAATCATTTGAAGATTGATGATAGGTTCTTTATTGCATTATAGAGATGCTTGAGCTTTAAAGAAAGTAGGGAAGTGACTTTGTGATATGTGTCTATGGGGTCAATTGTTTTGAAGGTTGCTAGGTAATGCTGAGATGGATTGCATACCAAATGTATTATTTTTATTTGTTGAGGTGTATTGGATGTATGTAGAGGTGGATAATGAGTTGGCTTAGTGGGCCAAAAATCTTAAGGCAAATACATTAATAATGTGAAATTTTCATGATCATCAATCATGTGGAGATTGATGATGGGCGCTTCCCCACATTATAGAGATGTTTGAGATTTAAAGAAAGTGGGGAAGTGACTTTGTGACATGTTTACATTTTCAAAAAAAGGTAATGCAACCTTTTTGTTTTAAAGCTCAATCATCTGATTTGATGAAGATTAACAACTAGTTTTCAAATTTCATGCTGTGAACTAAATATGAATTTTAGAAACATTTATTCTAATCAATACGACTTTGTGTGAGACAAAATTTAGTCTAAAATTTCTAATTTTCTCTATTGAACACCAAGGTTAAAAAATTCTTATAAAGAAAAAATATTTAGAGCTCAAGGTACATTTTCTAAGAGTCAGGAATTGCTGCCAATGGATTTTTTAGTGAAATAAATAGGAAAATTGGGTAAGTATCAAAACTTTTGGTTAATTGAGAAATCACAATCACAATAAGATAATATTTTAATATGCCTCCACAAAGGGATTTCTCAAGGAAAGTGGATTACCTAAAAAACCTTGTACATAATTTTTTTTTAGAACAAATGCCATAGTCTATAAATGAATTTTCTAGGGGAAAAGAATTGATACCAAAGAACCCTATGTTATTGATCAACAAGAGTTTCTATGACAAAGAAAACTGGTTGAGGGATGCTGAGACATCTGTTGGGGGTTTAGAGTTATTTTGTAAGTAGTTTGTATAAAGAAAACTTGAAACTCCTCTTAACAATGTATGGGAATTAGACATTGGTAAGTTAATTGTCCCAAGTTTTTTCTTTGATGATGACCTACTTGCAATAATTTCAAAGAAATATGATCCAATAACAAGGATAGTCAAAACTCATGCTGGCGATAATTTGTTTAGGGTTTCGCCAGAGTTAATCAAGAAGGTTTTAAAATTAAACCCTAATCACCTAGTGCATGATAGGATTGATATGGAACACTTGCAGGCAAGACATGATGCATAGAGGGTATACCTAAGAGGAGGACCACTATAAGAGCATTTTGTCAAGATAGGTTCACTGCCATTAGTAACAGCTTCCACCCTACAACTATTGCTAAGAAATATTTTCAATCCAAGGGCTCGGGTATTGTACTTATCTCTTTGTAGGATTTTGGGAATGGATGAACATGATCACATTCAAGGATCCATTATTATTATTATTGCTTAAACACTTCAATATGGCATGAGCTCTATTTTTATTTTGCTACTCTCTTAGCAGAACAAATTCATAATGGATTAACTAGTATAACTAAGGCTAAAGTTGATAAACCATTCTATTGGTACTCCATGTTAATGTATGTGTGTTTGTATAAAGGAGTTACCTTCTTCTCCAAGGAAATGTAGTTGGAATTGGAGAAGAATGGAGAGAGATTACCAATCCAATTATGGAGTGCTGATATGATATGAGAGGTCAAAGATGCTAGTTTTTTTAGATTTGAAAAATATTTTCCCTCCAAGATGAGTATTTTATTGGCTAGAGATAGTCCTAGAATATCTCAATCATTGTTAGAATTGATTAGACTAAAGGATTATACAAAAGTATTGAAGGTAGGTCACAATTGGAGAGATGTCATCCCATAATTAGTTTCCATAGTATTTGGAGTATATGGTTTCCTATGGAAACCATATGTACAACCATATTAGGAGATTTTAAATGTAGGGATTACCAAACTCTTATAGTAAATAGGATTGCTACAAGAAAGAGAATCAATGGGAAAATCCAAAGGTACATTCTTTCCTCAAATTACTGTCATTCATAAAAAAAAAATTGTCAAGGACATAGAGATATAGAAAATTTTTCACACAAATACTTGATGGCCCAATCTGATTCTCACTTTATAAACCTGAAGGGCTTTTATGAAATATTCAGGGAAAGAACAAAATCTAAAGTCTAGAAGCACATTGTGTATTTTCTTGAAGATATAGTTAGAAACAATTTTTTATTATAGGAACAAGAGGTTAGAAAGGATAAATGGAAAGTGTATAATAAAGTTCTTGATGTTGAAATCTAATTGAAAAGATCATCATTGAAGAGAGATTAATCAAAGAGGGAGATTTTTCAAGAAGACTATGTGTTTCAATCATTATTTTTTCATTGATGTAAAACCTGCTTTTTTCTAGTAAGACAATCACTTATAAGATTCAAGTACTATCACTTAGGTGATTGATGAAGAGGATTTGATCAATAAGATGTAACAAAAGCACCTAGAGGACAGCTTGAGTTATGATTATGTAATGAAGTACAAGGATTAGTTAAGAAAATGATGACATAATGTATTTGATAATCTAATTATGCTTACAAATGTTGGTTACACTTAAGAAAGTTTTGAAGAATAAGTTACACAAAGTCTATTTGCCAAGCTTGACTAGCTAGATAGTAGGTGCCAAGCAAAGTTAGTGCAAGCTAAGTAGAAAGTCAATTGGATCCAAGTGAAAGTAGGCTTTAGTGGATGCCAAGCAAGACAGTTGATGCCAAGTAAAGTTTAGTTGATGCTAAGCATCAATAAACTTTAGTTGATGTTGAGTAATTTTTATAGTTGATGTTGACCAATGTAGTACATGCCGAGCATCAAAAGGTCAATAATGTGAAGCTGCTACATTATGTTAAAGATCAAAGATTTTTTGAATCTAAGATGACAAGTTTTTTCTCTTCAAACTTGTGAACTAAAAGGAAGATAAGGTTGATGAGTTCCTAGCATAGAACTTGATGTAAACTATTTTTGAGGAAAATTCAAATGGATTCTAGGAGAAGTTTCTAGAAGAGATATAAGATATGGGATAGATACATTGTATCCTACCTAATCCAACTGAACCCTAATTTTGATGATGGAGAATGAGCAATAAAATATCCTAATTTCCTATTTATAGGAACATCTAGTCATGAAGAAAAATTTTCATGTGTGAGAACCTAAGGAAGAGAAGGAGTTAGGGGATTTGCTTCATCAAGTGCCCCAAGAGAAGAGTCTACAATGACATGTTAAGCAAGAAGGCTTAAGGAGATGAACACTTGAAGGGTGAACAAGCTATCAAAGATACAAAGTACGAAGGCCAAGAAGAATGGAGGACTAAATAGAGATTTGTAATCTACAAGAGAAGTTGTAAGTTGTATTAGATCAAAGCTCTACTATTACTCTCTAACAGTTGTATCAACCTAGGGTAAATCCTTTGGATTAAGGTTGACCTAACAGCCATTTGTAAATCCTTTAATTGGGTGGCATTCTAAGTGATTTTCCTAAAATCCTCTAACAAGGATCACTTCTAACAAGGTGATTGAAATTACTTAACTAGGTCACATTTAACAGTGTGTATTGTAACCTTTAACAGGGTTGGCCTTTCATAGGGCATCACTTTAGAAGAGTGAAAAGGAGTAGCATGTTATTGCTAGTTTTTCTCAAATTGGGTTTCCACATAAATCATTATTTCAAGTGTGTTGATGAATCTATTATGTTTCATGATTTACATTTCTGTAAGTTGCTTTGATAGTAACATACAAGTTATAGAGATTACATAATCTTATATATGCATGCATGGGTATGAATGTTATATGGGTTCACTAAGTTGCAAAAAAATTTATTTATACATCTAGACCTTGCATAACTGATTTATCACCCTCCCTCTTAGTTATTCTAAGGTATTCCAACAATTGGTATTAAAGCCTTCTACTTAAGAGGACTAGTTTAAAGGTACTAGAAGCAAAAAGATCTAGATGTCTAAAAGAGAAGTACCCAAGATCAATAGAGATAACTTCCCTATATGGAAAATTTTAATGAAGCTACACCTTGGAGGACTTTGAGATCATGCACAACCTACCATCTTTGTGAAACTTGTTGATCTAGTTAGAATTCTAACTACTGAAGATATGAAGAAGAAGAAAGAACAGAATTAGGCAATGTTGGAGATTTCCTCTTCCCTAAGATATGCAAAATTTGATAATATCAAAGGTCTTGATAGTGCAAAGAAAATGTGGGATACCCTAGCCACAATCTATGGAGGAGACAAAATTGTTCAAAGAGGCCAAATCTGAAAGTCTCAAAGGTAAGTTTGATGATATGAGAATGGAAGAAGATGAAAATATTACTTAATGTGTTGATAGAATAAAAGAAGTTTTTAGTGCAATAAGAGGAGCTACTAGTCATATAGATGATGATACTATGTTAAGAAAATTCTTCAGAACATTATTGCCTATTTATTCTATTAGAGTTTCTGCAATTCAAGAAATAAGATGCATTCTAGGAAATCATATAACCCTTGAAGGTCTAATAGGTAGACTCACTACTTTTGAGCTATCTAACTTTGATATTTAAAAACCTAAGAGTCTTGAATGTACTTTCAAATATAAGTTGTTATTGAAGGACTTTGATGAGGTGAAGCAGAAGAAGAAGAAGAGAAAGATAAAATATGTATCTAGTGACATTAATATAGATGAGGAAGATGTTGAACAATTGGAATCACTATTAGCAAAAGGATTTCATAGGGGGAAAGGAAAGTTCAAAGGTAAGTTACCCATCATTTGTTTCAACTACAATTAGGTTGGTCATATTTCTACAAGTTATACACAGAAGAACTACAAAGGAGGTGACAAGTACAAGATCAGAAGAGAAGATGACAATAAAGATTACAAAGAAAAAGGCAAGAAGTCAAGCTACATTGTTGAAGAGGAAATTAGGGATGATTTTGATGAACATGATGATGAAGTGGTGTATGTTGTAATGAAGGATGAATCTGATGAAGATGGAGTGACTACACTTGTAACTTGTGTGAACAAAATTGATAGATAGATCATTGATAGTGGATACTCATGTCACATGACTAGAGACAAAAGTAAGTTCATTACCTTAAATTTTTATGATGAAAATAGTGTAAGATTTGGTAATGATGAACCATGTTTGATAAAGGTAAAAGGCTCTATCAAATATACAGATAATATTTCATGTGACAATGCTTACTATGTTGAAGGACTAAACTATAACTTGTTGAGTGTGTCACAACTAAATAATTTGGGATGCAAGGTTGAATTTTGAAACAAGATTGCTAAGATATATGACACAAATGGGAAATTGATTGAAAAAGCTGATCAAAATAAAATTAATCTATTATATCTTGATATAGAGGATGCTACTTGTATTGTTGCAAAATTTGATAATGTATGGCTTTGACACAAAAGGTTATGTCATGTTAATTTTGATAACATGGTTAGTGTTAATAACATGAAGAAAGTTAGAGGTTTGCCTAAGTTGAAGAAGCCTGATAATGTATTATGCAAACAATTTTAGCTAGGAAAAATGCAAAATTCAAGCTTTAAGAGTAAAGCTTTTACCTTTAAAGAAATACTATAGATTGTTCATACTAACTTGTGTGGACCAATTGAAGTGCAAAGCTATAGGGGAGATAAGTACATAATGTTATTTGTTGATGATTACTCTAGGATGATAATAGTTATGTTTTTGAAATATAAATTTGATTCTCTTCAAATGTTTAAGTGGTACTTGGCAAGAGTTGAGAAAGAAATAGATAAAAATCTGAAATGTTTGAGATCTAATAAAGGAGGAGAATTCACACCAAATGAATTTTAGATTTTCTATAATGATAGAGGAATCAAAAGATAGACATCTACCCCCAAGATCCCTTCACAAAATGGAATAGTTGAAAGGAGAAACATATCTATAATGGACTATGCTAGAACACTCATGATGGAGAAGAATGTTGCTCTAAAATATTGGAGAGAAGTTGTAAGTACTACTGTATATACCATGAACTATGTATAGATCAAGAAAGGTACTCATTTAACATCTTTTGAACTATGGTATGGATATCCACCCAATGTAAAATATTTTAAGGTATTTGGAAGTAAGTGTTACATTCTTAAAGATGTTAGGAATGGAAAGCTTGATGCAAAAAGTGAAGAAGGTATATTCCTTGGCTACTCCATAATAAGTAAAGCTTATAAGTGTTTGAATACTAACACTAACAAAATTGTGGAAAGTGCAAATGTGAATTTTGATGAATATATAGAGGTAAATGAGGCTAAATATATGAAAAAGCCTGAATAATACAAATCACTTGCATAATTTTATGAAGGAATGCCTACTAAATAAGAAGTTGTAAATCAAGCTATAAATCAACAACAAGTTTAAGTGACTATTGAGTCACATCCTATGAATGCCAAGTTGTATTTAGGAACCAAGCTATATTTAGATGCCAAATTACAAAATGAAGAAGATGCACATTATGATTCTATGATTAGTACACATGAAAGAGATGCTAAGATACCTGAAAAACATGCACACAATGATTCTAAAGATGAAAGACAAACTGAAGAAATAAGAACTGAACCAAGATTCATGAAGGAACCCAAAACAATGAAAGATATGGACTAGTAAAAATCTATGGAAGAAGAGATTGAACAAATAGAGAAGAACAAAACATAGAGTCTAGTTTCTAGAGTAGAAGACAAGAATGTGATTGGCACCAAGTTGGTATTCAAAAACAAGCTAGATGAAAATGGTGAAGTCACAAGAAATAAAGCAAGATTAGTTTGCAATGGATATGTACAAGAAGAAGGAATTGACTATAGGGAGACATTTGTCCTTGTTTCTAGAATGGAAGGAGTAAAAACTCTACTTGCTTATGCTTCATGCAAAGGTTTCAGAGTTTATCATATTGATGTTAAATATGCATTTATGAATGGCATAGTAGAGGAAGAGGTTTACATAGAACAACCAAAAGGTTTTGTTGATGTTAACAATAAGAACATGATATGTAGACTACAAAAAGCTCTATATGGTTTGAAACAAGCACCTAGAGCATGGTATGAGAGACTTCATACTTATCTTTTGAAGGTTAGATTTAAAAGAATTGATGATATCAATAATCTATACACAAACATAGAAAAAGGAAAAGGTATTTTGTTGTCTAAAATATTTAATGATGATATACTATTTGGAGGAAAAGATACTTTATTTAAGGACTTTGCAAATCAGATGACACAAGAATTTGAAATGTCTATGGAAAATTTTTTGTGGGATTGCAAGTATATCAAATGAAGTATGGTATATACATCACTCTGTCAAAGCATGTCAAAGAAGTATTAAAAACTTTTGGATTAGAGGATTCCAAACCATTAAGTACACATATGGTGATAGGACACAAGTTGTCAAAGAATGGTGATTTTGCTAAGGTGAATTGAACCATGTACATGTCTATGATTAGAAAATTACAATATGTAGTACATAGCAGACCTGATATTGCATTATTTGTAGGGATAGTTGCAACATTCTTTGCTAATCCTGGGAAGAATCATTTAATAGATATGAAGAGAATAATGATATATCTAAAAGGAATAGAAGAGTTTGGTCTATACTACAAGAAGAATGAAAAGTTTGAAATGAGAGCCTACACTGATGTTGATTGGGCTGGAAAAATTAATGACAGAAAGAGCACCAGTGGAGGAGCATTTTTCTTAGGCAAGAGACTAGTTACATGGACTAGCAAGAAACAAAATTGTACATCACAATCCACTACTAAAGTTGAATATGTCAATACCGCTATAAACTGCATAAACATTGTATGAATCAAATAGCTACTCAAAGGAATGAAGGAAGAAATCATAGAACTATTGATACTTTATTGTAATAATACAATTGCTATCAATATATCAAAGAATCTAGTGATGCACACAAAGACAAAGCACATTGCAATCAAGTATGATTACTTGAGAGAGTTTGAGATAAAGAGGTGAAGATGGAATATGTTAACTCAAAGGAACAAGTTGCTGATATCTTCAAAAAACCATTACCTAAGGATGATCATGAGTATGTAAGAGGTAAATTAGGGGTGATACCCCTATTAAAGGCTATCTAAGTAACAAGAGGAGTGCCCCGCATCAAACAAGTTGATATTCATACATTATACATTGATGTAGAGGATCTTACTTTAGGAGCTCGCTAAAGTAATCATAGAGCTAAAACTTCAAATTATTCACAAGCAAAGTGATAGAGGGAGAAATTGAAGAAACTACAAAAGCTTATATCTACATGTTTTAAGATGATAAATTTTTTGTATATGTCTTTTGCGTTGTTGTCAAAGAGGGAGAAAGTACATTAAACTGATCATCATCGTAAAGGGAGATGTACTAATTAGAAAGGGAGAAGGTCAGTTATGATCCTCATAAGATAGAGAAATTATATCAAAGAAAGATATCAAGAGTTGAGTTAGAATAGAGAAAGAAGACATTGATTAGAGAGCTAGAATGTATAAACACATAGGAAGATATTTTTCTGGTCAATCCAATATAAAAGAAAGAGGGAGAAATCCTTTTCTACCTAGTAAGAAAGAGATGCAAGAAGGAATTTATAGGGAGTAGGAACTTAGAGGGAGTTATAAAAAAGAGTTTTGTAACCTAATTAGAAGATAGAAGTTGTAGATAGAGGGAGATTGATTGACTTCGTTGATTAGTTTGGTTTTCCATCATTTCCAAAGAGGGAGATTATTGAAATTTGATTGAAAATATCATTGTTGAAGAGATATTAATCAAAGAGGGAGATTGTTGAAGAAGACTATGTGTTTCAATCATTGTTTTGTCATTGATGTCAAACCTATTATTTGCTAGTAAGAGAACTACTTACAAGATTTAAGTACTATCACTTAGTTGATTAATGAAGAGGATTTAATCAATAAGATGTAACAAAAGTACCTAGAGGAAAGGTTGAGTTATGATTATGTAATAAAGTACAAGGATCAGTTAAGACAGTGATGACATGATGTATTGATAATCTACTTAAGGGTACAAATGCTAACTACACTTAAGAAAGTTTAGAAGAACAAGTTACACAAATTCTATCTACCAACCTTGACCAAGTGGATAGTAGGTGATGAGAAAAGTTATTGCAAACTAAGCACAAAGTTAGTTGGAGTCAAGTGAAAGAAAACTTTAGTGGATGTTGAGCAAGATAGTTGATGCTGAGTAAAGTTTAGTTGATGTTGAGCATCAATAAACTTTAGTTGATGCCCAGCAACATAGTATGTGTCAAGCATCAAAAGGTTGATAATGTTGAGATGTTGCATTATGTCAAAGATCGAAGATTCATCAAATCTAAGCTGACAAATTTATTCTCTTGAAACTTGTGAACTTGGGAAAAGTTAAGGTTGATGAGCTAGTGGCACAAAACTTGATGTAAACCATTTTTTAGGTGAATTCAAATGGATTCTAGGAGAAGTTTCTAGAAGAGATACAAGATATGGGGTAGATACATTATATCCTACCTAATCCATCTGAACCCTAATTTTGACAATGGAAAATGAGAAGCAAAATATCCTATTTTCCTATTTATAGGAATGTTTGGCCATGAAGAAAAGTTGTCATGTGTGAGAACCTAAGGAAGAGAAGGAGTTAGGGGTTTTTCTTCATCAAGTGACCCAAGAGAAGAGTTTGCAATGGCATGTTAAGCAAGAAGGCTTAAAGAGATGAATGCTTGAAGGGTGAAAAAGCTATTAGAGCTACAAAGTATGAAGGTCAAGTAGAATGGAGGACTAAATAGAGATCTATAATTTGCAAGAGAAGTTGTAAGTTGTATTAGATCAAATCTCTAATGTTACTCTCTAGAAATTATATTAGCCTAGGGTAAATCCTTTGGATTAAGGTTGATGTAACAGTCATTTATAAATCCTTTAAACAGGTGACATTCCAAGTGAATGGCCTAAAGTCCTCTAACAAGGCTCACTTCTAACAAGGTGATTGAAATACCTTAACCAAGTCATATTTAATAGTGTGTATGGTAACCTTTAATAGGGTTGGCCTTTCATAGGGCATCACTTTAGAAGAGTGAAAAGGAGTAGCATGTTATTGGTGGTTTTTCCCAAATTGGGTTTTCATGTAAATCATTGTGTCAAGTGTATTGATGAATCTGTTATGTTTCATGATTTACATTTCTACAAGTTGATTTGACAATAACATACAAGTTTTAGTCATTGCACAATCTTATAGATGCATGTATGGCTATGAATATTTTATGTGTTCATAAGTTGTGAAATTTTTTATTTATACATCTAGACCTTAGATAACTGATTCAACCCCCCAGTTATTCTAAATTATTCCAACACTTGATTTGATAAATATGTTTGAGCCAGATTATGATAGCCTTGCTGATAAAAAATTATGGGTCACAAAGGTAGATATGCTTATGGATAATTTTTTTGGGTTAATGCAAATATCAAATGTAAAGAAGGAGATTCTATCCCAAACTTATCCAAATAAGGCCATTTAGGTAGGAAATAGATTGGCTAGTAGATTAATTATAAACCTAGGCCAATATATACTACAAAGAAAAACTAGGTATGTGGTAGAAAAGAGTGTACTACCTATACCTCTTTACGAAAGACCACTTTTAATATTTCCACCTATTGAGCATGTTGCCAAGAGACAAAAATTAGAATAGGATTCTTCAAGGGATGAAGAGTATTCCCCCACATAAACTCCCCTTTAAATAGAAGATGAAATATCCTTAAGGAAACAACTGAAACAAATGGGAGGGGAGAATAAAATTGTAATCGCCATAGTAGATATAGAGGAAGGAGTCCCAGAGTAGCCCCCTATACCTATATTACCCCTCATAGTGGGAGATTTTAGAAGTAAAGAAATAGATCCTATGGAGGAATAGGCTTCTAAAAAATTCTTAGATGATGAATTTTTTGTGCAATCGAGGGCATTTACCCAAATTTTGTAGAGAATTAATATCAATATTTTTGAGGCAAAATGTAAAATAATTAAAACATAGCAACATGATAGGTAGGACTCTAAAATTAAGGAACAAGTCAAAGCTAACCTATAACCCTTGAAGGAGGTAGGAAGCTACTATAGTTTTTGGGAGTTATGATATTACCTGAGTGGGACATTTCCTATGCAATGATTTTTGACTCAATAAGGAAGGCTAAAGACACCCAGTTTAAGACTAATGAAGAAGTCTTACAAGCCCATAAGGGGTTAGAATATAGTGATGACCATTAGGCCTTGGTGATGTGGTCCATCCAAAAAAAAGACAAAGCTAGGATTTAAGACGTTTTATATTCTAAACACACTGGGAGCCTTATGGTCTATAGGGTAAATTAGGTGGGTAGTGACAAAGTTGCTAGGATGACCAAAGAAATAGAATATTTTGGGGTTGTAGTTACTACTAAAGACAAAAATAAGTTCATAGAGTTGAATGCTAAATCAAAAAAGGTTCTAGAGGCATATGAAGAAAGAGGGAATAAAATAAACTAGATGGAAGGAATGATTTCCCAAATGGAGAGACAAATGGGGAAAAGAAAAGTAGGAGAAGGACCTAGTCAAACAAGGATTACATATCCTACTTGTCCTTTAATTGCACCTCTCAATAAAATTACTCTTATAGAAATTCCAAGTACTCCATAGGGAACTCAAGTATACACAGTTGAATAACTTGAAGAAGAAAGGACTAAAATATGATCAATGCATGTGGAGCTATTTGTTCAGTATGACAATAAAATAAGAGACTCAATTATGATAAGCTAGCCTGCATTTTATGAACAATTGTCAAAATTAATAGATATATGGAATGAGTTGTAAAGTAATGAGGCCATTTTGAAGCCAATTATGAAAAAATAGAATAGTAGGGATAGTGATGTCACTATTTTATGTTGCTCATTCATTAGTCTTTCTTGTGAACAAATTGAAAAAACATTTGACATGACTAATGGCCTCTCTAATATTGATAATAAGAGAATTGTGCTATATAGGAGAATTATAAATTACTATTCAAAATATCTTGGTGAATGTTTTGAGCTTTTTCCTCATGCACTTAAGGTTGTAGATAAATTGAAAGATAAAGAAGAATTGGCTAAGGAATTGAATGATTTGATATGCATCATATTAAATAAGGTAATAAATGAAAAATACAACATATGATTTTCCAAGACAACTGAGGAAAATGGGAAGGTACAAATATTATTTGATTCTTTTAAAAATAATTTTGATGAAATTGAGAAGTTAGGAGAAGAAATCCTGAAGAAACAACATGAAAGTTTGAACTTTAATTGGCCAGATGATTCACTTTTCAACAAGTGGATAGAAAATCTTGCTCATATAAATCAATTGATATCTGATGAAATTGATGAAGATGGTGTGGACCTAGATGAATTAAAAATATTTGATGCATTAATTAAAAAATAAGAAATGAAAGAGGAAAAATTAATTGCAGCAACAAACATAGAGGTTCAAATTGGTGACTCATTAGGAGTGCAACCAATTATAAATGCTAATTTGGTAGTTCAACCTAATGATCTAGAGGAAGAGCCATGAGTCACAATCAGTTTCCAAATATCATAGCTAGATTCATCACATACAAATCAAGTGTTCCTAGAGTTAGAGGAGCAAGAAATGCATCTAGACCAATCATCACATGAAGTCTCTCAACAACAAGAAGCTACAACAGAAATGACCCCACAACAAGAAGCTTCATAATAGAGATATTCTATTACGAGAAAGAAAGGGAGCACAAATTTTTGTCTTATTATGACAGTGACCTCTTGTTTGTAAAATATTTTAATCTTAAGGACAACTAACCTTCTTCTCTAGGCCTAAAGTTTGTTGCATCTCATACTATATAAATTATATCCCAAGGCTAGAGAAAGGGTCTAATTTTTTTTGTGTGAATGTTAGTGTTATAGTAGTCTTCATTTGGTTCAGTCATTCTTAGTGTTAACTTTGTGATGTATCTTTTGCCATAGATCTAAGAATACATTGAAATTGAAAGACCATGTTGCCTTGTCTTGAGTTATTATGAGTTTACATCTATACTCTATGATTTTCAAGGAAAATTAATACAAAAGGAATGTTCTACCATACATTTTTTCTCTAAATTTTATCTTCAATAATATGTGCTAGTTATGTTGAGATTGTATGAGCAAGGTTTATGCAATTTAATGCAACTAGGATAGGTTGTATATCAATTTACTATTGCATTTAATTCAAGGAATTAAGTAAATGCTTGATTAAATTGATAGGTTCTCCAGTCATATAAGAAGGACATTCATAAGAATGGGATTTAGGGTTAATTACTAATACATTAACTGTAATGCAATTAATTAGGTCACAATTATTGGGTAGACTCTAAATGCCAATGGATAGGACATGTATTTATTAGTTAGTTGCATGTGAAGAAATTATGGGGTTGCATAAAGAAAAAATTCAAAATCCAATCAAGTTTTCCTTTCATGTATGAATAATATAATTGTTGGTCGACACTTGTTTGCAATTAATCTGTGTGTGTTGTAGTTAGCTATTGTAATCTAGAATTATTTATAAATTTGAGAAGAATTTTGACCATTATCTATTGTAAAGGGTGAATATAAAAAATAATATTAGTGAGTGAATGAATTGTAAAGAAATTTCAAATATCTAGTTATCTCATCCTTAAGGTACACTCGCCTAGGTTTTGCAGAGCCTAAAGAGTAGAGAATCCCTTAGATTCTATCAATGTTGGATCTAGATCTAAAGAATTCTCAATTTAATATAGGAAGTAGCTAACCCTTAGAGTGGAATTTTCCATCTACATCTTGGTATCAATTAGTTTCATGCTTGGTAGTTTTGAAACACCAACAATTGGACGGTTTTCGAAAACCCACCATATAGAAATTTAGAGGTTGTGTCCTTCTATTTCCTAAAATAATTATATGTTGAATTTATCAAAGGGATTAAAGTTAAATTTTGGAGCATGATGCCCAACATGGGCATATGAGGTGGAATTCTACAGGATAGAATCGGGGCCAAGTGAAAGAAAGCTGCCATATTTCTCTCCCACCCCCTCTTGTAATGCATAATATTAATATTATCACTGAGGATAGTGTGGAATCTATTAGAGACACTCATAATTTAAGTAGTCTACTAGTCACCCAGACTACTTTAGTATTTCCTACTTGTGTTGATGATGTTGCCACTAGTATATTTTCCAATTCCTCACATGTATGTGTGGTGCATCGTTACATTATTTTCAAGAATCTTTGTTTGGGCCCCATTACTAGTTTTTAGTTTTAATTTTTGGTTGGGGATGATGATACAACATACATGGCTATAGAGAAAACTACAAGTTCTGTAAGAGGTAAGGAGGATTGAATAGAGGTATGTATTCCTTATGTTATAGTAAGTATATACACTTTATTTATCAAAACCTTGTTAATTTAAAATAAATTTTTATATTAACTTTTTTGGAAACTTCATACTTATGTACATTTTGTGATTCATTTATGTCCATCTAATGATAGAGAACAACATGAGGGATTTGGATGCTATCACAATTCATACATTTAATTTGGCCTTGAGACCTCTATGTTGTCTATTATTTTATTACCTATTAGTTTCCTATTTGATATTGTATTTTACATGATGTCTCATCTTCTTTTTCTCTTATAGGGTTTTCCTATCTTGGTGGGATAGTGTGAGGGGGTTGCACTATTGACCATTAAGAAGGGGAATGTAATTATATGTTTTAAAGTCAATAAATACTTATATAGATATATATACTTGTCATATGCTTTTACTTAAATAGATTTTTTTATTTTATAGGGTGTGGCACTAGAATTTCTACTGACAATGAGAGTCATATAGTATGTATATTTCTTATCTATTTGACACTTAAATCTTAATTTTATTAGATTATAAAGAAATGGTTGTCATCATTGTAACAACTATGATTTTAACTCTTATAGGAAACACCTAATTCAATGGATGGGGGGTTAGTAGGTCTTTGTATCTTTTCTCATTCAACCAACATTTGTTGATGAGGGATCAGTCGAGTTAAATTATAATTTGAATTCTTTATTATATTACTAACTTATTATATCATCATTAATGACATTATAGTTCAAGTAGTAGATCAATCTGACACCCATACAAACATGTTTAGGTTAGAGGTGGCAACATGTCTTCTTTGCTAAGGACATATGCAAGGACTCCTAGCCAAAAGATGAAGCTGTGGATAGAGGTAAACAAAGCTGCCTTCGTCACTGACCAATATGAATTTAAATAAACTTATATTTGATATATAAATATAATTTACTATAGTAGTCTTAATTTTTCTTTTTTCTTTTTTTTCGTACATGATCTAGTGAGTTTAGAGAGTGCACTAAAGAGGCTACATTTTGACGATTCTCCATCAACTTAGAATGTAGTATATTTTTAGGGATGCCTCAAGGCATATTTTTAGATGGCATATATGACATTTTATATATAAAAAATGATTTTGTAGAAAAAGAATTATGGCATGCCCCATATTTTTTATATGGATGTACATTTTGACATACATTTACATCATAATTGTACGTAATTATATATTTTGATATATTATATTATTGTGAATTATTGCACACTTGTATTTGTATGGTGTATGGAGTCTTGATTGTTTTTAATAATGTTCATTAGAATCTTGTTCATGGTTCATGAAATAAGTATCACGATAGGGGAAATGAATTAAACTTATCCAAAGATTTGAGCAACCCAAAAACAAAAATTCATCCTTCAAAAAAAATAGCCAAAAGCCAAGACAATAACTTAAAGTTTCTCAACATCCAACTAACTATGAACACGATGACAAAATAAAAGAATAAGAAATCAAAGTTACAACCCTCAAAAAATAGCTTTCAAAATGTGCTTAGTGCAACTTGGAGATGCTTGAGTTTGGGGTGGCCCTAAACCATCTTGGATTTGCATGAATGAAATAGTGGTTTCAGTAGCATTCACTATCCTATATGGAGTTACCAATGCTAATGAAATGATACAATGATTAATGGTTCAATTTTTTCTCAGTGGTGCACCAATTCATTGAGGAACATTGTAAGATATGGCATCAATTAAGATCACTATGACAAATTCCAAAAAAATGAATCCCTTAGAACAAAAAGAGGTTATAGTACACATCAATATCATAGTCTTGTAGCATCTCATAATTTAGTGACATCCCTCAAATGATATGGGTTATGACCCTCCAAATAATTTTTCCCAAATATTCTTAGGGAACCTTATAAATGCTTTAATTTGGGGTGGTCTTGAATTTTCTAGGCTATCCATGGATCAATAGGGATGAATGATTCAAATTGTGCACACTAATACACCAATTCACTAAGGAACACTATGAGATTTGGCAACAACCAAGATCATTGTGGAAAATTGAAGTCAAATTTAGTCTCCCAAAATAGAGAGAGGTTCTTGTAGACATTGATATCTTGGTCCTATAGAATCTTATAATTTGGTGATAGAATTCACAAGCTCTAAGTTACAACCCTCAAAAGATCATTTCCCAAACATGCTTAGTGCACCTTAGAGACACTTCAGTCTGGGGTAGTCATGAATGTTCTAGAGTATCTATGGAAGAAAAAGTTGTGTCACTAGGGTTCACTCACCCATCCATAGATAATTTTATTGACAAAATAATGCCATGACTAATGCTTAAATGTTTCATAGAGGTGCACCGATTGACTGAGTAACACTACAATATTTGGCATCAACCAAGATTGTAGTGCCAATTTCAAATAAAATTAAATCTCCTAGAACTGAGAGAGGTTAATGTAGAAATTTATATCATGATATGTAGCATCTCATAATTTTTAATAGCCCTTGTGATATTTAGGTTACAACCCCAAAAAATCACTGGGAAAACATTCTAAGAACACCTTGTTAGAAATTAAAGACCACCACGATAACTTGGGGGGGAGGGTGGGGGGGAGGCAAGGTCGGGTGGCTAAATCAGTTATAACTTTTATTAACCTTTTTAAATGTTAAACATGTGAATAATATAATAGAATACCACAAGAATATATACATACACAATAACACCAGATATGTTAACTAGTGAATCCTTTGATCAAATGTAAAACCCTGGTGGAGATGGTACCCAAACAATGATGTGCTAATAACAAAGTTCCTTATAAGAGGATGAACTCTTTTAGGAACCATTGAAATACATTCAGTACATATCAATCCTTGTTAGAAGATCTTGAATCCCGATTGGGAGATTCCAACCTTGTTAAGAGTTGTAGAAGGTTGAAGGACCCACTACCCAAAAAGCTTTAAGGGAAATTGAAAAAAACTTACTATCCAACTAGTCTTTGTATTATTCCTTTCAAAATAATAGAATAAAGTTACTTGACCTCCTTTTGTGTCCTTTGGAGTGAATGAAATCTCTTCAAATCTCAATAAAAAATCTTTGAACTCACATCACACTAATACCTTTGATGCCTTACACCCATTTACCACCTTTGTATATCACTTATACAATTACATAGATCCACATCTCTTCCATAATTCACCACAAGGAAAATAACATTCCTTTATACCATATCCTGAAAATAATTATTTATTTATCCTTGAGGCTCTCCCAATAAATTATAATAGGACCTCAATAAGCTATTATCATTTATTACATCTATTCTTAATTACAAGACACTATGGCTCATAGTAGATATAACTTCTCACATGTGTGGCATTTTACCTTGTGTCCTTCAACATTTTCTTCATCTACATGATTTGATTACAATTTTTTTTTCTATTACTATAGAATCTTCATTTGTTATACTCTGTGAGATAGTCTTTTTTCTTTCTTAGACAAGAAACCAATCTTCCTCCAAGTAAAAATCTTCCCCATTAAAGCTCCTTTTTTCATTCATACTACCGGTCTAGTCTGCATCATTATATGTTCACAAATTAAAATCACTTGAACTATCACACCATATTCCAAAATTAGGTGTTCCCTTTAAGTATCTAAATATTCTCTTTAATGCTACTTAATTTGATTCTCTAGGATCTTGCAACTATATCAACTATATTTTCTATATCTAATTTGATGTGAGTTGGATATTACAAACTTCTAATCATGGACTTGTATTTCTTCTACTCAACTTAGTGTGTGATAGGTAAATATAATCACTATTTTGCATAATCGATAGACCTAAGAAATATTTCATCTCACCAATCATACTCATCTGAAATTTCATTCTTCATTTCATAAAAAAAAAAAAAAAAACTTGCTTCATTATGACCTCCAAAGAATATTTCATTCATAATTATTACAATAACCAACAAACCGTTCTCAATTTCTTTAAATACAAGTTACTATTTGTAGTACCTTCAACAAAGAAAAACTTTCCCAAATACTTGTCCAATCTTGCATACCAAGTTTGGAAATCCTTCGGGCTACTCAATGTAAACTTCTTCTTCATGTTATCCATTGAGAAATGTCAAATTCTCATCTATCTAATACACTTTGAACTTGTTATTTGCTCCATAAGCCAAGGACATTCTTACCACTTCAATCCTAGCAACATGGGAAAATGTTTCTTCATATTTTATACCTTCTTTCCATGAATATCATTTACATATCAGTCTCTATTTATGTCTCACAAACTCATGTTGTTCATTTATCTTGTTTCTATAAACCCATTTAGTTCCTATAACATTCTTATCTTTAGGTCTAGGAACCAATTCCCATGTCTCATTCTTCATAAACTTATTTAATTCTTCCTTCATTTGCTTGAATCCAATGATCTCGTCCTCACATGCCTCATCTACACTCTTTGGTTCAAATTGAGAAATAAAAACACAATTATTCATGTACTCTATTTCCTTTCATAACTCATTTTTCTTTTCTTCCAATCATGTAACCAATAGGGTGATTTTTTATCAAATTTATGTTAGGTGTAGGTGTTACTGACTTGCCTTTTAATTCTTCTCTAGGTTAAGATCTTTATTCTTCTCTCCATTCAAAAACTTGAGCATAATTTGGTAAATCATTTTTAGTCTCAAAGAAAGTTTGAAAAATTCTATAATAGGATTAGGATTAGATTTTTCTTCATTAGATTTACAATCCATTATTATTTCTTTGAATCCAATTTTTTTTTTCCATTTTTACATTTGTACACTCAACACTAGTCTTAGTTCTTTGATCAAAACATCTATAAGATTTTATTTTCAATGAATAACCAAGGAATATACCTTCATTGCTTCTTCCATGAAACTTACCAATATCATCATCTCTCTTTATGTAGCACTTACATCCAAAAAATCTAAAATACTTCATTGAGAGTGCATGTCAAAACCATAATTCATAAGGATTTTCTTGAACCTTTTCTTATCTTCATAAAATTTCAATGATACATCATTATCTTCATTCAAGAATTTTATTATAATCAAGAGTCTTAGGTGTTGATAGTTGTCTTTTAATTCTATTTATTTTGCAAAACATGTTAAATTCATTCGAGGTAATTTCTCCACCCCTATCTGATCTTAAACATTTAATGTTCACTCAAGATTTATTCTCAATTCTATTCTTAAACAACTTAAACTTCTCAAATATCTCATAATTTTCTTTAAGGAATTCTACCACATCATCCTAATAAAGTCATTAGCAAAAATCATGACGTATCTTTCACCATAGAATCATCTTGTCCTAGTAGGACCACTCATATCTATGTGAGCAATCTCTAATTCCATTTTTGTAGAGATATTATTTCTAGGAAAGGAGATTTTCTTCTGCTTAGTTATAACACATTTTTTGCATAGAACATTTTTCGACTTCAAAATTTTAGGTAAATATCTAACAAAAATATACTACAAGCCTTCACAATATTATCAAAGTTTATATGAAAAAACCTTCTATGCTACAGCCAATTGGTATCCACTTTTGCAACCAAACATGTGATCTCTATAAGGTTTAGCTAAAAAAGATTACATTTAGATCTTATACCAATCCCAATAAAGTTGCCATATTTATCCTTGATAATGCATATCTTCTCTATGAATTGCAATTGATGTCCCTTATCAACAAACTATCCAATAATAAATAGGATATGCTTTAATTCATCAACAACGTAGTCATCATCTGTGTTAGTATTTCCACTAAGAGTAACAGATTCTATCCCCTTCACATGAACTTAAAAAACTCATTCATGTCACTACTCAAATGATGTGAACAACCACTATCTATGATGCAACAAACTTTATTTTCAACCTACAAAACTAGGTCTTTATTTTCTCTACCTTGTTCTTTTATAGCTACAAATTGTAACCCATTACCACTTTCACTCTAAACTCTTTCATCAGAATCATCATCCTCATTTACATACAAACAATCTCTATGCCTTTGATATTTCAGATTCTTACTATACTTTTCTCTCTTTTAGGACACTTAAAAGCTTGATGATCAAATTCATTTCAAGTTCAACATATAAATATTATCTTACCATCTAGTTCTCTCATTAAAAGGAGGAAAATTCCTTCTTTAATTCTTGTGTCCTCCTTAGACCTAGATCTATTGCTACTTTCATAGTCTCAAATAGTGCTTGCATGGGAAATTCCTTCTTAAATTATTGAGGAAGAGGAAGAAAAACTTTAGGCATCAAGATGGACTCGAAGAAGTGTAAGAAGGAAGAAGTTGATTGACATACCCCAAAGGGATAGGGAAAAGGCCTTACAAATATTTCGTAGAAAAAAACATTATTTTTCTAACCTAAGAAAAGAAAACATTATAATATCAAAGGCCATAGAATGGGAAAAAGATCCTACTGAGTTCAAGTTAGTAGCTAAAGTGTTGGATGACAGAGTCATTCAAGCCCAATTTTTTTTTGAGAGATGATGATTTTGTTAAGACTATTAAGTTTAAGAATTTCCTATTTAAATTAAAATAGAATGAATTAACTTTGGCATTAGAACCAAAAGAATTTGATGAAAAGGTTGTAGAATTGATGAGTAAGCCACATGCCTATGATCCTAATAGTGAGATGTTAACTATAGAGGATGCCATAGAATTGATAAAGAGAAATGGATTATTTTTTCTTCTCAAATGGGATTTAAGTTCTTCATTCATTCTAGATCAAATTTGAAAGTGAGAGAAGTCAATATCCAATGAGACATTTGCCCCAGGAGGCTTACAAAGGGAATGATGCTACAACATGGATTTCCAAACCATGGGAGTTTGGAGTATTTCCCATGAATCCAAAAAACCAAAATTAATCAAAGTACAAGACACAAGATAGTGTAATTTTCTTATATATGAAATTTACAACTTTTGAATAAGTCTTAGTTTTTTTTTTAATGTACTGACAAAGTCAAGTTTAGATAAAATTGATCAAATAGAGGATCGACTAGCCTAGACATTCACACATTATTTTGGTATTAGGAAGGTACATGAAGAAGAACTGCAAGGAGTAATGTACTAGAACATAAGGTTGAAGAATTAGAGGGAGAAATAAAGAATCTGAAAAATGTTACCAGTCCTCTAATAGAAATGAGTGACAAGGAAGTGCAAACAAAAGGAGAAAAGTTGATACAAATGGTGACAATAGATCAGCCCATGAGTATGGAGATTAATAATGTAAATCATGGAAGAAAAGATTAGATAGATGCAATGAAGAATAGTTTTACTATAGGATAATTATATTGAAGAATTTATCTAAAAATCTCTATTTCACTTTCATATCTCTCCATGGTGCAAAACATTAGTGTTTAGAGGCCTTATCTTTGTTAACTTCTTTATTTAATTAGTGGGGTCCTTATACCTAGTTCTTTGACAATTTGGTACCAAGAATTGATCAAAAGGAGTTACCAAAATAGATTATTACAACAAGAAAAATTATTGGCAAGTTAAAAAAACTATATGGCTTCTTCACTGGAATATTGGAAATAGTGTAGAATCAGATGAAAATTCTTGTTTCCTATGTCCATGAATTTGTCTCTCCTATTGTTCAGTATAAGGAACTTTAAAGGAGTGGCATGAATGGTCCTTATCTATTGTCCACATTTTGAAACATGAGATAGTTTTCTCATATTGTAATGTAGATGTTGATGTTTCAATTTCTATGAAGTTGTTGATACATTGTATAAAATAGAAATGAACATGAATTTATTTTTTGTTGATACAAGGGCCATGAATGATGACAAGTGGAGTAAATGTTTGAATGAACTTAATATAGTTAGAGATGTCACATGGATGGATAAGGAAAGAGACATTACTATTGGGAGGTTGTGGAAAAAATAGAAGCTTTTTCTTATAGAGATAATTAATGAATATACTTGGAGAATACTACGAGAACCCAATAGAGAGAAGATTATCAATTAGGATATGATATCTGACTTTTGTAGTTCACTCACTATGCATATGCCTACATTAGAAATTGATAATTGATCTTAATAAACTGGAATGCCAACTATAGAATTTATAGAACTATATAATATGCCTACTATTTTATCTTATGTGTAACATATTTTATGTCCAATTGAAATGAAACATGTGCCATTCTCCCATTTTTAAATCTTTTTCAAATCTTTTTTAATAAAAGAGTTTTCAACACAAGGATGAAGAGTCCAAATTTTTCTTTCGTTGAACATAATATCTACATTTTTTATCAGTCCATAAATGTATATTATATGTTTTCATTTTTCTCTTGAATGGATAAATTAGAAGTATATTAGTTTGGATCCATTATGGGTTTTTCTCATTTTATAAGTCTAATATTCTAGCTATATAATGTGAAGAAAATTATTACAAATGAAGGGGTTACTAGAATCACACCATTTGGATCTTGTCTCTTCTTATTGTTTTCTTTACTTATTTGTAATTTAGTAAAAAGCGAATTGAATTGGACTAGTTTCAGTTTGTTTAGAATTATATCCCATTTAGTATTTTTTTGTTAATCTAATTGATTAAGTACATGCTCAATATAGTATGAGAAAATTAAAGGGTTTTATTGGAGAGCTTTGATAAGTATAAGATACCATATGTGTATTAATCTAATTTACAAAGTGAATGCATAGATACTAGGTTATAGTGTTAGATTTATAAGTGAAGGCCCAATGGCTAAAATATTGGTTATAGTATCACTCTAAGTAATTATCTATGCTTACACAACTTTAAAGTATTTAATAAAAACACCTTTATATTTCATGTTGTATTGTGGATATAAAATATTTTTCCCATACTTGACTTAGAAATGATTGGATATGAATTCTTAGATATCTTTGATCCTTGTTTTTTTCTCAAAGTCATAATAATTGAGGGATATTATCTTCTCAATAGTGTTTAATGCTTACATGTTGTTATAAAGGAAATAGAGGTTAATCCTAGGTATACTAGCTTGAATCCTATAGAATTCAAAGAATAAAAGATTGATTTTTCTTATCACTTGGTCCTATTGCTCTATCAATATATATTTTTCATGGGTTGCATCTATTCCCTAGGTATATTCCACACTCTAGAGGTAATTACCCTATAAAATCAGGAGCCAATAGGGTTTTCTTCAAAAAGCATATGACATTGTGAATTCTTTGATTACTTATATTTTGTGTTTAATTATATGTTTTATATGGTACTTGTGTAGTCACTTTAAAGTTGTCAAAAGTTATATAATATTGTTTCACCTTCTCCCACCATTTTATTATTCACAAATCCTATTAGTTTAATTCCAAAGTTTGGGGTCACAATTTGGTAGAAATGTTTTTGGATGCTAAAAAAAATGACTTCACACATTTCATGGAGGAAAATATAAATTGGATATTCCAAATGTAGATTCAAAATGGGGTACCACTTTTTGTGCACCAATACTCACTATAGATTTGTAATTTATCTCTTTTTATCTCTTTCAAAGTTGAAATTGTAAATATCTTAGAGTTGAGTTATACTATAGGTGAAAGAAGTTCAAAATTTGTGTAATTTTGAATTAGGAAGAGAATAAATCTATTTAAGAAAATTACAACCTAAAAGTTTGAAGTCATATACTTTTGGAATGACTCTTTGTATGTTTGCATATTTGAAATCGTAAGCATGCTAAACAACTATCTACATGGCACACACATGCCCACCTTCTCTAGGCATCACTTAAGTGATTATATTTCTTTTTTTTGGTTAGGCTAATAAAAAAATGAATTAGTAATGGGAATTTAGGTCTTTGAGTAAAGGATGATAGAATACATGAGTGGTTTGCCAATGGGGATGTAAAATTTAGACCATAGCACAATTATGTCTAATATGACACTAAAAAGTTTTAGGAAATTGTATTTTGAATATACATACTTTGGAGTGTTACTTTCATAATGGATACATGGAAAAGAAAGTTCAATAATACTCCATTGTGATATCGCTATCAGGATTTAACTATGTAGTTTTTGAGTAAAACTCATTGACTCATAATTCATTAGTAGTGATTCAACACAAATCCATCTCTCATGAGAATAAATGAAACAATTAACACTCATTAGATCTAGGTGATTGTCACAGAGGTGATGCATTGGCACTTCCCAAGAGCTCACCCATCCTAGTACTACTCTATCTTGAGTGTACTTAACTATGGAGTTTACCCCCTAGTTAAACTCACTCTTCTTGCAACCCATTTAAAAAAAATTCACCAAGTTTTGTGCCTTATAAATCATTCATTGGAAAGTCCCTTAAGTTTATCAATTGATAAGTAGGAGATACTTTTCATAGAAAGTCAAATTGTGATATTGCTATTAAGACTTAATTTTTTAAGGACAACTCATTGACACATAATTCATGAGTAGTGATTTAACACAGATCCATATTTCATGATAATAAATGAAATACTTAACACTCATTGGATGTGAGTGATTCTCACAGAGGTGAAGTATTGGAAGTTCTTGGTAGGTCACCCATCCCAATACTATTCTAGCTTGAGCATGCTTAATTGTGGAGTTTCCTCCATGGTTAGAACCACTCATCTTGTAACCCCATTTGCAAAATATTCATCAAGTAGTGTGCCTTATGAACCATTCATTAGAATCCCCTTAATCTCATCAATTAATAAGTAGGAGAGAATTTCCACAAGTCAAATTGTGATATTTCTATTAGGATTTAACTATGTAGTTTTTGTGTCAAACTCATTGAATCATAATTAACAAGTAGTGAATCAAAAAATTTCCATCCTTCATGAGAATAAATTAAACACCTAGCATTCATTGGATCTAGGTGATGCTTACAAAGGTGAAGCACTGGGACTTCTAAGGAGGTCACCCATTCTAGTAGTACTCGAGATTGAGCATGCTTAACTATAGATAATCTCCCATGGTTATACCCACTCTTCTTGAAACTCCATTTGTATAACCTTCACCAAGTTTTGTGCCATATAAATCCTTCATTATAAATCCCCTTAAGCTCATCAATCGATAAGTAGGACATAATTCCCATAGAAAGTCAAATTGCACGATATTGTTATGAGGATTTAACTTTGTAGTTTCTAAGTCAAACTCATTTACTTATAATTCATGAGTATTGATCCAACAACGATCCATCTCTATTTAGAATAAATGGAATACTTATAACTCATTGGATCTAGGTGATACTCACAAATGTGAAGCACCCAAACTTTCTAGGAGGTCACCCATCCCAGTACTACTCCAGCTTGAGCATGTTTAAGTAAACAGTCTCCCCCATGGTTATGCTCACTTTACTTCTAACACATTTTTTAAAACCTTGACAAATTTTTGTACCTTATGAACCATTCATTGGAAAGTTCCTTAAGCTCATCAACTGATAAGTAGGAGATAATTTCCATAATAAGTCAAATTGTGATATTTATATTAGAATTTAATTGTGCAATTTTTGAGTTAAACTCATTAACTAAAAATTCATGACTAGTGATTCAAAAAGAATAAATATCTCATGAGAATAAATGAAACACTTAGCACTCATTGGATCTAGGTGATGCACATTTAGGTTAAATCCTAATAGCAATATCACAATTTGTCTTGCTATTAAAATTATCTCCTACTTATCGACTGCTGAGCTTAAGGGGATTTCTAATGAAAGGTTCATAAGGCCCAATTCTTAATGAATTTTTTAAAAAAGTGTTTGAAATAAGAGTGGGTTTAACCATGGGGAAAATTTGTAGTTAAGCACACTCAACTAGAGTACTACTAGGATGAGGGAACTCTCAAGAAGTCCCAATGCTTCACCTTCATGAGGATCACCTAGATCCACTGAGTGCTAAGTATTCCATTTTTTATCATGAGAGATGGATTCATATTGAATAACTACTCATGAATTATGAGTCAATTATTTTAAATCTAAAAATACATAGTTAAATCCTTATAGCAATATCACATTTTGACTTGCTATGAAAATTATCTCCTACTTATCAATTGATGAGCTTAAGGAGCATTCAAATGAATGGTTCATAAGGGAAAACATTTGGTGAAGGTTTTCAAATGGGGCTACAAGAATATTTTTTTTAACCATGGGGGAACTTCATAGTTCAGCATGCTCAAATGGAATAGTACTAGGATGATGACCTCTTGAGAAGTCTTGGTGCTTCAGCTCTATGAACATCACCTAGATCCAATGAGTGCCAAGTGTTCCATTTATTCTCTTGAGAGATGGATTTATGTTGAATCATTACTCATGAATTAGTATTCAATTTGTTTTACTACAAAAATACATAGTTATATCATGATAACAATATCACAATTTGACTTGCTTTCAGAATTATCTCCTACTTATGAATAGTCAATTGATTTGATGACTTATGTGAAGGATTACTTTTATAAGTGATAAATTTTTATTGATCCAATACAAAAAGTATTTTTTCCTTTTTTAATGTGCATCACACTATTATTTTGGATAACTTATAGGTGATACATTATTAGATATCAAGAAGCTTTAATATTTAGGGTTAAGTGATCATATATAATTAAGTATTGATTATTAGAATGGGGTTACTATTGCACCAAAAGACCAATCTATCAATTCCTAATAAAATCACTCAACTTATAGTACACAAGAGGAAGTTAGGCCCTTATCATGAATGTTGAGGGGAGCTTTGAACAAATTTGTAACAATCTCCCCCTCAGTATTATATGAGGGTTTGAGGACTTGAACCTATGACTAAGCTCTAATACCAATTGTTATAATATACAATCCACCAATATAAATGAGATGGGGGTGAATTAGTTATCCAACTATTACATAATTATTAACCTTTTTAAATCTTAACCATATGATAAATATAAATATAAACCACAACAAGATACTAATGCATAATAAGACCAGATATGTTAACTAGGGAAACCCTTGATCAAAGGGAAAATCCTAGTAGGGATGTTGGAAATTTAAGAGGAGTAAATGAGAGGGGAGGGGTGAATCAGTTACTACTAAAATAAATCCTAGATCCCTTAGATGTCAATGCATATCAAAAACTCTGATTAAACTCTATTCTACTATAACTCAACAAACACATATGCACTTAGTTTACACTAGAAAATGTTGTAACTTGGTAAACACTGAAATAAATCAGCAACCACTTAATATATAAATCTTAAGATATTATCTATGATTATGCTTATTTAACTTAGTTGCATACACATAAGAGAAATAGCATAAACACAACTGACACCAATATTTAACATGGAAACCCAATTTGAAAAAAAACACCAATTGCAACTAGTTATTGATTCTCACTCTTCTAAAGTGAGCCATGGTAGGAGCCAACCCTATTAAAGGTTGCAAAAAATGCTATTAGGTATGACCCTGTTAGAGGATTTGATCATCTTATTAGGAGTGGCCTTGTTAGAGGTCTTTAGATAATTAAATCTAAAAATGCCATCTTGTTAGAGGATTTACAAATATCTATTAAGCTAACTCTGTTAAGAGATTTTATATCAGTGCTACAATGGTTAAAAGGTAAGAATGAGATGACTTGAATTCTAATGCAAATAAATTGCTGATTATAGTTCTCAATTATTTCTTGTATAGTTGATCCTTCCTGATCGAAGTATCTTTGTAGCTCAACAAGGATATTCTGCCTATCCTTCTAATTTGCTTCCTCTAAGAATCTCCAAATATTTCTTTTTTACACATTCAATCCTCAACTTCACCTTATATTTGTATCTTACACAATGTCAAGTTGGCTTGAATACAACTTAGAATACATAATATTCATCTCCTCATTCAGCTTTACCCAACAAATAAATTAATTTAACTCAATATTGCAAAACAAGAAAATCTTTCGTTAGCCAACCCTAATTGATAGACACTAACTCTAAAATAATTTTCTTCTGTTAACCAAGTAAATTTGGTAAGCATTGTGTATTCACAAAGTTCCTTTTGTAACCAAGTGAGCTTGATTAACATTGGTTCCATCCAACATTTCTTTCATTAGCTAAGTGAGCTCGGTTAACACTCAACTTTTGCAAACTTTTTTTTGTCACCTAAGTGAACCTAGTAGACACTATCTTTTGAACTTGGAAAACTTTAGAATGCTTAGTAGATATAGGAAACTATCTTCAATGCCTAAGTGAGCTTGGCATACACTGACTAGCAATGATATGAAATTTTTGTAACATCAAAGACAATACACAATATACAATTATTTTCAACAATCTCCCTCTTTGGCATTAATGACAACACACCATGTCCTAATACAATGAATTTTTTAGAGAAAGAATAAAGTAAGGAGCATATCCTTAGCTTCATTCTAATTCTCATCCATGAGAACTCCCTCAATTAGTGTGAACTCCCTCTACCTCTAGTTTCTCCCTCTATGAGAAAAAATCTATCTTTAACATATTCTTTTGATAGAAAACTTTCTTCCTTTGATATTAGACCAAGTTATCTGTCTTTGACATCTCTGGAAATATATACTCTTCCTCTTGATAATTTTTTTGTGAGATATGATAAAACTTCTCCCTCTTTGACATCCCATGCCATAGACAATATTCAGTGAATATCAATGTACCTCATGTACTGATTCATATGCAATGTGCTCTTTCCAATGTCGCATCAACTAACTGGTCTTCAACATACCGTAATTGATGCATCACTACACTTCATTTTAGTTAGCTTTAGATAGGGATATGACACCTAACTTACCTCTTAGATAAAAAATTGCATCCTTAGGTAATGGCTTAGTGAATATGTCTGCAATTTGTTCTTTAGTATTTACATATTCTAATCTTACCTCTTTAGCCAGTACTAGTTCTCTTAAAAAATGATATTTTATAGAAATGTGCTTAAAGTTTGGTATGCATCACAGGATAATTTGATACATTAATTGCACTGGTCTTATCACATAATATAGCCACTAGATCCTTGATTTCTATCATCATAACTTCCAATAGTTGCTTGAACCAAACAAGATTTGAAAAATTAATTGTTGTTGCCATATATTTTGCCTCTATTGTGGACTAAGAAATACAATTTTTCTTCTTGCTTGTCCAAGAAACTAGTCTTTTACCAAGAGAGAATGCTCCACCACTAGTGCTCTTTATGTAATCAACACTTCCTATCCAATGAGCATATGTGAATGCTTTCAAATCCAAATTACCTCTTTTTTTGTACCATAACCCATATTCTTTAGTACCTTTTAGATACTTGATGATTCTCTTGATTTCCATCATATGATTTTCTTTGTGATTTTATAAGAATCTTGCCACCATACCAAATGCTAATGCAATATTAGGCCTTGCGTGCACTACATATTTTAATTTTCCAATCATTAATATTTATCTAGTTTGATCTATATCCTTTGAATCATGATTTTTGGAAATCTTATATGTCTAGTGGACATAGATGTTCCAACTAGTCTTCAATCTTCCATTCCAAACTTCTTTAAAATCTAATTGATATATTTGGATTGAGTAATGTAGCTATCATGTTTCTTCTATTGGATCAACAATCCAACAATGAATTTTATCTCTCCAAATATGGACATCTAAATTCTTTACTCATCTCTCCTAAAAATGCCTTGCATAAGTCATCATTTCCTATAACTAAAGTGTGATCCACAAATATTTCTACTAATAAAATCTTCTTGTCTAGTCCTTTATTGATATATAGTATGTTGTTATCATTTGTTCTTTGAAAACCAATCTTTGTCAAGTACTTATGAAGTCTTTCCTACAAATCTTTGGGAACTTGCTTGAGACCACACAATGCTTTGTGGAATTTATAGACCATATCCTTTTTGTTTGGATCCACAAAACCTTTAGGTTGTTCTATGTAGTCTCCCTCTTCAAGAATGTATATTTTAGACCCATTTGATAAAATTTAAATCCTTTATGTGTTGCATATGCTTGTAAAGTTCTAACACCTTCTAATCTTGCAATAGAAGAAAAAATTTCCCCATAATCAATACCTTCTTCTGGAGAACAACCTTTAAAATCTAGCCTTTCTTTATTTTTGGAAACTTCTCTATCTTCATTTAGCTTATTTCTAAAAAACTACTTTGTGCCAATAAAATCTTTATCCTTGGGTCTATGATGATGGGCCACACCACCCGTGCCAACTCACAACCAAGATCACAACAATATGGAGACAAGAGAGATGACAAAATGCTTCATAAAAATTACATTAATACTTGAAATTCATTACAATATCCTCCAAATGAAAGGACTCCAAATTCTTACAATATAAGAGAGATTACTCACTAAGGGCTTCCAACTAGAAGAGCTTACAACAAAGAGCTTCTTCTTGAAGACTTCTACTTCTCAAGCTTCCTTAAAAGAGATTACATTCAAAGAGCTTGATTACAAATGAACATAAGCCTTCCTTAAATAGGCACTTACCACCCAATGGATGATTTATCCACAACATTCTAGAATATCCACAACCTTCTAGAATTTCACCTACAACCTTCTACAATATCTACAACTTTCTAGAATTTCCACCTAAATACAACTAAGCACCACCATGTGTCCCAATTAAAAAATTAAATTTTCTTTATGGATCACAACAAATATTAAATGCATGATTTAAGGAACATTCCACAAACTTCTAAAATGCCATCTACACACCGCGATTAATGGAATGACACTATTTTTTCTTTTTTTCTATTTATGCCACCTATGGACCTTGAAAATAGAAATTCTTCTTTTCTCCTTTTTCCCTTATTTTATTTTTAAATTATTTTTCCTTCTATTTTTGTCACTTTCTCTCTCCTCCACAATTTTTTTTTTCCTTTTCCTTTTTTTTTCTCTTTTTTTTGTGAATAAATAATTTTCCCATGCAAGATGCTCTTGCATCAGTCTAGGAACAAGAGCCCAAGTCTTATTCCTTTCTATCTATCCAATTTCTTCATTCATAGCTTCAATCTAGGCTAAATTATCTAAAGCATATTTCACTAATCTAGGTTCAAATTTAGTAAGAAAATATGTACCTTTTCATTTATTTCTTATCATCATTCCATTTGACTTATCTCTAATGATTTGATCAGGTATATGGTGCCTTCTGACATATCTTGCTAAAATGGGTACTTTGGAATTGGAATTCATTCCACTAACCTCTTCATGATCTTCTATATTAAGCTCGGCTATCAGTATCTATGACTTGGTTCTATCGAACTTGATTTTCTCTAGTAAAAACTTGGTAGCCTTTAACTGTGACTCAGGTCCTTCAGACTGTGACTTGGGTTGCACTGGTTGCAACTCGATAGCTTTAGGAGTTTTTTTGACTTGAGAGGTGAGGCCTTCTAACTCCCAAATAGATTTGGTAATGTATCAAGTTCATAATAAAGAAATATTCTATAATCCTCAAGATCTTTGTTGCTCTCTTCTTAACTCTTTTCTACAAACTCATCAATTCTCATATGTGCACTTTCTATGATTTTATGAGTTGATAAATTCAAACATTTTTATGCTTTAGGGTATGTGCAGGATCATGGTGTGCCAAAAAGTGGTGATGTGAAAAAAAGAGAGTTTGAAGATGCCTAAAAGCGCTTCGAAATCCCCTTTGACTTTTTTTCACCTATCCAGGAACCGAACCTGGAAGGTAAGGCTGAGCCTTATCTGATATCCGATATAATATCGGATATCCGATTTGACATCGAATATTCGACATGGAAACTATTATTATGCCACTATTATTATTATTATTATTTAATATTATTATAATTATTATTATTATCATCATATAATAGTATGATATATTATTTAATATTAATATTTACTACATGATATTATTATTATTTAATATAATATTATTATTATATAATAATAAGATATAATAATAATATTATATTAAATAATAATAATATCATATTAAATAATAATAACAATATTCAATAATATATCATACTATTATGTTATAATAATATTATTATTATAATAATTATTATACTATAATATAATAATAATAATATTATTATATTATAATCGTATAATATTATACAATAATAATAATATAATATAATATAATAATAAAAAGTAATATCTTATAATATAATATATAATTAAAAAGTATAATATATTATAAATTATAATAATATAATATTATAATAATATTATTATATAATATAATATTTTATATTATAATATATAGTAAATTAATATAATATATATATATATAATATAATTTAAAAATATATAAAATGTAACATAATGTAATATATATTATATGTTATATGTTTTTGGGACATATCGGGTATCCGATATAGTATCGGATATCCGATACCTATTGCATTGGATAGATAAAATCACAAACCCGCGGGCCCTCATTTTACGTGAATTTGGGGCTAGTATTACCACTGTGGATTGGATATCGGATACGAGATCGGATATCAGATATTCAGGTATGTTTTTTTTTCCCCCAACTCATTTTTAACCTAAATTTAATAGATTTTAGGATAATTTTATCTGTTTTAGTTGAATGTAGGGTTTTTTTGACAAAAATGTTTAAAATTTAGATTTTTTTTAATATATATTACATTTTGCAATTCAATAGGAATGGTTGATCAAAATGATGACACTGAGGCAGGGAATAACATTCCTCGTAACCCACCACCAAACGATCTAGTATCCCCACAAAACCATCCTCCAAATGATCCTCTACCTCCTCAAAACTCTCCTCAAATCAAGGATTTGATAAATGAAAATCTCACTGAGTTGAGAGGTTTGCATAGAACATATAATAATGTACCTACACTGGCTCCTATGTTATCCACGTTAAACACCATAGTGGATAACATTAAAACCCTTACGAACTAACAAAATGTCGCTCTTTGTTGGCGTGATAAAATGCACCATATGTTTGATGATGGTTTGGATTATGATGAGGTCATGACCCTCAACATAACCCAAGACGATTTGGCTAGCCTTTTCGCTAACCCAAAAATAGGTATACCAGTTGACCCAAAAAAACCAAACTATCGATTAAATGGTGCACAAATGATGCCATACGTGCAAATTTTTGGGATCATTGGTGGATGGTCTTTGATATCCCTCCACATGGAAATTTAGACATACCATTTTATTTCCTTAGAAAATTATATGCAGAATTTGTGTTGAAACTTAAAGTGAACTATTGGGGCATGAAGCCCAACATGGGCTTAGGACTAGGAGCTCCTCACGATAGACCCTCTTCCCAATGGAAGAAGCTTGGCACTTTTGTCCCCCCTTTGATATCTCCCCCCCTCCTCAAGTGCAACATCTAGATATTATGGCAGAGGCTAGCTCTCAGACCATCAGAGCCATTCATAGGCAAAGTAGCCTAATGATATCTTAGGCTAGGTTAGTCTTGCCTCCTCGTGTTGATGATGTTGGTGCTAGTTCATCATCGGCTAGTTCATCACATGTTTGTGTGCCTCACACTTGCATTACATGAAAGAATATTTTCTTGTGTCCTATAGGTGATCTTCTTGAGTATCATTTTGTATTAGATGAGGATACACCAGACGCATGTGCAGAGGCTACAGGCCCTAATGCAAGAGAGGAGAGGAATGCAGAGGCATGGACTCCTTCGGTGTTGGTATGTGTATACATTTCTTTGTTATGAAATATGCAATTTAAAGTTTATTTTTATAATAGAGTAATTTTAATTTTTAAGCCATACTGACTTTTACATGTATGTGATCTTCATTCATGTTTAGTTGATGACTGAGGAGGAGCTCAGACAGATAGACGATGCTACACTCTCGGCCATTTCATTTGGCCTTGAGACATCTACGGTACATTATGTTGTGTTCGCATTTTATTTTCTATTTGATATTGTAGCATATATGGTTGCTAATCTTTCTTTTATCTTGCAGTTACCACTTGTCCCGGGGGGACAAAGTGTGGGGGGTGAGCCAGCATGCACTGACAAAGGAAAGGTAATTATATGTTTTCTAATTGATTAAATATCGATGCATTCTTGTAAAATGTTTGTGGTAATCTCATTTAATTACATTCTTTATTGTATATAGGGTGTGGCTACTGGCGATGAGCCTGTACAAATTTGGCATCTTAGATCATCAGGATTTCCATTCACACAGAGAGCCCCATTGTATGTATAAGTATCATTTATTTTTTATTTTTCTTATTGATGCATAGGAAAGTATGATTGTTGTTCTGTACAATTTGTATGATTTTTTCCATACCAATAATGATTCATGTCTTGCATATGTTCATTACAACTTAAATAGGCTTATATGCACCTGTCCAACCGACCAAGTTGGTTACAAAGGTTTATTTAATCAAACAAATACCAAATTACTACTTTCCCTCCAAAACTAATATGACCATTTGAATTTGAAATTCAAATTTCAAACTATAGTTTTTATGCATTCCCTAACTTTCTAAACTATTCCATTGACTCAAAATTGGTCATATGGATTTATTAAATGCAACTAAGTATGAAACTATCCTAAGACTACCCCATATGGCTCTTTTGGCCATTTTACATGATGTTTCCCTTAGGTCCTTACTAGGACTTTTATAACTTTTGTCTTTCAAAATACATTTTTTATTACATAATTCCATTATTGGTTTTAATATATCCCAATTAACAATCAATGATGTCTTTGATCCTCTATCTTCATCTGGTACCAAGGCTCTCTTAGATGATTTAATAGGTGCTCCTACACCAAACACCCCACCTTCAAAGCAACTCTTGTCCCAAGAGTTAAGGGGTACTATCTTCTTTCCTCCCATCCTTCTAGAGGGATTTTTGCAACTTTGCACCTGCAATGTATTACCCTACACACCTGTATACAAATCATTAGAAACAAAAAGCATTGGATCCTTGTTACTAGTC
The DNA here is from genome assembly GCA_028749045.1 of Cupressus sempervirens. NCBI lineage: Eukaryota > Viridiplantae > Streptophyta > Pinopsida > Cupressales > Cupressaceae > Cupressus > Cupressus sempervirens. The sequence continues at coordinate 644,934,906 of CM053786.1, read as the reverse complement.
ATGGTAACCTTACTGCCTGCTGATTGTGAACAATCATGTTTTATCCTTGACAAAGGCTGAATAACTTGTTGTCTGAGGTCATGCTGACCCTGTCTCTTATCCTCCATGGATATGTTCACTTCTTTGTTCACTCTCATCACCAAAGGACACCATACTATTCCTATCATCACTCCTTTTGCTATCACTATTTGTTTGTAAGCAAAATTCTGAGTTTTGTCTTGAACAGTCTCATCCTTCATAACCAAAAGAGATGGCAGATCTATCATATCATGATTACTCTCCCTCTTCTCCTGCAAGTCCACAAACTCTTTCTTTCCAAACAAATAACTCTTTCCTCATCATGACCAGTGAAAGGATTTAGGTTAAACTTCACACCATCTTTGTGTACTATATAAACATTTGCTAAGCCAAAATGAATAGTGTTCCTTGAGGCTTGCCAAGGCTTTCCAAGGATTACATGGCAGCATGTCATTAGAATGACATCACATATAACTTGATCTTTATATTCTCCTATAGAAAAATCCACTATTGCTTGCTCCCTTACAACAATATTTTGTGCATCACTGACCGAAGATGCCCTATATGGTCTATCAATAGGATACTTCTTCAATCCTAGTTTATTTACCATTTCATAAGACACTAAATAATTAAAGGAACCAGAGTCTATTATCATCTTACAAATCTTACCATGGCTCATGCAATTTTTCCTGAAAATGGATGGTCTGGTCTCCTTTTGCTACTATATTTGTGGTCCTCTTCTCACCATCAAAGATTCTCCTTCAAGTTCAGGGTCTGCATTATCGTACTTCTTTTCTTCCTCTTCTCCTTGGGTCAAGGTGACTCTCCTCTCCTTCTTCCTGAAATCCACACCTTTCTTAGGGCACTTGTAGGATTGATTGCCTACTCCACATGTGAAGCATTTACCTATGAAAACACTATTACCTCTTCCACTTCCAAATCTTCCTCTTGTCTCAGATGTAATCTCTTTTCCTTTATATTTGTCTTGATTGTTTGAAGTGTCAAACTGACTTCTTACACCTCTTCCTCTCATTGTTCCACCTCCTCTCTGATTTGCTTGCCTCTCATTCATTCTTTTCAACTTCTCCTCTGCTCGGATTGCCAACTGAAAACACTCTCCAAGTGTCCTTGGTACATTCAATCCTATTTCATCTTGAATATTGTACTTGAGGCCATTAATGTATCTAGCCATCTTCTCATCTTCATCTTCCATTCCTCCCCTAATACTCAGGGTATGGAATTTCTTAGCATAGGACATGACATCCATATCCCTCTGTTTCAAATTTTTCCTTCTTATCTTTATTTGGATTGTTAAATCAGATGGCGAGAATTGATTTCTCACCATGGTCTTCATTCTCTCCCAATCTGAAATCTTATTCAATCCCCTTTTGATGTAGAGTCTACAACAACTACCTTCCACAAGCCAATAAATGGCTGTCACAATCCAACTTAGGATTCTAGGACTTCTCACAAGTCCTCTCACCCACTTCAGGTATACTCAACCTCCAAGCCAAATAAGGCAATCCCACTTCAAAAGCCTCACCAACTGTCACCAAAAATGGAGACAATCATGGACATACTATTCCAAACCAAAATCATAAATTTGTTTGGTTCCACCAAACTCTCAACACACCTTTGCACTTCTAGGCCTACAAACCTTGTAGGCTTTCAATTAGCTTATTTTCATTTTTCTCCCAGTATCCCTTAACAGTAGAGGGACTTCTCCATAGGTCCATACACCCTTCTTGGTACCTACTAAGAATCCAAAAGCTTTTGGGCTGATCTTGCTCCAGCACCCTCCAAATTGCTTCTTGGTACCTAGGCCTAGTTGATCAAGTTAGGCTAGGGCTTCAAGGAAGAATGGGCAAGGTGGGTTACCAAGACCCAAAAAACTTAAGGCAATCTCCAACACATTCAATGCATCCAACTCCAGCACTCAAATTGATCAGAAGTGCCCGCAACCATGACTGTCACCAATTACCTTGCAAAAACCAGTCAAGCACATGGGCTTGCTTGACCTAGGGCCGACTTGGAAAAATAGTTTCCCTTCTCTCCAAGACTCCAACCTCTAGAATTATGTTTCCTAGTCTCCTAACTTGTATATCCCTCAGTCTTAGAGGGTACCACTGATGGGAATGTAAGTTAGGGATGCATTTGTGGAAGGGTCTAGGAAACAAGGCTTTTCAGACCACCTTCTACTAAAATGCAGATAACTTTTAAACCCAAACTCCTTTTTGAGTCAAACCAAAACCAAAAGTTTCCTAACTCACCCTTGCAACTATTTCGTGCACTTAGCAATCATAAAAGTTCCATAAAGATCCATACCAGCATAACAGTCGAGCGATTACCAGTAAATTTCTAGAAAATTGAAGTTTTTATTGTTTTTTCTCCAAACCACCGTACACTCTGATCTCCCCCTTTCAACTGAGATCACATATGACATATATAAAGGTCTACATGACCATTGGAACAACCATATAGGTGTTCCCAACCATAAAACAAACAAACAACCAATTTTTGCTAATACTGTTTAGACTCTAAATACCCTATTCTTAGGCCTTTTGGTCCCATGGAGTCACTTGATTTATAACCACACTAAAATGCTTGTGGGCCTTACATGTGAATTTATTACAAAACATAGACCAACTTGTAAAATATGGACCAAACCTTTATTCCAACTTCCTAATCTACTTGAATCCTCGCTTTGATGGAGTGGCAAGGTGTCCAGCAACATAGATACTTGTTCCCCCTTGCCACATAGGTTAGGTGCCTTGCACCACCTTTCCTCTCTCTCATTCTGAACACTAGGCCACCAAGTGAGTGATGTTCCTCTCAGTCTTGCTTTTGCTACTTTTACCTTCTTATCTGCCTCTATGTCTTCAAGATCAAAGTAGTTCTCAAGGTCCTCTATCCACCCTAGCACTTCTTCACTATCCATTTTACCCTAGTATATTGGCAAATCAACATGGTTCTTCCCACCATTACCTTGTACTGCCTTAATGATTCTCATAAATCTTCTTTCTTCAAGATCATCTGTTGTCTCATGCTCTTGCCTTGCATTACCAACCTCTTCTTCTTCATGGTTCTCTCCATGATTTCTTCCTCTAACCTCTTCTCCTCTAGGTTCTTGCCTTTCCTTTTCTAAGGATTCTATCCTTGCAATAAGCTTCAGCCTCTCTCTTCTCATCTATCTTTCTTCCCTCACTCTAGATGCTTCAAGTTCTCTCCTCTCTCTTTTCTCTCTTGCCAACTCTTCTCTCTATTCTTCAAGTTCTCTAGCCATTTGATTTTTAGGAGGCATTTTTGCAACAAGTTTTCTTCCTTCCCAAGGGCCAACTCACTTATTCTCTTTCTTTCCTCACCAAGAAATCTCTGGACACCACTTATGTACCTTTCAACTCTGGGACACACAAGGAGGAATTAGACATGCCAAGGCTTCAACAAAGGGACCAGCACACTAAGGATGACAAAGACTCCTATGATGACGAAAACTACAACTTATCTACTCCCAAAAGAACTTGTTGATGCTCTGATACCATTTGATGTAGAGGATGGATGATCTAACCACAAACTTGCAAATTCAAGCACAATATGGACCCAACCCCTATGTTTCAATGGTGTTCCCAAATGCACACAATGCCCCCAAAGACTCCAAACTTGGATTTACATTCACCAAGTGTTCCCTCCACCTATACACACCTTTAAAAACTTCAACCAACATGTTTATAAGGTTTCCAAACCCACAAATATTTAGTAGATACAAAAGAGACCAGTTTTGCCCTTTACTAGGCTATTCTCTTCTTTGGATCAGCAAACCCTATTTTCTTAATTTTTCTCCAAAACTTTCCAAAACACCAAGAAAATAAACTAGATTTTCAGATACCATTTTTTGATTTTTATAACATATCCAAAAATCAGATATCACTCCTTTGGAAAGATTGTATGGAACAGGGCAGTTTGTCTCAGAATTAGGCCTAATTAGACCACTTTTACAAAGTAAGTACCCTTCAAACTTACAATCTGACTTAATCCTTTTTCATAGTCTCTATTAATGATCTAAATCAAAGGATTTTCAAGATTATAGGTCTTGGTCACACTCCTAAATACCCAAACTTCGAAACCCTCCTTAAAATGGCTTTAAAACTAGGGCCTGCTTGTTCAAATCCCAAAACTCAATTCTAGAACTTCTCCTTCAGCATTCACCATGAATTTACATATCTAAGATGATATTACCACTCATTACAATACCATAAATCACTTACAAAACAAAGGATTCTTCAAGTTTCTCTTGAAAACCAAGCACTTTCATTCAATTTTCTGAGACAGTCCGTACAAATCTGACCCTCCAGGCCATACAATCACAATTTATAAGTTTCAAGGTATGGTTAGTAACCGCCTCAACCACCTCCAATCAGTTTCATTTTTTAACTCTTCATAAAATTTAAATTATGGAGTTTCCCTCCAAAAAATGCATAACTATTACTATTCAAATTTCTAACTATTAAACTATGCTTTTAATGGGCTTATTGAACATCTTGACTTGTCTAATGACAAGATATGATCATGAAAACCTACATGAACCTATGAAATGACTCATCTACCATGTGAAATCCTAAAATCCTATCTCATGCCCAATTACAACTTTTTTCCACATATGAGTCCAACATTATAACTTTGTATGCTTCCATGAGCCATAATTGGTGCAAGGATTGCCCAATTGACTTCAAGGGATGCTCCATGACCTCTGTAATGCCTTGGATCTTTAGTTTTCCCCTAATGAGAATGGGATGCTCCTACATCACTTGTCTTCATAAATTAATTCAAAACTAATTTTTGTGATATTAACAACTACTATTTTGTATCTCATAGGAGACTCCTAGTGCACATGAGGTCCGATGGGATAGTTATGTAGATTTGATGATGCGACCACTCACTCCTAAGGAGGAGCCTACAATAGTAAGTTGTAGTTTGAATTCATGACTAAATATGTTATAAATTTAGCATGTTATGAATTATAATGTTATAGTTGAAATTATAGATTCATCTAACAAAGGTAGTTGAACATATACAACCCACAATCAGAGAGGTACCAGCATTGCCGAGGGCATATGAGAGGACTCCTGACCGACATAGGAGGTCAATGAGAGAGGTATTTATTATAAAATTTTGATAGTATTAATGTCCATTACGAAAAATATCATTATGCATTTGAGTAATTCAATGTTAGATACGTAGAATCATATAAATTTAGTAGTCTAACTTTGGGTTTTCCTTTTTTGTTTATGTAGGAGGCATCTGATCCACCTAGTGTAGTGAAGAGGCTATATTTTGATCATCCACCAGCACCCTAGGATAGTATAGTTTTCGTAGGATGCATCATGAGACATTTTGAGATGGCATATGCCACATTGTATACAGAAAAATTGATATTATACACATTCTGGTGGCATGATCAGCCACATTTTGTATATGGATCTATGTATTTTGATATATATTTGAGTACTTTGTCTATGGATACATGATCTTTGATATATATTTGTGTAAAATTTTGTCTACGGATACATGTATTTTGATGTATATTTTTGTCATTTATGTGCACAATGATATACATATTAATTTAGTTTCTAGTATTGTTCAATTTATCATGGATCATGTGTCATGCCCTAAATTTTACTAGTAAAAACACAACAATTGTTTTTTTTTTTGTAGCTTATGAAATCACATAAGAAATTACATATTGTAAAACAAGGTTATCATTGAATATGAGTTCAAGACTCATGTGGATAGTGTCATCGGGTTGTAACATTTTAGTCACAGGTGGTTTTCAAATAGATTGGATGACAGTCTAGTTCAAGTTAGCGTCATGAATCAAATGAGCAAGTTCAAGATACAACACTCATGAATTAGTGAGGTAATTAATATCCTAACAAGCCTCTGATACTAATATTCTATTAGGGTCTGTCAGTTGTATCATATGGACTAGGTCGTGATTCTAGCATGTAAGGGAAGGGGATCAAAATTACTTATTGTAACATACCCTACTAATTCTACTTTGAATTTTTTTAGTTTTGATTCAGCAACATTTTGTCAAACAGTTGGTGTGCAAAGTCTGATTTGTAATTTCTGAGTTCTTGTTCAGATGTTATAATACTTCTCTGCCAAACAATGACCATATGATCTGAAGAATAGCAAGGACAAATATCTTGGCACTTGAACACTACTACAAATATGCAATGTAAAGAGTTCTTATGGACTGATCGTTAATGTTCCGTACACTTATCCTCTATTCAAGATATAAAAACTTCATATAGCTGTGTACAAAAGTGACTGAGTTTGTAGTGCAAAGACTGTTACACAGTGACTGAATATGCAAAACTCTTTATAATTATGACACCTATACATTCATTGAACTATTATAATCGGGTGTAGAAGAACCTGGAAATAATATGATCGCTGTTGTTCAAAATTTGAGGATGGATGTCCAGTTCAGCAACCCATCTAATAGCTGCTCGGTTAGGGTATGAAATATGACCTCCAAGTACACAGAATGAGGATTGTTCATGCGCACTATTCACACGCACTGTTCACGCGCACTGTTCACATGCATTGTAGCAGCACTGTTTACCCACAAACCTGCTCCAAATCTCACCTCCAAATCTGCTTTCCATGCTGTTCAATGTCTGCAATGATAATCCTTTGGAAATGGAACAATTTCAATCTTACCTGTAGCTGAAAAATTGAAGCTGAGTGCACACAGTATGAAGCTAATAGATTCTTAAATCCCTTGACTCTGTCTTCCAAGAGCGAAAGGATTGTCACCAATGGAGGATTTCGTCTCCAAAAGCTAGCAACCAAACCAACCAACTAAGCTTGAAATTCATCAATTTCTTCATATCTCCACACCCCACTCATGGCTGTATATAAAGTCCTCTTAGAGGGTCGACCCCCACTCCACAAGCAATGTGGGACTAAATCTCATATTTGCATTTTAATATATTGTTTCCATTTATCACTTTAAAGTCCCAAGGAGATCATTTGGTGTCCCACTCTTGGGCACACATATATATAATAAAGTAACCTTATAATATTAATTTAATTGAAGTTACTTTATTAAATAACTTCCGGCATTAAAATTCCATAGCAAATGATCTCGAAACACCACAAATGATAGCTCATTAGAAAGAGCTAAGAAAAACACATCCAACCCCATCATCAAAATTATCATCCGACTAGCCTGGCTGACTTACTAAAAATAGTAAGTCACATTGTAAATGCCTCCAAACGAACTTAGTTGGCCCCAGAACAAAATCGACTAGGCCAAAACACCACAAGATCCCGTCCATGTCCTTGTTAGCCCCCGGGACCACATAGAAGTAGGCTAACGACAACATATATCCAAACTGGTTAAACAGGGGACATTACAGTCCGCCCCTCTTGAAATTGCTTGTCCCCAAGCAATCTCAACTCTGGATGTTGAAGAACCTTCTCTGCCTCCCATGTTGCATCCTCAATAGGTAGGTTCCTCCACTTCACTAGGTACTCCCTGATAGTCCTCCTGCGAAGCACCCTCTCCTGGGTGTCAAGTATAGCTTCAGGAACCAAGATAAGCTTTCCCTCATCATCGAGAGGTGGAAATACTATTGAAGGCACCACATTGTGCCCCAATTCCTTTTTAAGGCATGACACATGGAACACATTATGCACTTTACTGTCTGTAGGCAGTTCCAACTCATAAGCTACCTCGCCCACTCTCCTGATTACTCTGAATGGTCCATAGTAGCGCAGTTTCAATTTCTCTGTTCCACTCCTCTTGAGAGAGGACTGCCTATACGGCTGTAACATGAGGTACACCATGTCTCCCACCTCAAAAGACCTCTCAACCCTGTGCTGATCAGCATATTGCTTCTGCTGATTTTGTGCCTTTTGCAAGTTTTCCTTCAAGGATCGCATAATGTCCTGACACTCTTGCAAAAGATCCTTGGCCTTAGGCACCCTACTGTCCCCAAATAACAAATCCAAGAAATTAGGAGCATCATACCTGTATAGTGCCATAAAAGGGGACATTTGAATAGACATATGGTAAGAGGTATTATAGCAGTACTCCCCTAGATGTAGCCACTTCACCCAAGCCCTCTGTTGCCCTGCAATATAGTTTCGGAGATATCCCTCAACCCACTTGTTCACTATCTCTGTTTGCCCATCAGTTTGGGGGTGGTAACTGGTACTCAGAGTGAGCTCTGTTCCACATAACTTGAACAACTCCTGCCAAAAGTGGCTCATAAATCTGCTGTCTCTATCACTGACTATGCTTCTTGGTATCCCATGTAGTCTGAATACCTCTCGAAAAAATAGTTTTGCTGTTTGTGTTACTAAATACGTAGACGAAATTGCAAAGAAATGTGCAAATTTCGTCAATCTGTCTACCACAACAAAAATACAATCCTGACCCTGTGCCTTGGGGAGGCCTGTGATGAAATCCATGGAAATTCTATCCCACTTCTTCTCTGGTATGGGTAGGGGCTGTAGTAAACCACCTGGAAAGGAATGTTCCTGTTTGTTCTGCTGACATACTTGGCACTCTCTAACAAATTGAAGCACCTCTATTTTGAGTCCTTTCCAAGTGAAGCGCTCTCTCACCTGCCGATATGTCTTAAAGAATCCAGGATGTCCTGCCAATGGTGAATCATGAAACGCCCTCAAAATCTTCTGCTTCATAGCAGACCCGGGTACTAAATAAATCCTTTCCTTGTAGATGATCAGATCATTTACAACAGTGTATCAGCTATCCTGAATAGTTCCTTCAATAATACTAGATGCCCAACTATCCTTGGCATACTCTGCCAAGATCAACTCTCTCCAATCATCCATGACTATCCCAACAGCAAGAAAATGAGGCCTTCTGGATAAAGCATCTGCGACAATATTTTTCTTCCCTTTGACATAGACTATGTCGAAATCATAAGCTTGTAACTTACTCACCCATTTCTGTTGCCTGTCATTAAGATCCTTCTGCCCAAGGAAATGTTTCAAGCTGTTATGATCTGTTTTTACTGTGAATCGGCTCCCTACTAAATATTGCCTGAACTTAGCTAGCGCGTGCATGATTGCTAGCATTTCTTTGTCATAGATGCTGTAAGTTCTCTCAACACCTCGTAATTTCCTGTTCTCATATGCGATGGGATGTTTGTCCTGCATGAGGATAGCTCCTACGCCCTCTCCCGAGGCATCACACTGCAGCTCAAAAGGCCTGGTAAAATCTGGAATGGCTAAAATAGGACACGTACTCATCAGCTCCTTGAACCTGTCAAAACAATCCTGAGCCCTCTCTGACCACTTGAAACTGTCTCTCCGTGTCAAATCTGTAAGTGGTGCTGCTATCTGTGAAAATCCCTTCACAAATCTGCGGTAGAACCCACAAAGCCTGAGAAATCCCTTGAGTTGTGAAGTGTTCCTCGGTGGTGGCCAATCCAGAATGGCCCTGATCTTGTCTGGGTCAACCCGAACACTTCCTGCACTAATAATATGCCCTAGATAGAGCAACTCTGTCATCCCGAACTCGCATTTACTCATCTTGGCATATAATGACTCCCTCTCTAGAATACTGAGCACTGTATCAATATGCTTCAAATGTTCCTCCCAAGTATGGCTGTATATCAGTATATCATCAAAGAATATCAACACAAAATTCCTCCGCTGATCTCTGAACACTCTATTCATACAGGACTGGAAAGTGGCGGGAGCATTAGTCAACCCGAAAGGCATGACTAAGAACTCAAAATGTCCGTAGTGGCATCTAAAAGGTGTCTTCTCCACATCCCCCTCTCTAACCCGTATCTGGTGGTAGCCAGATCTCAAATCAATCTTAGAGAAGTAGCATGCACCGTGCAATTCATCAATAAGCTCATCAATGCGCGGGATAGGGTATCGGTTCTTGATTGTCTTTTTGTTTAGCTCCCTATAATCAATGCACATCCTCATTGTACCATCCTTCTTCTTCACCAATACTACTGAAGAAGCAAAAGGACTCTTGCTTGGCCGTATGTGCCCCATGTCAATCAACTCCTTGATTGCCTTTTCTATTTCATCCTTATATCTCTTGGGGTGGCGGTAAGGTGTGATGATAACTGGCTTAGCCCCTTCCTCTAACTCAATAACATGCTCGATTCCCCTATCTGGGGGTCTCCCTGGAGGTATCTCATCAAACACCTTAGTATGTTTGGTTATTATTTTTTGTACATCAGGTGGATACTCCTGTTTATGCTGCTCTGTCACCTTAGGCATTACTTTGAACTCTGTTGCCCACTGCACCTGATCATGTCTAAAGAAACTCTGCATTCATTTGAGTGAGACCACTCGAAGTCTCCCATCTAACAAACCTCTGAGCTCTATCTTCTTACCATTTGCCTCAAACCTCATTTCCATTTTCTGGAGGTTAAATGTAAACTCTTCCAAAGACTTCATCCAGTTCATCCCAAGCACCATATCCTGATCACCAATGTTGACCACAAAGAAATCTCCTGTCATGTCATAATCTCCCAAACGAAGCTGCAAGTTGGAGATTTTCTTGGTACAGTCAATTTTGAAGCCATCGGCAACCATCACCTTAAATCCCCTATGCTCCTCTGTAAGTAGCCCTCTGCGTGTCACAAACTTCTCATCAATGAAGTTATGTGTTGCCCCTGTATCAATGAGTGCCACAAATCTCTATCCATCCAAAGTTCCCCTAACTCTGAAAGTGACGGCCTCCTGTATACTAGACAACTGAGCTATCGTGCCATCACTACGTGCTTCCTCATGTGAAGAATTATCATCATCTCCATCTGATTCTGATGACTGCTCTGAATCTCCATCCACTGACTCTTCAGCTGAAAAGTACTCCATCTGCTTAGCTTTTGCTTTCAATGGACACTTATGTGACAAATCCCAAGGCTCCCTGCAATGAAAACAAAGCTTCTTCTTCCTGAGATCATTAAGTGTTTCATTGTCCAACCTCTTACTTTCCTCCTTAGGTGGCTGAGGCTCTCTATGAAAAGGTTTCCTGTCCTTATCTTTCCTTGAAGGGAAACTCTTTGTCAGGAATTTATTTTTAGAAGCTGAAGAGGAATCCATGTCACGAGCTTTCTTAATGGCTTCCTGCAAAGTGGGAGGGTTGAGAGCTTTAATCCACCCTCTCAACGGATCAGCTAACCCATCCATAAATAGAACCAGTATCCTCCATTCAGATACATCTGGTACTAACACTGCAAGTTTCTGAAACTCTGAAATGTATGTCTCCAATGATCCCCATTGTTTAAGCTGAGCTAACTCCTTGAAATGGAGTTCTGGATCCTTCCTATCAAAACGTTCAATCAGTCTCTCCGTGAACTCCACATATGAGGTAATGTGTGCATGACCCATAGTGACCATACCATGATGCCACCACTCGTGTGCTAACCCCTCCAGATGAATTGCTACGTACTTAATAGCTTCTTCCTCAGGCATAGGGTTCAATTGAAAGTATGTGTCAAGATTTTGAACCCAAGCTCTTGCTGAAGACTTCCCCGAGCCATCATAATATGGTAACTGAAGTTTCCCTACTTTCTTCCGTAGCTCATAGTTCTAGTTCCTGTCATGTCCACGTGGCATATGTTTCATCCGCACATCCATATACTCCCTAAAGGTAATTGCAGCAGTAAAATCTGGACCTCCGGCTTCCCAATCTCTCTTCAACTGGTCCTGTATATCAATGATCTGGGGTTCTGGTATGGGCTGCTCTGGAGCTCTAGGAGGGAATGTGGGAATCATGGGCCTCGAACTCATGGTCCTAGCTTGCTGAGGTGCATGACCGAAATTGTTCCCAACTTGTTCACCTCCATTATGTGTCCCATCCTGATTATTCCCATTCTGATTGTTACCATTCTGATTATTACCTCCACCCATGTTAGCATTCAACCCCATTTGACGAGCCATCATCTGCATCATAAGCTCCAATCTCTGATTCTGTTCCTGTGCCCTTTGTTCTGCTAATCGCTGTCCCTGTGCCAAGGTCTCTAATAATTGTAAAAATCTTTCCTCTCTAGGCTCTAGACCGGCATTCCCGCCTCCACCTAATCTTGTATTCCTATCATCTCGGTCACCCATATTGCTATCTTGATCAAAAAATACCTTCGCTGTGTCTGTATGACTGGATTCTATACCCCCCTGTACGGATGAACTAGACTGTTTGCTTTGTAGGTCTGAACTCCTACTTTGTCTTGCTCTGGTATTGCGGAAATTATAAGGCCCCTGTCGCATGCTCAAACATAAATGCTCTGATTTTAGTGTTTTGACAAAACACTTTCTCCTCTATCCGCCAGTTCCAAATTTCCTATAAGACCTCCACAGGATGGCAGGACTTATAGCTCTGATACCACTGTAACATACCCTACTAATTCTACTTTGAATTTTTTTAGTTTTGATTCAGCAACATTTTGTCAAACAGTTGGTGTGCAAAGTCTGATTTGTAATTTTTGAGTTCTTGTTCAGATGTTATAATACTTCTCTGCCAAACAATGACCATATGATCTGAAGAATAGCAAGGACAAATATCTTGGCACTTGAACACTACTACAAATATGCAATGTAAAGAGTTCTTATGGACTGATCGTTAATGTTCCGTACACTTATCCTCTATTCAAGATATACAAACTTCATATAGCTGTGTACAAAAGTGACTGAGTTTGTAGTGCAAAGACTGTTACACAGTGACTGAATATGCAAAACTCTTTATAATTATGACACCTATACATTCATTGAACTATTATAATCGGGTGTAGAAGAACCTGGAAATAATATGATCACTGTTGTTCGAAATTTGAGGATGGATGTCCAGTTCAGCAACCCATCTAATAGCTGCTCGGTTAGGGTATGAAATATGACCTCCAAGTACACAGAATGAGGATTGTTCATGCGCACTATTCACACGCACTGTTCACGCGCACTGTAGCAGCACTGTTTACCCACAAACCTGCTCCAAATCTCACCTCCAAATCTGCTGTCCATGCTGTTCAATGTCTGCAATGATAAGCCTTTGGAAATGGAACAATTTCAATCTTACCTATAGCTGAAAAATTGAAGCTGAATGCACACAGTATGAAGCTAATAGATTCTTAAATCCCTTGACTCTGTCTTCCAAGAGCGAAAGGATTGTCACCAATGGAGGATTTCATCTCCAAAAGCTAGCAACCAAACCAACCAACTAAGCTTGAAATTCATCAATTTCTTCATATCTCCACACCCCACTCATGGCTGTATATAAAGTCCTCTTAGAGGGTCGACCCCCACTCCACAAGCAATGTGGGACTAAATCTCATATTTGCATTTTAATATATTGTTTCCATTTATCACTTTAAAGTCCCAAGGAGATCATTTGGTGTCCCACTCTTGGGCACACATATATATATAATAAAGTAACCTTATAATATTAATTTAATTGAAGTTACTTTATTAAATAACTTCCGGCATTAAAATTCCATAGCAAATGATCTCGAAACACCACAAATGATAGCTCGTTAGAAAGAGCTAAGAAAAACACATCCAACCCCATCATCAAAATTATCATCCGACTAGCCTGGCTGACTTACTAAAAATAGTAAGTCACATTGTAAATGCCTCCAAACGAACTTAGTTGGCCCCAGAACAAAATCGACTAGGCCAAAACACCACAAGATCCCGTCCATGTCCTTGTTAGCCCCCGGGACCACATAGAAGTAGGCTAACGACAACATATATCCAAACTGGTTAAACAGGGGACATTACACTTATTATCCTCATTACCAATGTACACACATTCATTAATCATTAAAATATATATTAATGTGAAAATTACTATATGGTGTGTAAGTGTAGTATATCTTAATTGAATAAACACACGTATCTAGAGAATTTAGATTTAGTACTCATCACATGAGCACCCTTAGTCAAATAAGAAAATGTGCACTTATCTACCACACTATATCGGATCTAACCATTGGAAATTAGAAAAGATATGCCCCAAAGGTAGCTTTGAAGTCTACATTATGGAGAAGGGGCCACTTGTATTGATAGTATCCATCATTCAACACATTAGTTACACAACTTATGGAATAAACAATTTGTTTTATGTGCCAAATGTGTATCATGTGCTTGCATCCATATCTTACTGGTTACAAGTCCTCTCGAAGATTGGCCTAATACCGAGTCATTTTCTCCCTCTTTACTCTATTTAGTCATCCTTGTGCATTCTATCAACATTGCTTCCTCACCAAACTAGCACTCACTATAGTTTCCTAAACACAAAAATTACTATTTCAATACATAAATTAAACTCACTCTAACAAAAGACAATTACTAACCATCTAGCTCATCAACTACTAACTAATCTAGCTACATTGCCATTCTTTTACATTTAGTATTTTAATTACTATAATTACTATACTATTACATTTACTTTTTACATTATTACATCTAATTATTCACAATAAGCTCACTTTCTCACTATCAATATTATTATTATCAAAGCATGTTAAGATTCAATGTAGTTTCATATTATGAATTAGTAAGCACATAAAATGAGGAACTCTTAGTAAGTCTAAGGGCCAATTCAAAGTACTTAACTCAATAATAATTCACAATCTGTATTTAAACACATCCTACTACACCATCATATTGAGTGTGTCAATTTAAATTTGCTAGATGAATTTTTTATGCAAGGATTAGGTGCAAGTGTATAAATAAGGTTTGTATATAACATACCTTGTCATATCATGAAATTAATTTGATGATTTCCTTGTTTAGAATTGCATTAAGCTTGGTAATTAAAATCAATGTTATCCATGCATGTGATATGAACATAAAATTTTCCTTCCAAATTATTGAGTGCACAACAAGATTATAAGCAATCTACTAAGTTTTAAATTTATACAATCAATGGTATCACAGAACATCTATGGATTGTTATTATCAACTAGTCATTTAGAATACCACAAGGAGAAAACTTTCTTTCACATTTTCAAATGATAAAAATGATGTCAAAGAAAATATATGACTCATACCAATGCTTTCATAACAATATAAACTCCAAATGAAACATGCATATACAACCTTATCAATTATTTCCTCTACATGTACATTAGGTAACAATGATACAATCTACTTCCATCACAATGGGGCAACATAAGGGAATTTTCAAAATCATAAGGAACATGAAAATTGAAAGATATGGACAATGAGTCACAATACAACAAGATGCACAATGGTGTCACACTAATCTACATGGAATGAACACCATTCAAGCACTCACATGAATGCTACTCCACAATGCAATGCAATGCATACTCCATTGATAAACTCCACACTTGCATATTTTCTTAACCATGCTAAAAGAAAGAAATGGAAAAGAAGCAAGTTTGATAAAGCAACCTTGGTCCAAGCTAGGGTAAGGATAGTTGTAGTAGAGCTCCCCTAATCTCCCTCCAAAACCTAATTGTCTCTAAAATTAAGGAGTGCGCAAACACCCCACTAGTTTGGCCAAGACCCTCTAATAAAGCCTTCCCACTAACTTATTTTAGCAAAAACACTAAGCCACTCCATCCTTACAAACTTGTCTCCTCTAACAGTTCATTGATAGCCCTCACGAGCTCTGAGTTATGACCCTCGAAGGATCGACCTCAAAATGCACTTAGAGCACCTTGGAGACTCCTCAGTACGGGGTGGCTGCAAATGATGGATGGTCTTCATGGCTAGAACAAGGGTGTAACTAGGGTTCACCCACCCATCTAGAGCTAATGGCACTAACGATTCGATGCCAAGATCAGCGGTTTCAAAGTTACACTGTGGTGCACCTATGAACTGAGGCACACTGTGAGTTTTGGCATCGAGCGAGATCGTTGTGCTGAATCCAAATGGAATGTGATCTCTCAAAAATGAGATAGGTTATTTTAGGCCTCAATATCACCGTCGTATAGCATTTTATAGTTCATCGATAGCCCTCACGATCTCTGAGTTATGACCCTCGAAAGATCGACCTCAAAATGCACTTACAGAACCTTGGGGACTCCTTGGTACGGGGTGGCCGCAAATGATGGATGGTCTCCATGGCTAGAACAAGGGTTTGACTAGGGTTCACCCACCCATCTAGAGCTAATGGCACTAACTATTCGATGCCAAGATTAGTGGTTTCAAAGTTATGTTGTAGTGCACCTATGAATTGAGGCACACTATGAGTTTTGGCATCAAGTGAGATCAATGTTTCGAATCCAAACAGAATGTGATCTCTCAAAAATGAGATAGGTTATTTTAGGCCTCAACATTAGCATCTTGTAGTATTCAATAGTCTATCAATAGCCCTCACGAGCTCTGAGTTATGACCCTCAAAAGATCAACCTCAAAATGCACTTAGAGAACCTTGGGGACTCCTCGGTATGGGGTGGCCACGGATGATAGAGGGTCTCCATGGTTGGAACAAGGGTGTCACTATGGTTCACCCACCCACTTGGAGCTAATGGCACTAACTTGTAGCCATTAGGAGTTAGATTTTAAAAAGTTGTCAAGAAAGGTTGACCCCTTTGACTTGTATCATGAAAGGTTGCTTTGTGCCTTGCTTGATTGTTTGAAGACTACTCCATGTGTCACTATCTTTCTTGGAAAAAGAATTTCTTTTGAACATCAAGCTTTCAATATTATCAATTATTGTCAAACTTTTTCAACCAAGTCAAAACGTCAAGTGCAAATATTTATTTGCATGTTTTGCTAAGGGGAGTTTCATAAATTGACTTTGATTTTCTATGTCTTTAGTGCTTGAACATGCTTAAAATGGCTCTTTGGTCTTAGAGCTATTGGTATTTTCTAACTTCATGGTCTATGATATGCATACTAAGAATTTCTTTCACTAAATGGTTTCCTTGATCTATTGACTACACTTAAATTTGTTCACTTGTCATCTCTCTTTCTTTATCTACATTTCTATTTGGGATTTTTTCGTAGCTCTTGACTTGAGTCACTAGTATTGTAACCTGCTTGGACAATTTGTTTGACAAGTTACTCATTCATTTCTACCTCTCTTAGACATGTGAACACTCTACCTCTCTAGTTTGGACATCAAGTTATCTTGTGTCACCTTATTAGATTCCTCTAGTCTCCTTCATGCTTTATTATCTATCTACCACTATGGTATTCAAAGCTTGTGCTACCAAACCTCAACCAAATCTAGATGATCATGATATCCTCCATGCCACTAAAGAGTTTCAAGATCTATATGTTCAATATAAAGAGCTAGAAGAGACAAATAATATTTCTTACCTTCATCTCTCTAAGCACATGATAGAAATCAATTCTAAACTTGAGAAAAGGTTAGAGGAGAATATTGCATTCTTAAATTAATCTCCCTTAAGACCTTTACATACACACGGGTCATCTTCTTCAAGGTCTACATATTCTATGCCAAGACATCAAATATCTTTATCTTCTAGATCTAAAGACCTCTTTAGAGAACAAGCAAGTGATACCTCCTTTGAGCCTATGCCAAACTTTCATTATGGACCTATCTTTGACCAAGATAGTGATGAAGAAATGGATGCATTCTATTCACTTAAGAAACAACAAAATTCTCATGGAGAAAATTTTGAGAGAACTTTTACTCCATTGGAAGATTCTCATGATAACATCTTGCAAACACTTCTTGATAATGAATCCATCACATTACTAGACAACCCTAGACCTTATGAACCCAAAATCAAACCTCCATGGTGGAGAAATTATCATTATTGCCACTTCCATGGAAGAAAATTTCATAAAACTAAAGATTCCATAGTGTTGAAACATAAAATTGAATATCTAATTTATGATGGGATTGTTGATACCTCTAATGACTCATGTGTCACAAGATCATGTTGATGAACCTATGTCAAGTGATGATTTCCTTGACAACTTCACTTCTTATAACACTAATGAACCTCCTAAAGTTCCAAAGCTTTTGAAAATGCCTCCACCAAACAAAGAACCTAATTCTTTCCATATAGACCATGTGTACCCTCAAGGGCTACAAATAAAAGAAAATCAAGCTAACCTTCACTTGTCTGCAAACCTTTTCCATGCTACTAAGACTAAAGATCCTCAACATTCATGCAATACTATGATTACTATGCCCACTTTAGCTAATCCTACATTATTTCTTTAAGATTCTATCATGCACACCTCACATTTTCCCTTGTCCTTAGAAGGTGCTCCATATCAAGATGACTCTCAAAAGGAAAAATATATAAATAAAGATCAAGATCAAACACCTTTTCATCTCATCCATAATTTCACCTTTCTATATCCTATGTGTTACCCACCTCCTACATATGATGAGGATACCATTTCCACTACCTCCATTGAGCTTACTGAAACTTATGGGAAAAGTGATCTTTCTATGCTATATAAAGAAAGATGTCAAGATCAAAGTGTCCCCTCATGTTCTACTTCTCCATATCCACATCAAAACTATTCTCAAGATTCAAACACTCCTATCAAAGGTATTTCTCCTATAAAAGGTACTCATGAGTCTATTGATGACTTGGTCATGCTACTCACTCTAAAGATGTTGAAATCCCTAGTCACTATCCCTTTGCATTTCGTAATTCTATCCTTGGTCCTTATCCATCTAATCTAAAGTCTTCAAACCTTCTGCTACACTTTATACTTCTAGATCTCCAAATTCTCTCTTGAAAGACTTTAATATTGAACATAAATCTAAGTTGACATTCAATATTTCAAAGGCTTCCACTCCATTTTCTTCCAAACATCTTTCTCAAAAGCTTACAAATATTCCACTCAATCTTCTTCTAACATTGTCCTACCAGCTCATACATCTAAACCTTGATCCATTTCCTCCATGATTCCTCCATCATTCGGAAACCCTCCAAGGTATGTGTAAATGTTGATCTTCCCCACTTTGTCACCTACCCTTATGCAATGTTTTCAAAGCTACATTTACCTACTATCCATACTCATACAATCATTCCAAGGAATGAACTCTTATCCTACTATCATCTCACTTCCTTCACCCTATCAACATCATTGAGCATACTTATCTATGGTCTTGGCTTATCATAACTTATCTTTCCTTTAGGAACACTATCTAACTTGAAAATAGTTGACCTATTTCTAAATTTTTTTTTTAAAATAGAAAAGAAGATAAAAAATGTGCCTTGGTGAAAACCATTATCTTATCCATGAGATTCCCTATTTTACTTTCTCATTCACTCATAGCCTTCATATCCAACTTCATATCATGTCATTATGCATGTGATATCTTGCTTATTGGCTTTAATTGCATATCCTACATGCTATCTTCTTTCATGGATTTCATGGCTTATCCCAAATGGGCTTCATACAACTTTTCAATATGAAAGTCTTTCAAAACATTATACAATATTATGACTCTTTATGCTTTCAAATGCTATGATTGGTTGCAAAATGGAAGAAATCAAGTATTCTAATTGTTCATCCATACTTTCAAGATTTTTCTTATTTGATTAGTTTGATAAAAATAGTTTTAATAATCATAATGTCAGCTTTATGTCAAATAAGGAAAAAACCAAATTTGTAATAAGATATCCGCATGCAATTATCTTTCATATAGTTATAAATGTTCTTAAAATTGTTCTTATAGCGTTGTATCACATGGAAATATGATTTACAAGAACTTGTTCAATATCTTCCTCTTATAATTCCTTAAAAAGAACCTACCAAAATACAAAAACCATATACAAAAAAAGTACACATCTTACATCATAATACGTCATAAATTTTAGAAATTCTCCCCAATACCACCCCCCTCCAACTCTTCATGATGTACCTACATTCCAATATCATAAAAAAATTAGTAACTTATTGTATTAAACAAGATAGTCATCAATTCATTAAATCATTATGAAGAAAATAACATAAGAAGTATATATACCTAGTCGAGTATTCCAATAGGGTCCTCTCTCTATTTTAGGGTCTCCAACAGGGCTTCATGATCAACATTAGCAATAGCAAAAAGTTCTTTTACTTTTGGTCTTCCTTGATGCTTCAATAACTTTACATTTGTTGCTATAATAAGATGCGAATATATGAGAATTACTTTGTGCTTCTGATAGTCTTCGAATGTAGGAATTCTGTTCCTTCTAAGCATGTATGTTTGCAGCCATGTTCCAACAACAACCACTGAACCAGTAGGATATCTGAATCCATCATCATCTATGATCGATTGTGCAAGTTTTTTTTTGCCTCTTACACAACGTGCTAACCAATAATCAGATTTCTCATCATTCCCCTGTGGTCCAATCAATGTAAAGACATGTCTTGGCTGAAGTAGATCTGATAGATGGTTATGCTCAAGTGAACTTTCCATGTCATCATTTTTGATAGAGGGTATGATAGACAATGGAGTAAGATAATGTGGAGCCCATGTGTCCACCCACTCACTTGACTCACAGTGATCCCAATCACACTAAAAACAAGTACGACAAAAAAAAAGCTAGTTGTTGTGTCCAAATGGTCCATGTACTAGAATCAGAGCTCCGAAATGAATGCATTTTTGATGAGTCTCTGATTGTAGCACAATTTGATCTATCACCTATGGACCCTTCCTCAACCAACCAAAAGAACCTGTGTACCACTGAATCAAGAGCCCCCCCTTGTGATAATGCTAAACTACACCAATTAACAATGCTATGAGCATCAAGAAGCTCTGTTGTTGAAATCTTCAGTTGCTCCTTAACTAGAGCTCTCTTCACATATGCCCCTGCTCCATCATGTTCCCCTTTTCCATGGTTGGACTCAAAAAAATTCCAAATATGAGGCACCCCTCTCTCTACGTGCATCCTACACAACCAATAAAATATGCGAGCATTTTTGAATTGACCTGTACAGTTATCTGACCAAATGATATGTCTATCCATAGCAATTGCATGCTCATGAAAGAAATCAAAAAAAAATTCAAAACAATGTTGCACAAACTTGTGAGAGTGAGATCTATCATCACTCATAAAAAAATGATACTCTCTAATAATCTTTCGATTATCTTCTGCACTATCAGGGACATGTCTATATGTTATGTGAACAAAAATTGCAATCTGAATAGAGTTGTAATACTGAGATTGTGTCTCATTTTGAGGTTGCAATGTGTAGTTCTCAGCAAAATCAATAACTGATATAATAGTGCCAATGGGAAAAGTCTCCTTAGATGTTCTAAATTGTTGATCCAACCACTAAGACCTGTGACTATGTCTTGCATACTTGTAAACAAGATTTGCCTTGAAATCTGAAATAAAATTAGCCACACTGATATCTTTTCCAACCAATTCACATCTAGAGCTCTCACTCCCACTCTTCAATGTGTATTTCACCATTTCATATACCTTTTTTTTTAGTATTTTCTTTCCAAGATCTTGTTCGAACCCCTCATGGAAACATGTGTCAAACTTGGATAAGCCACCACATTCTGAACACTTCTCATTTAAGAAAGCATTTTTATAAAAGGAACAACCATCAACTCTACGACATAAGAGTTGATCTAGCAAGTCTCTTGATAATTTTGGAAGCCCACTAGCCCCACAATCCTCCAACATTTCTTTACTATGCAAAGTAGAATGGATGGAGCGTAATAGTTCATGGTGCATAGAAAACTCAACATGATATTTGCAACAACATGTATTTCAAATTTTGAGTGACACACAATAAAATGGCTTCAAAGATTCAAAAGCCCTTTGTGATATATGAAGACTTCGATGACTCTCTCTAAATTGTTTGAACAACATACTTTGACTTACCTCTAAATGGTGTTTAGGATGTGGTGTGCGGTCTCTGATGCCAATTCTCAACTTTAAGACATCTTTAGCATTGGGTGATACTCGTGAGTTAGAATGCCAAAATTGTGTAAGTTCTTCCTTCACATTCTCAGATAGCTTCTTATCAAAACGTGGAAGTCTCCCACCAAATGCCCATGTTTCATTTTGAAGAGGATCATCAATTTTCTCTTATCGACTAAGTGCTCTTCTCAAAGTAGTATGATTTAGATTCAAATCAATACAAGTTTGTCTCATATATCTACCCTTTCTCAAATGATGACTTACCAAAGAGGTTGTAATGACCCTTTGAGTAGCTCTATTATCCTTCTCTCTGCTATTTTTCCCAATGCTATTGAGAGCACTGAAAAGATTCTTCACGATAATGGCATCTCTTTCCAACTTTTTACTAACACGAATCTTCAATTTGGAAAGCATAGATCCCATCTTTTACATCTTTAATAGGTGCATGAAAAGCTGACATTGCTCTACCACTGTCTTGTTGCCAAAAAAAATTTGATATAGTCTTGAAGCCCATAACCGAATGGTTCTTTCTGATTTTTTTCCTTCCAAACTAGTAATAATCGTTTCATCAATTTCAATTATCTATTTTGGTGTTTAAGAACCTTCATATTGATTATAATTAGGAGATATGTAAGGTTCTTGTGCATTAGGTTCCTGTCCATTATCATCTTCGACATGGTCAATTATGCAATTTGGATTATGACTTGGTGGCATTTCTTCTTCAAAATTTTCATTCTCCAAATTTTCAATTTCGGCATTATCATTTTTAATAGGTACATTTTCATTCTCCAACTATACATATTCATTATCTGACTCTATGATTTCACCTTTGATTAATTCATCATCAACTTGACTAATATTTAGCATACCTTGTCTTTTTCTTCAATGTTCCATTTTGTCCCTTTCCCTATATGCCGCAATGTCTTCATTGGATATCTTCCTTTTGTGTTTATCCTTTCGATGACTGCTGCTCCCCATTCAGATGACAAATTCGAACACCTAAAGTTATATTTTCGAATTTTTTTTTATTAGTTGGGCCCCAAAACGTGACTTTTTCCAAAACTCATGAAAATAGAAGAGAAAAAGTGATGTTGTCGGGTCTGCAAGGACAGGGAATTATTGAGAATTAGTGCTAGTATATTCGAATATCCGATTATGTAAAAAGAATTTTTGGGAGGAAAACTTGCTATAATTTCCCTCCTTTGCCATAATTATATTAATATTATGAAAATCATTGGAGGGGAACTGATTTTGGTTTATTACTAAGCTAATAGTATAGTAATATTAATATATAATTGTATCAATAGTATCATAGTATTAATATATAATAGTATTAATATATAGAAATATTAATATATAGTATTAATATAGCTATAGTATCAATATTATTATTATACCCATAATAGTATTAATATTATTACTATCGATATAATAGTGTAAATATTTAGTGTTTATTTATATTATTATTATAGCTATAATAGTATTATTATTATTACTATAGATATAATAATATTAATATTTTATTTATATTTATATTATTATTATTATAATAAAATAGTATAAATAGTATATATATATCCTTTCATTTTTGAACCAATATACATACGAACGATTCGAATATGTCCCTATGGGTCCTAGGTTCTCTAGGGAGATGTCATCGATTAAAGGGTCAAAGGGGGTCATAGGTCACCCTTTGACCCATATGAACTATTCGAATATGTCCCTATGGGTCCTAGGACCCCTAGGGATATATGTCATCATTTAATGGGTCAAAGGGGGACATAGGTCACCCTATGACCCCCTTTGACCCATATGAATGATTCGAATATGTCCCTAGGGGTCCTAGGACCCCTAGGGACATATGTCATCGTTTAATGGGTCAAAGGGGGTCATAGGTCACCCTATGACCCCCTTTGACCTATATGAACAATTCGAATATGTCCCTAGGGGTTCTAGGACACCCAAGGACATATGTCATCGTTTAATGGGTCAAAGGGGCTCATAGGTCTATGACCCCCTTGACCCATATGAACAATTCGAAATGTCCCTAGGGGTTCTAGCACCCCTAGAGACATATGTTCTTATTTAATGGGTCAAAGGGGTTCATAGGTCACCCTATGACCCCCTTTGACCCATATGAATGATTCAAATCTGTCCCTCAGGGTCCTAGGACCCGTAGGAACATATGTCATCATTTAATGGGTCAAAGGGTTCCATAGGTCACCCTATGACCCCCTTTGACCCATATGAATGATTCAAATATGTCCTTATGGGTCCTAGGACCCCTAGAGACATATGTCATTGTTTAATGGGTCAACGGGGGTCATAGGTCACCCTATGACCCCCTTTGACCCATAGGAACGATTCGAATATGTCCCTAGGGGTCCTAGGACCCCTAAGGACATATGTCATCGTTTAATGGGTCAAAGGTGGTCATAGGTCACCCTATGACCCCTTTTAACCGATAAGAACGATTCAAATATGTCCTAGGGACATATGTCATCATTTAATGGGTCAAAGGGGGTCATAAGTCACCCTATGACCTCCATTGGCCCATATGGCCCATTCGAATATATCACTAGGAGTCCTATGACCCCTGGGGACATATGTCGTTGATTAATGGGTCAAAGGGGGTCATAGGTCACCCTATGACCCACTTTGACACATAGTAACGATTTGAATATGTCCCTAGGGGTCTTAGGACCCTTAGGGACATATGTCATCATCCAATGGGTCAAAGGGGGTCATAGGTCACCCTATGACCCCCTTTGACCCATATGAACAATTCTAATATGTCCCTATGGGTCTTAGGACCCTTAGGACCCATAGGGACATATGTCATCATTTAATGGATCAAAGGGGGTCATAAGTCACCCTATGACCCCCTTTGACCCATATAAATGATTTGAATATGTCCCTAGGGGTCCTAGGACCCGTAGGGACATATGTCATCATTTAATGGGTCAAAGGGGGTCATAGGTCACCCTATGACCGCCTTTGACAGATATGAATGATTCGAATATGTCCCCATGGGTCATAGGATCCCCAAGGACATATGTCGTCGTTTAATGGGTCAAATAGGGTGATAAGTCAGCCTATGACCCCCTTTGATCCATTGGAACAATTCAAATATATCCTTAGGGGTCCTAAGACAGCTAGGGACATATGTCGTCGTTTAACCCATATGAACGATTTGAATATATCCCTAGGGGTCCTAGGACCCCTAGGGACATATGTCGTCATTTAATGGGTCAAAGGGGGTCATAGGTCATGCTATGACCCCCTTTGATTGATATGAACGATTCGAATATGTCCCTAGGGGTCGTAGGACCTCTAGGGACATATGTCATGGTTCAATGGGTCAAAAGTACCTATGACCCCCTTTGACCCATATGGCCCATTCGAACATTTCCATAGGGGTCCTAGGACCCCTAGGGACATATGTTGTCATTTAATGGGTCAAAGGGGGTCATAAGTCACCCTATGTCTCTCTTTGACCCATATGAACGATTTGAATATGTATGTAGGGGTCCCATGACCCGTAGGCACATATGTCATCGTTTAATGGCTCAAAGGGAGTCATAGATCACCCTATGACCCCTTTTGACCCATAGGAACGATTCGAATATGTTGCTAAGATTCTTAGGACCCCTTGACCCATATGAACGATTTGAATATGTCCCTAGGGGTCCTAGGACAACTAGAGACATTCAAATCATTCATATGGGTCAAAGGGGGTCATAGGTCACCCTATGACCCCCTTTGACCCATATGAACAATTCGAAATGTCCCTAAGGGTTCTAGGACCCCTAGAGACATATGTCATCATTTAGTGGGTCAAAGGGGGTCATAGGTCACCTATGACCCCCTTGACCCATATGAATGAATATATTCGTAGGGGTACGAAGACCCCTAGCGACATTTGTCATCATTTAATTGGTGAAAGAGGGTCATAGGTCACCCTATGACACCTTTTGACCCATATTACCCACACGAATATGTCCCTAGGGGTTCTAGGACCCCTAGTGACATATGTCATCGTTTAATGGGTCAAAGAGAGTCATAGGTTACCCTATGACCCCTTTTGACCCATATTATCCATTCGAATATGTCCCTAGGGGTCCCAGGACCCCTAGGGACATATGTCATCATTTAATGGGTCAAAGGGACCTATGACCCCCTTTGACCCATATGAACAATTCAAAATATCCCTAGGGTTTCTAAGACCCCTAGAGACATATGTCGTCGTTTAATGGGTCAAGGTGACCTATGACCCCCTTTGACCCATATGAATGATTCGAATATGTCCCTATAGGTCTTAGGACGCCTAGGGACATATGTCATCATTTAATGGGTCAAAAGGGGTCATAGGTCACCCTATGACCCCTTTTGACCCATAGGAATGATTCAAATATGTCCCTAGGGGTCCTAGGACCCCTAAGGACATATGTCATTGTTTAATGGGTCAAAGAGGGTCATAGGTCACCCTATGACCCCTTTTGACCCATTGGAACAATTTGAATATGTCCCTAGGGGTTGTAGGACCCCTATGGACATATGTTGTCATTTAATGAGTCAAAGGGGGTCATAGGTCATCCTATGACCCTCTTTGACCCATAGGAATGATTCAAATATGTCTTTAGGGGTCCTAGGACCCCTAAGGACATATGTTGTCGTTTAATGGGTCAAAAGAGGTCATAAGTCACCCTATGACCCCCTTTGACCCATATGGCCCATTCGAATATGTCACTAGGGGTCCTAAAACCCCTAGGGACATATGTCGTCAATTAATGGATCAAAGGTGACCTATGACCCCCTTTGACCCATAGGAACGATTCAAATACATCCTTAGGGGTCCTAAGACCCCTAGGGACATATGTCATCATTTAATGGGTCAAAGGAGTTCATTTGTCACCCTATGACCCCCTTTGACCCATATGAATGATTTGAATATGTCTGTATGGGTCCTAGGACCCCTAGGGACATATGTCATCATTTAATGGGTCAAAGGGGGTCATAGGTCACCCTATCACACCCTTTGACTCATATGAATGGTTCGAATATGTCCTTAGGGGTCTTAGGACCCCTAGGGATATATGTCATCAGTTAATGAGTCAAAGGGGGTCATAGGTCACCCTATGACCCCCTTTGACCCATAGGAACGATTCAAATATATCCCTAGGGGTCCTAAGACCCCTAGGGATATATGTTGTTGTTTAATGAGTCAAAGGGGGTCATAGGTCACCCTATGACCCCCTTTGACCCATATAAACGATTCAAATATGTCTCGAGGGGTCCTAGGACCCCTAGGGACATATGTCATCATTTAATGTATCAAAGGGGGTCATAGGTCATGCTATGACCCCCTTTGACCCATATGAACGATTTGAATATGTCCGTAGGGGTCGTAGGACCTCTAGGGACATATGTCATCGTTCAATGATTCAAAAGTGATCATAGGGTGACCTATGACCCCCTTTGACCCATATGTCCCTAGGGGTCTTAGGACCCCTAGGGACATATGTTGTCATTTAATGGGTCAAAGGGGGTCATAGGTCACTCTATGTCTCCTTTTGACCCATATGAACGATTCAAATATGTCTATAGGAGTCCCATGACCCCTAGGAACATGTGTCATCGTTTAATGGGTCAAAGGGGTTCATAAGACACCCTATGACCCCCTCTGACCAATTTGAACAATTTGAATATGTCCTAAGGGGTCTTATGACCCCTAGGGATATATGTTGTCGTTTAATGGGTCAAAGGGAGTCATAGGTCACCCTATGACCCCTTTTGACCCATATGAACAATTTGAATATATCCCTAGGGGTTCTAGGACCCCTAGAGACATATGTCATCGTTTAATGGGTCAAAGGGGTCATAGGTCACCATATGACCTTCTTTGATCCATATGAATGATTCGAATATGTCCTTAGGGGTCCTAGGACCCCTAAGGACATATGTCATTGTTTAATGGGTCAAAGGGGGTCATAGGATGTTTGACCCATATGAACTATTCAAATATGTCTCTAGGGGTTATAGGACCCCAAGAGACATATGTCATCATTTAATGGGTCAAAGGTTGTCATAGTGTTTGACACATATGAACAATTCGAATATGTCCCTAGGGGTTATAGGACCCTTAGAGACATATGTCATTGTTTAATAGGTCAAAGGGGGTCATAGGTCACCTATGACCCCCTGGACCCATATGAACGAATATGTTTCTAAGGTTTTGAGGACCTCTAGTGACATATGTCATCATTTAACGGATCAAAGAGGGTCATAGGTCACCCTATGACCCCTTTTGACCCATATTACCCATTCGAATATGTCCCTAGGGGTTCTAGGACCCCTAGAAACATATGTTGTCGTTTAATGGGTTAAAGAGAGTCATAGGTCACCCTATGACCCCCTTTGACCCATATTACTTATTCGAATATGTCCTTAGGGGTCTTAGGACCCCTAGGGACATATGTCATCATTTAATGGGTCAAAGAAACCTATGACCCCCTTTGACCCATATTACCCATTCGAATATGTCCCTAGGAGTTCTAGGACCCCTAGAGACATATGTCGTCATTTAATGGTTCAAAGGGGGTCACAGGTCACCTTATGACCCCCTTTGACCCATATGAACGATTCAAATATGTCCCTCGGAGTCCTAGGACCCATAGGGACATATATCATCATTTAATGTGTAAAAAAGGGTCACAGGTCACCCTATGAACCCCTTTGACCCATATTAACCATTGTAATGTCCCTAGGGCTCCTAGGACCCCTAAGGACATATGTCGTCTTTTAATGTGTCAAAGGGGGTCAATGGTTGACCTATGACCCCCTTTAACTCATATATATTAATATCTATATATATTTAATATAATAGATATGTATATTATTAACATATATAATATACGTATGACATTATTATATATATTAATAACATATATATGTATTACTTTATTATATTTAATGAAAATATTATGTTATATATGTATATATATGTATATATATATGTATGTATATATATATATATATATTAATAACATACATATTAATATATATATATATAAATAATTATAATACATATTATATATTTATATTTAATATATTATGTTATTATATATATATATATTACGTTATTATATTTAGTAAAAATAATAATAATATAAATTATATTTATAGATTGTAATAAGATGAACGTAATATATTATTATATATTGCTAGATTATATTTTATATCTTTACATTACATTAATATATATATATATATATATAAGTGAAAAAACTTATAAATAATAAGCTATGATGTTTAAACCCAAATTTTCTTCCAAAATGGGTTGGGATTTTGAATTTTCCAATCGCAACATATCGGATATCCTATTTGAAATTGGATATTCGATTAGGCTTGGTATTTACCAAGCCTACCCGGTCAACCCAAAAGACGTGTTTGAAGAGGGTTTTAGTGATACTCAGACTTCGAGTAGCCGTCTGACAATGTTATTTTGATCGAAATTGAATAAAACTAAAAAGGTTTTTTAATATCGCCCTCTAGATTCCATCAATATAATTTCTGCCAAATTCTGAGTTCGATAAGTATTTATTAGTTAATTATCAATGAAGATTATTGTAAAGTGTTGATTGACATACTGATTGAAAAATAGCTATAACTTTCAAACGGTATAACATTTTTAAATCTAAAAGTTGTGTCACATTCTATACTTTGGCTAGTATAAGAAAAATAAAATAAAATTTAAATTTGGTAAAATTTTCTATTAGTTAGGGTGGTCAGACATGGGACTTTTTTTCTTCTGAAAAAGTTTTTGTAGAAAATTCATATTTAATTATTTATTTGGAATAAAAATACCAAAAAATATGTGTCACATCCGGGCATGAGTCTAATTTTCATATCTATAATTATATTAAAAAAAATTATGATTTGATTTTGATTAAGGTGGTCAGACATATACCTACTTTTTATTTTCACCCTGAAATTTTCTTAGTACTGCATTACAATTCAAACTTTTGACCAATTAATTATTTTTTTCTCCTTATAAGGCATAGTAGTTTAGAAACTACATTCAATTTCTTACAGATTATTTTCTTACAACTTTTTGATATAAATTTCATAACCACTTCAAAATTATGTGTCAAGTTGACATAAACCTGATTTGCTGATTTTTGACTGCCACTTAAGGCCATAGTTTGGTACACCATGATCCTACACATACCCTTTACTTCTATAAGAGTACCCTAGGAATATGCCTTCATCACCTTTGACATCAAATTTACCTTTCCTAGATCCCTTCAAGATATAACATTTGATACCAAATACTTTCAAGTAACTTACATTAGGTTTGTAGCCATACAATAGTTCATAAGGAGTTTAATGATTCTTTCTTCTATTATATGTTGTTCAAGGTATGCACTATAGTACTGATTGCTTGCTTCTAGTATTTTATTGTGACATTATTTTCTATCACCAAGGTGTTGACATTACAATCATGATTGTTATTAGTGACATACACTTATTCAGATTGTAAGTATCTACCAAGCATATTATATAGTTAACAATGTTAATAAAGCATTTCAAACTCTACCAAATTCTATAGTTGCTACTGAGTCCAAAAGATAGTATTCAATTTGTGCTAAGTAGTTTCCACCAAGTTGTTGATCAATAGTCTAAATCAAGCTTCATAAGGTTTACCAATTTCTTTAGTGGAAACTAAGTTGTTTAGTGCTTACCGAACTCGCAATTACAGTGATGTGAATCAAGTTAACCAAGACACTCAATGTTAACCAAGTGACTCAATTTATACCAAGCTTATAATGATAACATTTACCGAGCTACTCTCTCAGAATTAACTGACTTAGTTTACATGTTGAGTTTCATAGTGTTCAACAAGTCACAAATGTAGACCAAGTTCAAGACTACTTGAAAGTGATCACTATTGACTGAGCTTCTACACTACCAAGTGCATAGTAATGTTGAGCATTGACAATGGATGTCAAGTATTATAACCTCACCAAGCTAGTCTTCAGAACCCAACTTCCTACAATTGGGCCAACTTTGTGTAAACTTGTATTGTAGCCAACTTTATTGATTTATAAATTAGATTGCTACATATGTAATGCATTGTATCGCACCCAATGATATAGTATGATGTAATTTTACAAGTAGAGAAAAGTAGAAGAGAGAAATACAAGGCTACAATAGTATTAGGAGCAAAAAATATGTATCTATCATAGCGAGGTGATCATTACACTCAAAGAATCTCATTCAACAAACTGAGTTGCAGATCAAAGATTAGCTACTGTTTCATCCTAATACATGGATTAGTTGAATTATTTCACAAGGTAGACCTAATAGTCTTTTGTAAATCTCTTTACTAAGTGGATACTTCATTGTCTGTATGTAAATCCTTTTGCAAGGTGGACCTAACAATCCTTATTTCTCCTAACAAGGTAGATCATTAGAAGTGATCATTATAAGCCTTAACAAGACAACTTTATACTATAGTACTAAAGTTGTTGGGTATCATCCCCACCCCAGTTTTACTTTCTATTTGGAAGGTTTATGGGTCACAGAATTGTGCCTCAAAGTGTTATGAATGTTTTATTTCTTTGAATTATTTTTGGATGGAATTATATTATAATACACATTAAGGATTAATTACTAATAAAGGATTAAAGTTTTATTGGCTATTGATTCACCCCTTCCCTCTCAGTAACTTAGCCTATCACATATATTTCCAAAAATTGGTATCAGAGTCTTCTGGTTCTCATTAAAAAGTTTGAAAGCTTGAGCAAAGATTAGAGGCTATGGAGGTATTCAAACTTGATAAGGCTCTGGACAATGAGAAGCTAGATTTGGAATTGGCTATTGGATAACTCAAGAAAGCCAAGAAGAAACTCTCCCTAAAAAGAAGAAAATATATTGGAATCTAGATGAATGACCAACTCTACATTGAAGGCCAAATTGAAGACATCCACTCAAGCAATTCAAATGAAGCTAATGAAGCAATCAAAGAACTATTGGAAAAGAATGGTATTCCTCAAGAAGAAGTAAGAAGAGAGCAAGAGATTTGGTTAGTTAGATTATGTAAAGTCATGGAAGAGAAAAATAAGATAAAAGAAGAGATAGAAGGTAAGAACAATAAAATTAAGCACCTATCCCTTCAGTAAGTAGAATTCATTAATCAACTCACAAATGTAAATGAACAAATCATGAATCTAAGATCACAGAATGAAAGGTTGTAGAATAATCTAAACACTAAAAATTAAACCAATGAATCAATGATGAAATATTAAGTAGACATGAATCAATTGAATGATCAAAGTCATTAAAGACAAAAAGGAAAAGCAGGAATTATATATAAAAAAGAAGGTGAATCATCCAAGCAAGGAGCTCAAAAGAATCAAAGACCTACTTGCAGTCACTATGGTAAGATAGATCATACATCAAATAAATGTTGGAGCAATGGGAAAGCTAAATTCAATAGAAAATGCTAGAATTGCAATCAGCATAGACATAGAGCTAATGAATGCAAAGATAACCTAAATTTGAATGAAAATGTCACAAATGTAAGAAGCATGGGCACAAATCTTCTAAATGTAAAACTAAGATATTGAACCCAATAGAATAGGTTGTAAAAGCTATATTTGGTTGGGACTATAACACTTCATACAGATGTCATTACTATGGAGAATTTGGACACATTGGAATGAATTGTGTAAAATATCACATGGGAACAAAAGACTGTACTAGAAGATGTTTTATTTGTATAGAACTTGGTCATCTTGCTAAGAATTGTATGAATTCTAGAAGAATTGAAGATGAAAAAAAGGAAAAAGCTAATAACATCAAAAAGAAGATGAGACAAAAATGGATTCAAAAATATACTAAGAACTCAAGTCCAACCAATAATGAAAATATCACTCAATATTTGGGTGACTCCAACATTTCCACTTGAACTCTGAAAGGAGAATTGGAACTAGAATTATGAAGAATATATCCCACAACAGTTCTAGTCAATAGAATGAAAGATCCATATAAGCATACAATATGAAAAGGGATCATCGAGTATTCAAATGATGCAAGTCATTACCGAGTAAAGTCAAGTCACAGACCTTACTGAGTGTGGTCAAGAGTAACTAAGCATTGTGTGGTTACCGATTCATGGATGACTCTTTTGAGTATTTAATGTAAGAAAAGTGGATGATAGTCTATCATTTGAGAAAACAATTGTAATAAGCATTTATGGTGATCAAAAAGAAAAAATTGATAAAAGGATAGATCAAAATCCATTTCTCACCATGAATTTTTGAGAGCTATTTGTACATAGAAAATATTAGAGCATTTAAACAATTTAAGAAAGAAATTGAAGATTTTCATATTCTCTCAAACCCTACCAAGCAAAGATGGCATCCACTAGCACCAAATCAAAGAAAACCTCAGATATGTTAGTTTGAGGCATGGAATGGAAGGCACCAAATTTTAAGATGAATCCTACTATTGCTAAAACCCTAGACCTGAGCTACTATTAGTCAATGATATTCATTCACATTTTAAGTGTGCTATTAAGGATATTATAACTTTGGAAATGGATGAATGGTTGAGAGAATTATGTGTAAATGGTGTGTTGAAACATGAATGTGAACATCTTGATGTGAAGGGCTTAACTCATATTCTGCATATGCCATGGGATTTTCAAATCAAATGGATAAGATATATCCTTAGCCATGTACACTATTGTCAGTTGTGGTTAGAATAGCCTATCTTGATAACCAAGAAGATGATCCATAGGATCACTAGTCTTCCTATGTTGGCAAAAGAAAAATCAACCAAAACCCTAAGTCATGTCAAGCTTGAAAAGAAAACCCTTTCCAAGTGGGATGGAAGGGGGATGAAGATCAAATGTGTGATAGACATGGAATTGAAGTTTGAGATACATGTCATTGCTCAAAAAAATATAGTTTGACCAAAATCAATCGTGTGTCATGCAAAGAATTGGATCTTGCATACAAGGTGGTCAAAAATTACATATCAATTGACCTTGGTGAGTTGATGTTGAACCAATTCAACAAGAATATGGAGAGTATAAGAACTTCCAAGAATAGACCTTATAATTTTTGTTCACTTTTGACTTGTCTATTTTTCTATGTGCAAAATTTTTTTCCATCTAAAGGTAAAATAGTGTAGAAGAAGGATGTAAGTATTCTTTATTAAATTAATGCATATATAGCTGAAATGGGAGAATAGTATGTGAGTATTATGTGAAATTACTTTGATGCACTCAAGGATAAGATGAATAATAGATTTAGGATTCCAAAGAAACTAGTTGATGATTACAAAGATGATGTTTATTTCATGGTTGATAGTGACAAAGTATATATTTAGGGTATTAGACCAAGGATTGTATGGGTCAAACCTCTAGGTTATGAGGTAAACATATATGAAACCAAGGATATTATTGAGGCACTAATTAATGAGCCTCTTGACCCTAAAGCTGCATACTTTGGCACTTATGGTGAAGAAAATGCTAGAATTGAATTGGAAATCAAACTCCTTTAGGTAGTCAACAAAGGGACAAAGAGTATTGCAAAACCAAAAAATAGATCCAATCTTTTGTTGATTGAAGGCAAAGGAGATGATATTGACGATGATGAAGTAGAAGGTGAAGAAGATTCAAAGGATGAAAAGCCATTAATGAAGAAAGGTAAGGTTATTATAACCAAGCCTACCAAACCATCTACTATCGTATTTAAAAGGAGATCATCTAGGAAGAAACTAGAGAAAGAAGGAGGAGATGTAATCTTTAAAAGGCCTCCTCCCACCTTCTAAGAAAGGCTAAAAGATATAGACTCAAGATCACACATACCAAACGTCAAAGCACTGAAGTATGAGACTAGGATTGTAGAGCAGCAAAAGCAAATAGAAGATATATTAATGTCTCAAATGGGTAAGTGGAAGTATTTCCTAGATAAAACCAAGATGGGAGAGTGCCATGAAAACTATAAAAGACATATATGAGTAGACCCTAAGGAAACTCATGTCAAGTTTGAATGATAAGGAGGTAAAGGAATCTTTGAAGAAGAATGAAGAAAAAAATACCTTCAGATATAACACTTGTCTTATATTGTTGAATGACATTCAATATGTGGTAAGGAATGCCACCAATACATAGAAGAACATTTATGTTCTTCACAAGCCAAGTGATTTATTATCAATGTTAGTGACAAGGATGATGATGAACATGAAAAAGATGAGGAAATTGATGATGAAAAAGTTACACATTATGACAATGTAGATGATGAGGAAGAGGAATAGGGATAGGAAGCTATCGAGGAAGATTCACCTAAAGTATAGCACACTAAGGAGACTAACCTAGAGAAAATTATTGTAGTGGTAATGGCCTCACTTCCTCATTCTCTAAGCCAAACATTGAAAACATCAAGCCTCAAGAAAGCCATAGTAGGATTCATTATGTTAAACACTATAAGTACAAGCACTCAATCAATTTTTGCACATGTCTAGCTCAATACTTCATTAATAGAAATGGAAATCACTTCATCTACCAAGTAGCTAGCACTTTCCTCTACATCATTTTTAGTTACAATAGTTATTTCTACAATTGGTATTTTGGAAATAAGTGTAATATCTACTTTTTCAACAAGTCTTACTATTTCTACTATTGTTTCCACTCCTAGCATGCAAATAATAAGTCCAAAGAAAGTTGAGACCAAATCTCAACCAGGTACAAATTTTTTTGTAAAGGCAAAGAGGAGGAAGAAGATTTTGATCTAGATGAGGAGATTGTAATTCCAAATTAGGACATCTCAAATCTCAATCTTCATTAGATACATATTTTTGGAGAACTTATTTAGAAAAAAGCTAAGCAGTAGATGCTCAGAGATGAAAAAAGTAAGGAATTCCAAATAATTAAAAATTCCAAGAAAATCCTAGCAGAGGTACTAAACATAGAGGTTGACACTTCTCAACCAGTTTTGAATTAGTTAGTAGAGGTAGTCTAGAAATTCAATAAAGATTTAAATGGATAAGAGAAATTGTTGCAAAGAGCTGAGAAGAAATTTGAGAAATTTTTTTTGGAACTTATTGCTCAGTAGATTTCTATTCATCAAGTAGAATTATCTACTATTCTAGGCTCACTGGAAACCTCTTGCAACAATGTATCTTCACTATTCGGTAAAATCTATGACATTTTGATTTTCACCAAAGATATTAAGGAAACACTTTCTAAGATTGATGAATATTTGAAGCCAAGTGCACAACAGTTGCAACTTGTCCTGAGTTATAGCTCTACCCACTACACAAAATTGATATGTAGGTAAAAATGCTGAGAGAAGAAGCTAGAATAAGAGCTACATTGATAGACATTTAGAGCATAATTCTTCCACACATTGATGCTTTGCAAAAACCTATTGCACATGCCAAAATTCTCATCCATGACAATAACTTCTCAATTGTAGACCACATTGATAGAACTATCAGGAAAAGTGTAGATTACATTGCACACATGCAAGGTGTTGCAAGAGAATTGGGACAAGACAATGACACTAATCCTAAAGGTACATGCAGATTTCTTATCACATTTTAGTATTAATATATAATAGATAGCATACATCTTTAGCATTAATGTAAAAAAGGGGGAGGAGATGTATATTGTATAAAGGGGAGAAGATATCATAAAAGGAAGTATACATAAAGGAGGAAAAAATGTATATATCAGATGTGAAAAGATGTAAAGTATATGATGTATGGGGGAGCATTATAATATTATACATGTACAGATACTCAAAGATACATCTCTTACAAAACCAATTTTGAAAATATCAAAAATAGAATACTCTACCAAGTTGGAGACACAAGGTAATGAATAAAAGGTATTCTAGGACATTTATTTTTGAATTCAGCTTTGACTAATAAATATTTTTGTCACTAATGCAAAAGAGGAAGATTGTTGACATTATAATCATGTTTTTTATTAGTGACGTACACTTATTCAAATGCTAAGTATCTACCAACCATATTGTACAATTAATAGTGTTAATCAAGCATTTCAAACTCTACCGAGTTCTATAGTTACTACCAAGTCCAAGGGATAGTATTCAATTTGCACCGAGTAGTTTGCACCAAATTTTTGATCAGCAGTGTAAACTAATCTTCATAAGGTTTATAGATTTCCTTAGTATAGAACAAGTTGTGTGGTGCTTACCAAGCTCACAATTACAATTATGTAAATCTAGTGTTAACCAAGCCACTTTGTGTTAACCAAGTGACTCATTTTATACTAAGCTCATAGTGATAGAATTTATCAATCTATGTAATTAGAATCAAGTGACTTAGTTTATATGTCAAGTTTCATAGTATTCATTGAGTCACCAGTGTAGACTGAGTTCAAGACTACTTTGAAGTTATCACTATGGACAAAGCTTCTATGTCTACTGAGTGCATGACAATGCCAAGCATTGATGGTGGATGTCAAGTATTAGAACCTCACTGAGCTAGTCTTTCAAACCTGAGTTCCTACAGTTGGGGTGACTTTGTTTATTTTGTGTAAAATTGTATTATAACCAAGTTTATTGATGTGTAAATAGGATTGGTATATATGTAATGCATTGTATCAAACCAAATGATATAGTATGAAGTAATTTAACAAAAAAAAGAAAAAAGAAGAGAAAAATACAAGGCTACAATAGTATTTGGAGTAGCAAAGATTTATCTATCACAACAAGGTGATCATTACACTCAAGGAATCTCATTCAACAAACCAAGTTATAGATCAGAGATCAGCTATTGTTTCATCCTAATAGGAGGATTAATTAAATCCTTACAAAAGGTAGACATAATATTCTTTTGTAAATCTCTTTATTGAGTGCATACTTCATTGTATAGTTGTAAATCCTTTCACAAGGTGAACCAAGCAGTCCTTATTGCTCCTAATAGGGTAGATCATTAGAAGTGATCATTATAATCCTTAATAGGCCAACTTTATGCTGTAGTACTAAAGCTTGTGGGTATCTTCCCTACCCTAGTTTAACTTTCTATTTGGAAGGTTTTTGCATCACCAAATTGTGTGTCAAAGTCATATGAATGTTTTATTTCTTTTAGTTATTTTTGCATGCAGTTAGATCAAAATACACATTAAAGATTAATTGCTATTAACAAATTAAAGTTTTTCTGGTTACTGATTCACCCCTCCCATCTGAGTAACTTAGCCTATCACATATATTTCCAACACAATATTCTTGCAAAATCTGTGACATATTAGTTTCTTCCTTTTGCTATTCCATTCTACTAAGGTGTATCAAGGGTTGATACTTGTCTTTTAATTCCTTTTTCAATGCATAATTTATTGAATTCATTGGAAATGAATTCACCACCTCTATTTGATCTTAAACGTTTTAGCTTCTTTCTAGTTTCTTTCTCTAGTCATGGTAGATACCACTTAAATTTTTGAAATTCTTCAGACTTTTATTTTACATACATTATAGTCATCATGAAAAAGAATAAAGTACTTATCTCCACTATAACTCTATATTCTAATAGGTCCACATAAGTCTGTATGAACTAGCTCCAAGACTTCTTCTAAATGATAGTTTTTTCTTTTGAAACTTATCTTTCTCATCTTACCAATTTGACAATTTTTGCATATGCCCATATCAGGTTTCCTTCAACTAGGAGTAACTCTTACTCATTTCTTCTTTCTTATGTTGATTATATTATCAAAATTTAAATGATATAACCTTTTAAACCACAACCAACTTTCTTCTACTTGAGCAATAAAACATGAACTTTCATTGAGATCTAGGTAGAATAGATAACCTTTTGTTTGTTTTCTAGACCCAAATAGATTTCCTCTTCCATCCATTAGTTTGGCCTTCCCAGTCATGAATTCTACCTTGAATCCAACGGTATTCAACTATGCCATACTCAGTGGATTATGCTTTAGTCCTTCAACCCAATAATCATTATCACATCTAAGTTCATTGGTTAGTGAGATACAACATTTTCCCTTTATGCAACAAGGTTCATTGTTTCAAAATCTCACACTACCATCATCATAATGTTCCATGTGTTCAAATTTTGTTTTATCACTAGTCATATGATGTAAGTAACCACTATCAATAATCCATGTATAATTATTTCTAACATGAGAAATAAGTGTCATTTTATCTCCTTCATCATCAGATTCTTCTTTTACAATAATATATACCATTTTACCATCTTTACTACTATGTGAGTCTTTAGCTTTAAAAAAGATTTCTTACCTTTGTCCTTATAGTCTTTGAAATTCATGAAATCCTCCTTTCATTTTTACTTGTTGCACTTCTTTTCATCTTTGTT
The DNA here is from genome assembly GCA_028749045.1 of Cupressus sempervirens. Lineage (NCBI taxonomy): Eukaryota > Viridiplantae > Streptophyta > Pinopsida > Cupressales > Cupressaceae > Cupressus > Cupressus sempervirens. Next base: position 644,895,688 of record CM053786.1, on the reverse strand, counting down.
ATCTCTATTTTGGTACCTTGCAACAATGTGTCCAACTTCTTTACAGGAGAAATGGATTTGAGAAATCGTGTGTTGACATTGCAATCAAGTTTGTTATTAGTGACACAAACATATTCAAATTATAAGTATCTACTAAACTTATTGTATAGTTAATAGTGTTAACAAAGCATTTTAGGCTTTACTAAGTTCTAGATTTGCTACCAAGTTCAAGGAATAGTATTCAGTTTGCACTGAGTAGTCTCTACCATGATGGCGATCAATAGTGTAAACCAAGCTTCATAAGGTTTGCTAAGTTACTCAGTGAAAACCAAGTTGTGTTGTGGTTATTGAGTTTTCAATTTCAATGATATGAATCTAGTGTTGAATGAGCCACTCAGTGATTTAGTTTATACTGACCTCATAGTGATAGCATTTACTAATCTATGCAGTGTGAATCAAGTGATTCAGTTTATATGCCAAGTTTCATAGTATTCACCAAGTCACCAGTGTAGACCAAGTTCATACTACTTGGAAGTGATTAGTATGGACTGAGCTTCTATGTCTACCAAATTTATGATGGTGTTGAGCATTGATAGTGGATACTGAGTATTAGAACCTCATCGAGTTAGTCTTCAGAACCCAAGTTCTTGAAGATGGCTTGACTTTGTGTATTTTGTGCAAACATGTATTGCAACCAACTTTGTTGAATTATAATGTGGATTGGTATATAGATAATGTATTGTATCACATACAAACATATATGACATGACTATGATGCAAATTTGAAAAGAATAAGTGTGAAGTAAAAAGGCTAGAGTATTATAAGGAGCGGAAAATTTTTATCTATCACAACAAGGTGATCATTACACTCAAAGAAATCTTATTCAGAAAACCAAGTTGTAGATTAGAGATCAACCATTGTTTCATCCTAACAGGTAGATCTGTTAAATCCTTTCACAAGGTAGACTTGATAATCTTTTGTAAATCTCTTTACTAAGTGCATACTTCATTGTATGTTTCTAAATCCTTTTTCAAGGTGGGCCTAGTCCTTATTTCTCCTAATAGGGAAGATCATTAGAAGTGGTCATTGTAAGCCTTAATAGACTAACTTTATACTACAGTACTAATTCTTGTGGGTATCATTCCCACCCTGATTATACTTTCTATTTGGAAGGTTTCTGGGTCACCATATTGTGTGTCAAAGTGTTATGAATGTTTTAATGCTTTTAGTTTCTTATGCATGGAATTAGATCAGAATTCACATAAAGGATTAATTGCTAAATAAAGTTTAAAGTTTTATTGGATATTGATTCACCCCTCTCCTCTTAGTAACTTAGCCTATCATATATATTTTCAATAATTGGTATCAAAGTGTTGTGGTTTTTAGAGAAAATTTTAACTTGACCAAAGATCAAGAGGCTATGGAGATGTTTGGACTTGATAAGGCTATTGACAATCAAAAGCTAGATTTGGAATTGGCTATTGGGCAACTCAAGGGGAAAGAGAAACTCTCTCAATCCTTGAAAAGAAGAAAATATTTTGAAATCTAGATGAATGACCAACTCTACATTGAGAGAAGAATTGAAGACATCCATTCAGAAAGAAATTCATATGAATCTAACAAAGTAGTCAAAGAGCTATTGGACATAAATGGTACACTTCAAGAAGAAGTGAGAAATCTAAAAAGAGAACACGAAATTTAGTCTGTAAGATTGTGTGAAGTCATGGAAGAGAAAAATAAGATAAAAGAAGAGATCAAAGAAAAGAACAATCAAATTAAACATCTATCCCTTCAATAGGAAGACTTCATTGATCAACTTACCAGTACAAATGAAGAAATCACGAATCTAATATCAGAGAATGAAAAATTTCAGAATGACCTAAACACTAAAAGGTAAAGTAATGAGAGGATGATGAAATCTCAAGAAAACATGGATCAACTAAATGAACAAATCCAATACAAAAAGAAAGGCAAAGAAAGAATTGGATATACAGAAGAAGGTGAATCATCTAAGAAAGGAGCTCAAGAGAATCAAATACCTACTTGCAATCATTGTGGTAAGTGTTGGTGTTTGAAAACGCTGGAGGGTTTTCAATTATACCCATGAAAATATGACATATCTAGGGGAAGCTAAATCCTATTCTCAACATATCATTTCAAACATAGGGCCAACTATAAGGCTTGACCCTTCTTCTACTTCAAGCTCTGCTAAACCTAGGTGGGTAGACCTCAGATTCAAATGATACCATACCAGTGCAAAAACATATCTCTGAATCTATTAAGCAGATTTTACCCTTATTTCTCCTAATGACTCATGAAATGACACAGATCTATAGTAGCTAAATGCAAAGCTATGAATCCCATAAGCTAAGTGAGGGTTAAAATTTTAGGTCTTTCAACATGAAAGGGAAAGAACATTTGATTAATAATGTTGAATTCAACAAAACCCCTAATATGCAACAAAAAGAACTAAGTAACCCTGTAGCTGATTAGTGCCTTAACCATTAGGAAAATTCATGAATCAGATGCATACATATGGATATCTAATACCTATTTGTATCTTCAGATATCTAATCTATCCATTTAACTTGTAAATAGATATCCATGTTCAATCTAAATCTCATTCTTACATGATACCCTTCTCAATAAACTTGCAACCCTATTGATTCCCTAAAGCATTTACACAACTCCTTGAGTCATAAGAAACAATAAAACAACATATAGCCTTAAGGGATTGCAACTATGACCTAAGCTCTTTGTTCAAAGATCATAAAACATTGAAAATTCATTGAAACTAGAGACAAGAATTAGAATGAAACTGATGAAATTCTTCTACTCTTTGTATTATTTCCTTGAAATTAATAGTCATATGCTTGAAATGAAAAACATGAAACAACCTAACAATCTGAACTATCTGTATTAACCTTCTTAATGATGTTCATACAAGAGAGAATATGCTGAAAGAATGGTTTCACAGTCAAGGAAACATGTCAAAAATTGGAATCAATGGTCTCACAGTGAAAAATTGGAACCCTTAATGGTATCATAGCAATGAACTTTTTTTTCCCAGAAACTGGAACCGATACAATGAGAAAGAATGAGATTGATATAGAGGAAGGAATTTTGAGATTGAATCTGCAATTCACATCTGTACACATGAAATTCCCTCTCTTTTCCATGAAAAGACTCTCTCTAATCTCTCTCTTCCACTTGATCTGATTTAGTTTTATCATTTTTCTATTTCTGAGTTGCAAATATCTTTGCTGAAATGATGAAAACCTATTGAGTCATCAAAATATCTAAAAACTTTATGAAATGCGAGTAAAATTGAGTTTTTACTAAGTGAATTTGATTAATCTCAACCCCAACTGCATTCTTACCATGTTTTACTAATCCTCTAATTGGATTTTCAATTTTTACCAATTCCATTGAGAAGGACCCAAATTTCACATTTCTAGCTATAACTCAAACTAGTGAGCACCTATGCAAAAATGAACTCCATAATCGAAAAGTTCATCTTCTCACAATTTTGACAATATATAATATCTCATATTTTTCCTTCCAGAAACCCATTAAAACATAGTTTGAAAAAATACCCTTTTGCTAGAAAAACTCAGTTGAGTCTACAACATCTTTAACTTTAAATTTTGAAAAATTTAAATGTTTCAAAGTTCAAACTTCACAATATGACCTTTAGAATTTAAAATTCTAAACATGCACCCACTTTGTCAAAAATAATTTAAAAACTAATTTTTTATTGCCTTCACATTTTTCCTTGTCCTTTGAATCCGGGGTCAAACTTCTATTGACCAAGCTTGCCATGTGTCGCTCTATGATTGGCTTGCATGATCTACATCATCTACCACATGTCATCACCATATCAACCCTCACTATGTCACTATGGTTAACCCATGAACATCTTTTCTTGGCGACATAGTGACATCCAAATGATTTGCCATGTGTCACGATCTCCTTCCGTCTCCATTTTACGTGCCATGTCATCATCTTATCACTGCATTCACTATGTGGCTGCCACTTGGCACTGCTCAATTTGTCAAAAGTAGAACCCACAACAATCCTTTGTCTCTCATCGGTTTCTTGAATTTTCCAGCTAGTCGCTATGTCACTAGCCAAAAAATATGAGGTTTTCCAGCTAGCGACATAGCGACTAGCCAAATTTCAGATTTTTCGATGACCTTAACTTGCATGTCCACTCAAAATTATGAGCCAAGCACCTTACCAGTTGTCTTCCACATGAGCATGCGAGGAAGGCCCACCTTGAAAGCTCGTGCTTCAAAAGTGCTTATCTTGTCAGACACTTGCAATGTGTGTGATAATATATTTAAACTCTATAAAAAGCATCAACATGGGTAATATGGGATATATGGATTTAAAAGAAAAGCTCCTCTTCTTCCTTCTACAAATGTTTAGATGCCTCTAATCTCAGAGCTTGTGATGCTCATATTAAACTTTCCTTTCAGATGATCATACTCTATCTAGGCCTGGATATTCTGGTCATTTTTCAAGCTGAGGGCCCTGAAACCATTTCTGTCCCAATAACTGGTGAACTTGATTTCTATCTAATGTCAATTTCAATGTTAATGTGGTTTCCATTTGGGTTGAGGGACTCAACATTTTTGCTGGTGAACCTAAGGAGGTTGATGAACTTGATAGAAAAGGCACTGGAGAGCATAGGTGTGGTGTCATGAAAAACATGATTACATGGCCGCTAGCAGCGCTAGGTAGCAGAAACATAGATGGTGCTAAAGGACAAAATAGTGGTGTTAATCCTGTGCGATCTCATCTACATGGGCACTGAATAGAATGTGCAACCCATGCAAAAAAACCAAGCAATTTGTGAGGAGCTTTCAGATTCCTCCACCATGTGGACACTCTGCCCCCTTCTTAATTTTGTTTAGTTGTTTTATTTCAACAGTTCTCCCCTTTATAAATGTCACTACCCTCCTCTATGCTCTTCCCCCACATCCACTCCCAAATCATGGGTACCCTGCCTTCACAATTTGGGCGTTGTTCTGCTTTATTGTCATACCAAGCTCATTTTATGCATAGATCATAGGTGCTCTTCACCTCGTGGGGTTCCTCTGCCTTTGTGTGGTCTTCATTTCAAAACTGTGACTTTTCAAAACTCTGGCAATCTCCCTCTATATGATTTTATTTTCTTTAGACCTAGCAGCATTCCCTCTTCATTGCTTGTTGCTCCTTTGCTTCATGTTGTGTGTGGGGCGGCTTCTTTGCTTATCGCGTGGATTTTCTTATGCCTTTCAACTGGTGTGTGGACTTCATTTGTTCTGCATCTACTATGCTAGCACTGTAGTCATTCTTTTTTGAATGCATGGGTTCACACCTTCAATATGTTGCCTCCTTTAGCGTGGGATGTGGGCACTGTAGGGGATGTTTGCATGGGATGGCTTTATTCCTCTTTTTTTACCTACAGCTTTCTAATTTCATGTGCTCTTCTAGATTATAATTCCAAGGTGGAACATAATGACTAAAATCATTTAGTTCCTCTATTATTGAGATACAATTTGGAGATGCAAGACATAATGCCAAGGATGGAGGATTCTTTTGCACCCCAATATAATTAGGCCTTGTCCCACCGAAATTAAAAATAGCTACTAAGGCAGCCATTTCACTACTTTGCAATATAATCTCCCTACATTTCCATCACTCATCAATTATCTTCAAGCTTTATTTCCTTGTTTCCCTGCCACTATGCCTTGAAGGTAGGTATTGTGGTCCATTTTTACAGAGCAACTTTGAAAATGCTTTGAACCCCCGATCTCTATATATATTTTCATTCACAATATCCTTGAGAGAGCCTAAGTCGAAGGTGAGCAATTCTGTCAGTTCACTAGCCTAATGCCTGTCAAAGAACTCCACATTTTGGATCAAGATCCTATTGAATATTTTGAGTTGTAAGGTTTCCATCATTCTTTCCCATATTTTTCTCATATTAGTTATAAAAATAATGGTGAAAATTGGTTCTAACCCTTTATTAAGATGTGCATCTCCACAATTACCAGATTTCTCTTTTGACACAGTATCTTGTAAAGGTCCACTGTTAAAATTAGAATTTCAAATCTCAGTATCTAAGTACTTGTTGGTTGGATGAATATTTCTAACACTATTATTTATATTAGAACCCAACATATCAAGCTGGTTATTTGCTACTTCTCCTTCTACCCCACATTACATTTTCTCGCTTGTAGATCTTTTGATTCTAAAAGATCAGAGAGTGGCTTAGCATTATCTTTCCTTGGGAATAAAGAGTTTTTTTCCACATATAACCTTGAAAAAATTGGATTAACTTCATCTATTTTGGACTTGTTTTCAATTTTCAAGAAAATCCCAATGCCGTATCAATCTAATAGAATTAGTTAGGCCCCGAAGTGGGTCCGACTAAAAAAAATTTCATTTCCAAACAATTGAATCCTAAAATGATCCATTCATCATTTGATATTGATCAAAATCAAATTCGATCATTGAATTATCAATTAAAACTCATTTTATCACTTTTTTGTAGATTGTCAACTTTGTGCCAGGATGTCCTTTGACCTGCTTTAAGAATTGATCCAAATCTCTAATTGAGCTCTGAAATCTAACACATTGATTCTCTATTCTGCACATTTCTACCCTATTGAATCTCCTTTCATGATGAATCAGAGGTCAAAAGATATTAATTGGCAAAGCTACCCTTTCAAAATTGCTTGCAAGAAAACATGTTAGAAAACACTAAATTAGGTTCAGAATCGGCTTCAAAAATTGGTTAAACTGACACTTGGGAAGATGAAAATTGGGGCATTAGTTCTCTGTCATGAGGAAATTATGAATCTATGATTTGGGCTCATGAAAAATAATATGACGCATTTGGCGAGCAATCAAAGTGGGCTACTTGGATTTTGCAGACTGGAAGCACTGATAGAAAAGTGATTTTTGCAAATGGAATTGACCTGGAAAAGTGTGCAAATAGATTCATCATGAAGTAAAAATTGGCACACTTAAAGTATTTTCAGAGAAAAACATAGGGGTACAATCCATTTGATCTTATCAATCATGGATCTCAAGCTATAACATCCCGAACAGGGGTCCCAAAAAATCTACAAATGCTAACACCAGTAAAAGGATAGAAATTGTGTTTGGAATCACATTCGAAAACTGATCAAACAAATTTTTCATGTGTTGAAACTTGAAACATAACAAGTATCTAACATCCAAAATTCAATGAAAAAGGAATTTTAGCATTTTGGTCAACTGGTCAAAATTTATAACATGTCAAAGAGGGCTTCCCAAAAATTTGCACAATTGTACAAAAGCATGAAACAGTAACTGACTAACTTTAAGGGATTCAAAACCTAATCAAACGAACTTGAAATTTCTCAAAATTTGAAACATGGGTTCTTGGGTATGGACACTAGATAATCCCAAAGTAGTGAGTCCTAAAACATTTATGGGTGCAAGATATTCAATCTCAAACACAAACTCCTGTCGTTGTTTGACACTTAGAGGAAATTGTCACGAAATGACTCGGAATGATGATTTAACTTCATGGAATAGGTAGATGCACTAAATGGAGGGTGTTATAAACATTAAACACCTTAGGGGCCTCAAAGGTACAATTGGGTACATATGCATTTATGGGCATTTATATGGCTCAATTTCTTCAATGGTGCTCAAAATTTGGGCAACAATTTTGAGCACCAATAGTGGCTCTATCTAGGGGTGCATACCCCTTCTGGGCATGGAAAGGATTTAGATTTATGGGAGAAGTAGACCACACACTTGATAGCAAAAAACTTCTTTCAAATAACTTTATTGAAAATAGGAAAAAATTACAACTATTATGTACACACAATGGCCCCGGGCCACTGAACTTCAACAAAACTTCTTACCTCTATCGAATACCTGATTTTTATCTAAACATGCATGAGGTAAACTAAAAATACTTCTCCTATCAGTTTCACCAATTAGATCAGCATCCTAAAACTCAACACTTAGTAAAATTGAATCTTTGTTCTTACTTCCATAATGCATATAAAAACTTACTTTATTCTCAGCCGTTTGCTCATTATGAAAATACTAATCAGCATGCTCAACATATCAGACTGAAATTGAAAATCCTCTTCATTTAATAAATCATGCATGCTATCAACTTTGAATATGAATGCATCATATTGAACATGGAGAAATGGATCACTCATACCTTCAAAATGTGAATCCTTATGTATGAGCGTATGATACTCAAATGAACACTCTGACTTGTACTCACACATGTCATCAACGTCAGAATCTGAAGCTAATCCACAATCTTCACATTGTTCTTTACAATCAGCAAAAATATTAGTCTTCACATCAGAGAGTTCATCATAAAAATAATTGCAAGGCGCATACTAATTTTCACAAACAACTTTGTCAAACACCTTGTAATTTACCTCATCCGATGCAACATAATCATCAGTTTCACTATCATACTTAGAAGAAGAACATTCTGATCCCTTACAGAAGTAAGACAAGGTATCATCATCAAACTCATTCTCAACTAAATCTGAATTGTTCATGTGCTCTTCAAACAATGTTTTAACAACTCCATGTAGTGATCCTCTTTGAACATTATGACAAAAAATGGGTTGATCATCCTTAGGATTTTCATCATATAGAGCGTTAGTATATACTTTAAAACCATTACCCATCTTGTCTTCACGGAGACTTTCAGCATGTGAAGAAAAATCAGAACAACATGTGGACTCACTTTCTACTCCATCAACGAAGCATGTAGAACATAAATCAAAGTCACTTTCATTGTCTTCATGTAGGTGATTCAAATATCTTGCAGACCTATCATTATTTATCTTAGTAATAGGTGTTGATGCATTAACCTTAGAATCATTCATATACTGATCATCACTACATTCATTCTCAAGACATTCATTTACACAATTAGGTAATCCATTCTTATAAACAACTTCTTTATCCTCATATTATGTAGACAAATCTTCACAGCTTTCAACATCTAGGTGACTTGTATAACTCTGAACTAGAAATTCACTTTCAGATTTAGAAATAGAACTCATACTTTTACTGACATAAGAATACTCACTCCCTTCATTGATTTCTTCTTCCCAACTTGCATCTAATTCATATGAAGATGAAAATACACTATGATTGTCCTCTCCTTGACTCAAGTGACAACTCTCATCATCAACTTCATATAACACCTCTTGATAATATACTGGATCAACAAGTTTATTATCACTTGAAGGATGACTTTCAACTTCACCAGACTCACATTGAGATGACTGTCTTTCAAATCCATATTCAATAAAACTTTCAACATAATGCAATCTCTCAATAAGATAATTCATTTCTTGCATATTTGACTGGTCAAGTGAATCCTTCTTATCATCTATTGCTGAAACATTAAAAACATGTGAATCTGTTCCTCTAACTGTGACTGAGATAAATGTAATTGACATTCTTCATCTTGTGTTATCTCTCCATGACATGTCGGATCAACAACACTAAACTCATGATCACAGAGATAACTCTCAGCCTCCTCACTTGCACAAGACTGAGACCTAGGTGCAGCAACTTCAAACTTTGAAACATTAGTTACATCATCATACACATAATTATCATGAGAAGAACTTACTATTGTAACTAAACCTTGATTCATAAAATCAACACAGTGCTGAACCCTATCAAAGTCTAAAAAATTTCTTACTGTTGTAACATCATGAACACATTTGTCTTTATTTGCAATAAACTCGTTCTTTTCTACACACACATTCTAATTTGAAATTTCAATCTGATTATTCATTATAGTAGGGGTATTGATAAGCTTATTCAAAAATGAAGAATCAACACCATGTTCAAATTTTCTTTCATGACCATTATACGGGCAATCATTCATAGAAAAATGACCTCTAATCAATCCATACTTCATATTATTCTCAATATCCCTAGTGGTAATAAAAGCCTGATATAATGTCTGTGGTTCTTTATCCCTTAGTAGATAATTCATTTTCTTATCAAATGCATCAAAATATATAGCTAAACACATTTGATCATCAGGTCTATAACTCTTAGGGATTTCATTCATAACTCTTGCAAATCTGATGTTAAATTGAGGGACAAGTGTTGGAATTGAGGAAAGCCAACTCCGAAGATGCCCAAAATCAAAAAACTTTATATGAATCCTAACTGCAAACGGCCTTCTGGATCCATTGGTGATGTCTGTTTGGGCCCAAAGTGCTCCAAAAATTTTCTGATCCCCTAATTTGAAGAAAAATTGCACAAACAAACTAGGGTTTGTGACTTCAAATCACGGCTTCAAAATTTCTTCAACAAAGCTGTAGCAGGAAGGCTCTGATACCATGTTGGAGTTGAGGAAAGCTAACTCTGAAGATGCCAAGATCACCTGCATGCGAAACTTGTCAAAGAGAAGCCATAGAAGGGAAGAGCATGGAGCACGGGCAAAAAACCCTAAACGGACATGAGAGCAAATTATGCAAACACAATAAGAAATGTATTTACAATATGCAATATGATCTTGATGTTGTGATAATACAATGAGGGATCCCGAATATAAAGAGCTCATGGAAGCTTGTAGAACAAGCTAGAAGGAGGTAGAAGATAAGATTGACAACTCAGCACATATCCACAAAAAGTGGAGTATGCTAAAAAAGGAGCAAACTCTCGAGTTGTCAACAACTAACCACTACATGCATTAAATAAAAAAGTATTAAATAAATGCATGACCTAAGTAAGCTTAAGCAATAGAATAAATAATTAGATATTAATTATTTACTCTAACACAGGACCCGGAGTCAAAAATATGACTTTGGACTTCAACAGAAAAAACAAGCAATAAAAATGCATCAAAACCAAAAAATATGTGCACCAAAATCTTCATCTCGGAACCAGCTTTCCGGTGCTTCTTTCGGATCAGAAAAATACCTCCGTATGCAAAAGTTATGGCCAAAAAACCACAAGTAGGTCCAAAAGAGAACTTGAAGGAGATTTTGGCCCACCTTCTCAGTTGCTTGTCATTACACCCCATTTGCATTAAGGGGGGGTATGCTGTTGTTCTAATGCATCTGTGGTTCGATGGTTTGATAGTGTGAACTATGTATTCAGTGGTTGATCCTATGTACAAGGCGATTGCAGTGGCTGGCTACCTATGCATTTCGGTGAGATGGATCATCTACCATATAGACATGCTTAGTTCATGCCTTCTTCTTCCATGGAGGTTTCTTCAGATCAGCAGTTTGGCAGATTTGTGACTTCTTCATGCTTCAGTGATGTTGCTTCTTCATGATCACTCTTTGTTCCTGTTTTAGGGGACAATTTCCCTAGTTGGAGACTTCTTCAGCTCTTCACTGGGTTCTTACCTCTTTTTGGGGGAGGGTTTTTCCCATGTGGTTTTCTCTCTTTCCCTGCTTACAGAGGTTGCATTTTCTTGCATTGTACTTGGGTACCTAAAATGGCCTCGTTGTCGAGACCCATTATGCATTTCATCTTTGTTTTGTGAGCTTAAGGCATTTCCCTAAGTTGCACTTAAGGGGGGGTGTTAGAGTAAATAATTAATATCTAATTATTTATTCTATTGCTTAAGCTTACTTAGGTCATGCATTTATTTAATAATTTTTTATTTAATGCATGTAGTGGTTAGTTGTTGACAACTCGGGAGTTTGCTCCTTTTTTAGCATATTCCACTTTTTGTGGATATGTGCTGAGTTGTCAATCTTATCTTCTACCTCCTTCTAGCTTGTTCTACAAGCTTCCATGAGCTCTTTATATTAAGGCTCCCTCATTGTATTATCACAACATCAAGATCATATTGCATATTGTAAATACATTTCCTATTGTGTTTGCATAATTTTCTCTCATGTCCATTTAGGGTTTTTTGCCCGTGCTCCATGCTCTTCCCTTCTATGGCTTCTCTTTGACAAGTTTCGCATGCAGGTGATCTTGGCGTCTTCGGAGTTGGCTTTCCTCAACTCCAACAACAAGTTCATCACACTCCATGTGAATCTTCAAGAACTTATCATAAGAATCAGATATGCTTACCCTTTCTCCAAATTGCTCCATGAAAGTGGAATGCAACTGACCCCAAGATGAAATAGAACATGCTGGTAGAAAAGAAAACCAATCTCTAGCATCACCTTCCAAAGTTTGAACAAATAACTTCATGTGCATGTCCTCATGAGCAATCTCATAGTCACCCATCAAATCAGTATACAACTCAACATGATGACTAGCTGAAAAAAGATGGTTCCCACTAAACTTAGGCAATTTATTTCGGACATCATTAGGAATAACATTCGGGAAACCATGAATACCATTAAAACTTAATGGCATATACCACTTGGTAGAAATGGATCTAGGAACTTCACTAACTGGTTGCATCTTAGGTGAAAAGAAACTCAACATTCTTCAAAAAAATTGAATCTCATTCACCGATAATTCATCTGATTTGTAATTTACAACATATCTATAACCTTCTACCAAATACTTTTCTTCACACACCTCACAAAGCTTTTACAAACAAGAATTGAAACTGATCCAGTGAAGTGTATGAAACCTTAAAACTATTCTCCTCTTCTTAATGCTGAAACTTCACTTGGTGGAGAACACATATATGCAAAACTTACTTTCTTTCATGACAAGAAAAACATCATGAAAATGAAATACCTCAAGTGTTGTTGCATGAAACCATTGATCTGCTGATTGGTCTGATGCTAATCTCAATTCTTCACACCACTGATCATATCCTTTGTAGAGTTTCCATCTCCTTGAAGAGAACTAAATGGAATCACTGATGTGATTCATTTTTCATTCAAAATCTTATGAAAATAGATCAAACAACACTTCTAAACTTATTGATCAAGAACTTATATAGACCTCTCTTCTTGCTTGAAACTTCACCTAACTTTCAAATCTGTCTGATTCAACTAAAAACTCTTTGAAAGCATTTATATATAATCGATCTACACTAGTATAGAAATCCTTTTAGAGAGTTACCACTCACACTTGTGAGAAAGATTTAAAACATATGATTTATAACATGACAGATCTAAATTGGACTTTCAATTTGTAGAACTTTGCAAATCTTCAAAAACTTATAAGAGAGAAACCATTGTTAAACAATTATGACTCTAAAATTACAATAGCACTTTGAAAACAAGAACCAGTTGAACTGATTGAAAATGAAACTTAAGAACAACACAATCTACATTCAACCTCAGAGCTGCTATTGCAAATGGATAAAACCTCACTAGGGTGCATGATTTGGAGTAAGAAAATTGGAAAGAACATCAGAGAACTTACTGCTGAAATTTTTTCACACACTTCTACTATATTGAATCTCCTTCTTTCAAATTCTCAAGGTTTGTCTTAAATTTGATTCAATATAGTCCCCAACAGATGATGCAGCAACATCTAGAGGTATAAGGGCAATCCTGTGCCATCCAAAAAAAATGTACTTAGACTTAGTTTCTATTTCATGTGTTTTCATTTTTGGATACCCATTTGGGTCAAATAAAGGTTCCAACTCTCACAATTCTACTATTAGTGTTTTGGGTTAGAGTTTTTTAATCACCTTGGGATACGTGTAAATGCCAAAAAAAATAGGAGTATGTGATTGAGCCATAATTTTGGTGAACTAGAAGGTTTAAATTGGTCAAAATATTTTCATTGTAATTTAGAGCATTCCAAAAAAAGAATCAGGTCAAAAGGCCCCACGGTTTGAAAGTTATCGCAGTTTTTCAATTTTTGGAGACATTCTAAGAATGCTTCAAAGTTAGGTTAGGGGCATTAAATGACCTTGAATAGGGCCAAAAAATGGGGTATGAGTAGAGCTGGTCTATAGGGCTATAGAGCACTTTGAGAGCTTTTAAAAAATGTAAACAGTTTGTCAATTGGAGCTACGGTTCAAAAGTTATGCCTCCCAAAAGTTCGGTTACCATTTCTGGATTCTTCTAATTTTGTGCTGACTTCTAATGTGACTTCTAGAGCCTTCTATTTGTTTGGTGGATACCAACTAGAACTTTCTAGAATTTATACCTAATCCTTAACCCTCTGGGGTCTATTTAAGAACATTTTTGGCATTGTAAAAGGCAGTTAGGAGTGGAGTTTGAGAGCTGGGGGAAGAATTTATTTTCAGATTAATGCTATTCTAAGCCCATAGGGCATGTTTTGGAGTCTGTTTCTCTGCACTAAGTGTACTAGCATATTTTTATAGTTAATAAAATTTTCCCTTTCCTGTTGTGTCCAATCTATGCTTGGGTTGTGTCCCCATCAACAGAGTCACCATTTTGTTGGTGTTTGAAAATGCTTGAGGGTTTTCAATTATCCCCATGAGAATATGACATATCAAGGGGTAGCTAACTCCCATTCTCAACATATCATTTTAGACATAGGGCCAACTATAAGGCTTGACCCTTCTTCTACTTCAGGCTCTGCTAAACCCAGGCGGGTAGACCTTAGATTCAAATGATACCATACTAGTGCAAAAACATATCTCTGAATCTATTAAGAAAATTTTACCCTTATTTCTCCTAATGACTCATGAAATGGCATAGATCTATAGTAGCTAAATGCAAAGCTATGAATCTCATAAGCTGAGTGAGGGTTAAAAATTTAGGTCCTTCAACATGAAAGGGAAAGAATGTTTGATTAATAATGTTGAATTCAGGAAAACCAATAATATGCAGCAACAAGAACTAAGTAACCCTGTAGCTGATCAGTGCCTTAACCATTGGGAAAATCCATGAATCAAATGCATACATATGGATATCTGATACCTATTTGTATCTTTAGATATCTGATCTATCCATTTAACTTGTAAATAGACATCCATGTTCAATCTAAATCTCATTCTTACATGATATCATTCTCAATAAACTTGCAACCCTATTGATTCCCTGAAGCATTTACATAACTCCTTAAGTCATAAGCAACAATAAAACAACATACAGCCTCAAGGGACTATAACTATGACATAAGCTCTTTGTTCAAAGATCATAAAACATCAAAAATTCATTGAGACTGGAGACAAGAATTAGAATGAAACTAATGAAATTCTTCTGCTCTTTGTATTATTTCCTTGAAATTAATAGTCATATGCATGAAATGAAAAACATGAACAACCTAACAGATCTGAACTATTTGTATTAACCTTCTTAATGTTGTTCATACAAGAGAGAATATGCTGAAAGAATGGTGTCATAGTCAAGGAAACATGTCAAAAACATGAACCAATGGTCTCATAGTGAAAAATTGGAACCCTTAATGGTATCACATCAATGAACTTTTTCTTCCCAGAAACTAGAATCGATACAATGAGAAAGAATGATATTGATATAGAGGAAGGAATTCTCGGATTGAATCTATGATTGACATCTATACACATGAAATTCCCTCTCTTTTCCATGAAAAGACTCTCTCTAATCTCTCTCTTCCACTTGATCTGATTTGGTTTTATCATTTTTTTGTTTCTGATTTGCAAATATCTTTGTTGAATTGATGAAAACCTGTTGAGTCATCAAAATATTTGAAAACTTCATAAAATTCCATTAAAATTGAGTTTTTACTGAGTGAATTTGATTAATTTTGACCCCAACTACATTCTTACCATGTTTTACTGATCCTCTAACTAGATTTTTATATTTTTACCAATTGCATTGAGAAGGCCCCAAATTTCACATTTCTAGCTATAACTCAAACTAGTAAGCACGTATGCAAAAATGAACTCCATAATTGGAAAGTTTGTCTTCTCACGATTCCAATGATATATAATATCACATATTTTTCCTTCTAGAAACCCATTAAAACATAGTTTGAAAAAATGCCCTTTTGCTAGAAAAACCTAGTTGAGTCTACATCTTTGACTTTAAATTTTGAAAAGTTTAAATGTTTTGAAGTTCAAACTTTAGAATATGACCTTTAGAATTTAAAATTCTAAACATGCACCCACTTTGTCAAAAATAATTTAAAAAATAATTTTTTATTGCCTTCACATTTTTCCTTGCTCTTTGAATCTAGGGTCAAACTTCAGTTGACTGAGCTTGCCACGTGTCACTCTATGATTGGCTCACATGATTTACACCATCTGCCACATGTCATTGCTATATCAACCCTCACTATGTCGCTATGGTTATCCCATGAGCATCTTCGCTTGGTGACATAGCGACATCCACACGATTCACCATGTGTCACAATCTCCATCCATGTCCATTTTACATGCCATGTCATCATCTTATCACTGCATTCACTATGCTACTCTCACTTGGCGCTGCTCAATTTGTCAAAAGTGGGACCCACGACCATCCTTTGTCTCTTGTCGATTTCTTGAATTTTCTAGCTAGTCACTATGTTGCTAGCTAGAAAACCCCAAGTTTTCTTGGCTAGCGACATAGCGAATAATTGAATTTCAGATTTTTTGGTGACCTTAACTTGCATGTCCACTCAAAATTATGAGCCAAGCACCTTACTAGTTGTATTTCACGTCAGCACACAAGGAGGGCCCACCTTGAAAGCTCGCGCTTGTCTTGTTAGACACTTGCAATGTGTGTGATAGTATATTTAAACTCTATAAAAAGCATCAACAAGGGCAATATGGGATATATGGCTTTAAAAGAAAAGCTCCTCTTCTTTCTTCTATGAATGTTTATATGCCTCTAATCTTAGAGCTTGTGATGCTCATATTAAACTTTTATTTTAGATGATCATACTCTATCTAGGCCTAGATATTCCGATCATTTTTCAAGCTGAGGGCCCTAAAACCATTTTCGTCCTAATAACTAGTGAACTTCATTTCTAGCTAATGTCAATGTCAATGTGGTTGCCATCTAGGTTGAGGGACTCGACCTTTTTGCTAGTGAGGCTGATGAACTTGGTAGAAAAGGCACTGGAGAGCATAGGTGTCATGAAAAACATGATTGCATGGCCGCTAGTAGCATTGGGGAATGGAAACATAGATTGTGTTGAAGGATGAAACAATGGTATTGATCTTGTGTGGTCTCATCTGCATGGGCACCAAATAGAATGTGTAGCCCATGCAAAAAAAAAAGCAATTTGTGAGGAGCTTTTAGATTCCTCCACCATGTGGACACTCTGCCCCCTTCTTAATTTTGTTTAGTTGTTTTATTTCAATAGTTCTCCCCTTTATAAATGTACCTAACCTCCTCTTTGGTCTTCCCCCACATCCACTCCCAAATCATGGGCACCTCGCCTTCACAAGTTGGGTGATGTTATGCTTTCTTGTCATACCAAGATCATTTTATGCATAGATTGCAGGTGCTCTTCACCTCATGGGCTTCCTCTACCTTTGTGTGGTCTTCATTAAAAAATTGTGACTTTTCAAAAACTGCGGCAATCTCCCTCTATATGAGTTTATTTGCTTCTGACCTGGCGGCATTCCCTCTTCATTGCTTGTTGCTCCTTTGCTTCATGCCCTATGTGGGGTAGCTTCTTTTCTTATGGCATGGATTTTCTTATGCCTTTCAACTGGCGTGTGGACTTCTTTTGTTCTGCAGTTTTTGTGTTGCCGCTATAGTCATTCTTTTTTTAATGGGTGGGCTCACCCCTTCAATATGTTGCCTCCTTTAGCATGGGATGTGGGCACTGCAGGGGACCTTTGCATGGGATGACTTTATTCCTCTATTTTTACCTGTGGATTTCTAATTTCACGTGCTCTTATGGATTATAATTCCAAGGTGGAACATAATAAAATCATTTAGTTCCTCTGTTTTTGAGATATAATTTGGAGCTACAGGACATAATGCCAAGGATGGAGGATTCTTCTACACCCCAATATAATTAGGCCTTGTCCCACTAAAATTAAAAATAGTTGCTAAGGTGGCCATTTCATTGCTTTGCAATATAATCTTCCTACATTTCCATTACTCATCAATTATCTTCAACATTTGATTCCTTGTTTCCCTACTGTTGTGCCTTGAAGGTAGGTATTGTGGTCCATTTGTATAGAGCAACTCTAAAAATGCTCTGAACCCTCGATCTCTATATATATTTTCATTCACAATATCCTTGAGAGAGCCTAAGTCGAAGGTGAGCAATCCTAGTAGTTCACCAACCTAATGCTTGTCAAAGAACTCCACCTTTTGGATCAAGATCTTGTTGAATATTTGGAGTCATATGGTTACCATCATTCTTTCCCATATTGTACTCATATTAGTTATAAAAATAATGGTGAAAATTGGTTCTAACCCTTTATTAAGATGTGCATCTCCACAATTGCTAGATTTTTCTTTTGACATAGTATCTTGTAAAGGTCCAATGTTAAAATTAGAATTTGAAATCTCAGTATCTAAGTACTCGTTGGTTGGATGAATATTTCCAGCACTATTATTTAGATTAGAACCCAACATATCAAGCTGGTTATTTGCTACTTCTCCTTCTACCCCTACATTACATTTTCCTACTTGTAGATCTTCTGATTCTAAAAGAGCAAAAAGTGGCTTAGCATTATCTTTCCTTGGGAATAAAGAGTTGTCTACCACATATAACCTTGAAAACACTGGATCAACTTCATCTATTTTCAACTTGTTTTCAATTTTCAAGAAAACCACAATGCCTTATGAATCTAATAGAATTAGTCGGGCCCCAAAGTGGGTCCAACTAAAAAACATTTTGTTTCCAAACAACTAAATCCTAAAATGATCCATTCATCATTTGATATTGATCAAAATCAAATTTTATCATTAAACTGTCAATTAAAACTCATTTTATCACTTTTTTGTAGATTGTCAACTTTGTGCCAGGAGGTCCTTTGACTTGCTTTAAGAACTGATCCAAAGCTTTGACTGAGTTCTGAAATCTAGCACATTGAATCTCTATTCTACACACTTTTACCCTGTCAAATTTCATCTCATGATGAATCTAGGGTCAAAAGATATTAACCAACAAAGATGCCCTTTCAGAACTGTCTGCAAGAAAGCATGTTAGAAAACACTAAATTGGGTTGAGAATCGGCTTCAAAAATTGGGTAAACTAACACTTGGGAAGATGAAAATTGGGGCATTGCTTCTCTGTCATGAGGATATTATGAATCTGCGATTTGGGCTCATGAAAAATAATAGGACACATTTGGTGAGCAGTCAAAGTGGGCTACTTGGATTTTGCAGATTGGAAGCACTAACAGAAAAGTGATTTTTGCAAATGGAATTGACCTAGAAAAGTGTGCAAATAGATTCGTCATGACTTAAAAATTGGCACACTTAAATTATTTTTAGAGGAAAACACAAGGGTACAATCCATTCAATCTTATCAATCACAAATCTCAAGTTATAACATCCCGAACAAGGGTCTCAACAAATATGCAAATGCTAACACCAGTAAAAAGATAGAAATTGTGTTTGGAATCACATTTCAAAACTGATCAAATGGATTCATCATGAGCTGAAGCTTGAAACATAACATGTATCTAACATCTACAATGCAACGCAAAGGGAATTTTATCATTTTTGTCAATTGGTCAAAATTTATAACACATTATATAGGGCTTCCCAAAAATTTCCACAATTGCACAAAAGCATGAAATGGCAACTAACCAACTTTGAGGGATTCAAAACCTAGTCAAACAAACTTGAAACAACTAAAAATTTGAAAAGTAGGTTCTTGGGTATGGACACTAGATACTCCCAAATCAGTGAGTCCTAAAACATTTATGGGTGCAAGATATTCATTCGCAAACACAGCCTCCTGTCGCTGTTTGACACAAGGGAAAATGCAGATTTAGCAATTTCTCAAAATGGCACTTCACGAAATGACTCAGAATGATGATTTGAATTCATGGAATAGGTAGATGCACTAAATGGAGGGTGTTAGAAACATTTAACACCTTAGGGCCCTCAAAGGTACAGTTGGGTACATATGCATTAATGGGCATTTATAGGGCTCAATTTCTTCAATGGTGCTCAAAATTTGGGCTACAATTTTGAGCGCCAATAGTAAGATAGGCCATACATGAAACAAATGTTGGAGCAATGGGAAAGATAAATTCAATGAAAAATGCTACAATTATAATCAACATGGTTATAGAGCTAATGAATGCAAAGGGAAACCTAAATTTGAAGGCACATGTCACAAATGTAAGAAGCATGGACACAAACCTTTAGAGTGAAAAAATAAGATATTGAACCAAGTAGAACAAATTATAAAAGCTATATTTGGTTGACACTATAACACTTGGTGCATGTATCATTATTGTGGAGAATTTGGACACATTAGAATGAATTGTGTAAACCATCACATAAGGACAAGAGAGAGCACCAGAAGATGTTTTATTTGTATTTAAATTGGTCATCTTGCCAAGAACTTTATGAATACTAGAAGAGTTGAAGATGAAAAGAAATCTAAGACTGATAACATCAGAAACTAGATGACACAACAATGGATTACAAAATCTTCTGAGAATGCAAGTTTGAGCAATGATGAGCATGTCACTCATGAATTGGTCGAATCAAGAATTTCTATTTGATCTCCCACAAGGAGAACTATAACTAGGATTTTGAAGAAAACATCTCACATCAATTCTAGTTAGCAAGAAGGAAATATCCATATCAATATTCAAGAAGCAACAGGATCATCAAACATTAAAAAAAATGCTAGTTCTTAGCAAGTGAGGTTGAGTTGTAGACCCTATCAAGAAAAGTTAGGAGTATCTCACTATTGTGTAGAAATCCATTGGTGTAAATAAGTATTTACTTATTACACTTGCTTAAGTTTACTTAGGTTAATGAATTATTTAATTATTTTGCATTATTTTATTATTTATTTAGGTGAGACACTTAGGAGTTTGTGTACTCTCATTGAGTTACAAAACTCTAATTATGCACATGGTGTCTACAACACAAGAGTTTGCATCATTAACTAATTTTTCATGTAGAAAACATAGTTATCTACACTCCTCATTTAGCACATGTTGTCTATACCACTTATTTGTGTGCTACACTAAGTTGTCATGTAGACAACATAGTTATCTGCATTCCTCATTTAGCACATGTTGTCTACACCACTGATTTGTGTGCTACACCATTATAGGCTTATCCTCACATCATCACACTTAATCCCATGCTTAATGGAGGATAATCCATATGTAGTGGACATGTTCCTAGTTGTAAGACTTATCATGTTTCTGAATTCTTTGCATTTTAGAAGCTCTCCTAAGGCCTTTATATACAGACACTCCTAGTGTACTATCAAGATGACATACTGAATGAATATCGTCATTCTAATCATACTCTATCTATTTTGGTCTATTGTGTGCTTGTGTTGAGTTCTTTAGTTCTTGGACCATTCAAGACCATTCATGCTTTAGTACCTTGACACATAGCCATTTGAGATCTTTCATGCTTCAACACCTCAACATAAATTCAAATGATCCACATAAATTGGGAGCATCCAGAGCTAGATCTGACCTCACCGTTGCATATGGACCATTGATTCAATGAAGATTAACTATAAATTTGCCTATGCTAGGTGAAAGTTGATCAGAAGGCAAAAAAAATTTTGCAAATCAAAACCCAGAGGCCATGACTTGTAGCTTAGGTATGATCATTTATTTGATCAGATTGTTTGATTTTTGGATTTGAATTTTATCTCTACAATTTTGGATTTTTTTTTAATTATTATTTTCAGATTTATTAAATTTCCCTGGTAGAGAAATTCTTTTGAAGCCAAACTAGGTAGTGACACCTCGGCTCAGCTCTGTAATTTTTGGTAGAATATTTTATTATTAATTACAGGGATTAATTGAATATTAATTGGATTCAATTAATCAAAGGGCAAGGGTCGTAACCCTCTATGATAGAGGGTTGTACTACAAATTTTGGCATTAATTTTTTGGAATAATCTATTGGAACTTGGCCTAACCTAGCTTGTCAACCACCGGTGCATGCCATTTACACCAAACTGGGTAACTCTTTCAAAAGTTGGCATCACCTTTTGCTTTATTCTCATGGGTTTTTTCCTTTATACACTCGATGACCTCATATCCCAACAGATGTGGGATCTTTCCTTTGAAACTGTACTTGCCCTATATTAAGGGATTTTGGCATTTAATCTCTAGTGGTCACTATAATATTACTAGCGACAAATCTAGTATGGATACCCCATGCCACTGCTACATTTTCAAGGGACACATGGTCCAATTCTACTAGTCACAGTGCCCCGTCAACATTGAATATTCTACTAACACGAACACACCTACAACTCCTAGCTTAGTAGTGACACATGGCTACTTCTAACATGCCATCACCCATCCGACTTAGTGCCCTAGGTGGCCTAATAATAGCTAGACACATAGACAGAGATAGTTGAACATGTTGACTATGAGCCCACCCACAGACAAAAATAGTTAGCCAACCATATGCATAGTTAGTGTACATGTAGCAGGATACGTGGTGGCCACTTTAGCATACCATACCTACTAAATCAGATCCAATCATCACCATGTCATCGTACAAATTTTTTCCACATCACCCATCTGTATGGTCGATGTCATCGTAGCCATCATCACTAGACTTGGAGGATGATGATGTCATATTTTTGCTAGCTTAAATTTGATTCCCATTTGCATGTCATACCAAGCCAAATTTGAACTATTGTGATGGTCATATGAGCATCAAATTTAACCTCGTCATTCATTGATGCAACCTCTTTCCAAATTGATTTTGGTTTTTGTAGCCTGACTTCGTGAGGCCATAACTCAGACATCCAGACTCCAAATCAAGTGCAATTTATTTTTAAATTGGCTAGAATTTCCTAGATTTTTCAATGGTCTAGCTTATTTGTAGTTTTGGTGCAAGCATTTGTCAGAGTTTACATTTTTTGGTGACTGTACCTACATAATCTTATATTTTACAACATCAAATGCTCTGTATGCACAAATCTAGAGTAAAAAATAGGTTCCATTTTTTTTTTTAAAGTGCATTATTTTTTGTTTACTTTCCAAATTTGGTATTTGATTGTGGGTTTTGTGGAAAAAATTGTCACTTTCAACAATAGGGCCTTTCTTTGCATTATAATGCTTTAGAATTGTAGCACATTGTAAAGTTCCAAATTTGTAATCTATTTAGACGTTGTAATAAGAAAAATTAGAAGTTCACCAAGGCCAAAATTGGCAAGTGGTCTATTGTAATTGCACTACTAATAAAGTCCCCAAAGCATCTATTTTGGGGCGGGGGGTTTCTTGATTTAGTGAAAGGGGGGGGTGTTCTTTGTGTTGTGTTCTCTCTTTTCTACTCTTTTCTTTCATTTTCTACATTATGGGCAACTTTAAGTTTCCTAAATTAACTCCGCATAACTATGCTACGTGGTCAATCAAAATGTTGTATCACTTAGTGCATAATGGAGTTTCACAGTATGTAGATGGTACTCTTCCTATACTAGCAGGTGATAATGCATCAACAAGTGACATTTCAGCTTGGGTAGCAATGGGTAGGAGAGCCCTAGGTGATATATGTTTGGGAGTAGATGATAAGATCATGTATCAAATCAAGAAGTGTTCTACATCCAAGGAAGCTTGGGATACCCTCGAAAGCCTATATGGGAAAGTGTTTGAAGAGGATGTTTTCAAAATCGAAGATGAGCTTGTCTCCTTAGATCCTAACTCATATGACTCCATACAAGATTTCATCATCAAGGTGAATGAGCTAAGGACAAAGCTTACTGATTGTGGGAGTTCTTTAAAATATGACAAATTGATCTATCTCATTCATAACAAGCTGCCATCAGAGTATTCCACATTTGTATCTTCTTTTAACACCTCAAAAACTACTTTAGGGTCTGCTTACAAGAAAGTCACTTTTGATGAATATGCTAAACTATTGGATGATGAAGAAAAGAAGTTAAAATCAATGGGGATGCTCAAATCACCTCAATCTAAAGCATTAGTGGCCAAAAATGAGGGTTCTCAAAATTCAGCTGGACAGTCTTCAAATAAAGGAAAGGGTAAAAAGAAATGGAAGAACAAATTAGAGGATGTAGAAAAGACAACACCACAATCCAATCAACAAGGAAAGTCCTCAAATTCCAACAAGAAAGGGGAAAATAATAAGGAGAAGAAGAAGTGCACTTATTGCAAGAAATTGGGTCATGAAAAACATGAGTGTTATCTTAAAGAGATTGATGAGTTGACAAACATCATAAAGAAACATAATGTTCCATTGACTAATTCTTACAAGGAGAAAGGGTCTCCTCCATATTCAAAGGGCAAAGGGCAAGCATTCATGAAAAATGAAAACTCTTCAAAGGAATGGATATTTGACTCAAGTGGCTCTTATCATATGGGTTCTTCAAAGGAGGATTTTTCTTCAATGAAGTAGTCCAAGGTACCACACATCTTAATGGGGAATGATAGCAAAATGGAAGTTAAAGGAAAAGGAAATGTGGAAATTGAAAATGGAGAGTTTCAAAATGTTCTCTATGTTCCAAAACTAAGTTCAAATCTCCTATCAATCTACCAAATAACTCACCTTAGAGATGGACATAGTGTTGAGTTCCTTCTGGACTCAATAAAGGTGCATAATCTTAAAGATAATTCCTTGATTGTAGTGGGTAAAGTGAACCAGAACAAAAGGTTATACTCTTTCTCTCATTTTGTACCCAAGTCTCCTTCAAATGCCTTGTTATCCAAATCAAATTCAAACATGCAATTATGGCATGAGTGGTATGGTAATCTTGACTTTTGCAATCTTTAGCAACTTTGTACATACAAAATGGTCAAAGGTCTAACTCAAATCAACTTTTCTAAGGGTAAATGTTCAATAGATTTAGTGGATATGTATCTAGAGTTGAAGTTATAGAGAGGGCAGTCTTCAAGAGCAATAAGTGTTCTACAAATGGTTCACATGGTATTAGCAAGTCCTTTTGCATTCAGCTAGGGTCACTAAATATTGACTTTCACTGATGACTTTTCAAGGTTCACCTGGGTCTACATTCTTCATAACAAGAATGAAGTGTTGGAAAAATTTCTAGACTTCAAGACTCATGTAGAACAGAAATCCAAGAAAGCCATCAAAGTACTCTAAATGGACAATGTAAGCATGTATGTGAATAGAAGAGTTATGGACTTTTGTAGACATGAGGGAATTTATCTTCAAACTCCACTAGCATTCAATCAGTATAAGATAGATGTTGCAGCATTGACGATCCCCACTCTTAAGTCCATAGCAAGTTGCATGATACAAGCCAAGTCTCTAGATCCATCATTAGAAGCCGAAGCAATCTCTAGTGCCACTCACATTCTTAATCATTCTCCTCATCCAACCTTAGATCACAAAACTCCTTTTGAGGCATGGTGTGATAGAAAACCTATTGTGACACACTTCAGAGTCTTTGGTTGTCCTACATGGGAAAAGATATCTTCTAGGGGATGCAAGGCACAGTCACCTTAGCCTAGTACTTTCATTTGTTATAAAGATAGTGTGAAGGCATATAGACTTCTAGATCCTAAGACACATTAGATTTTTGTGGAGAAGGATGTATACTTTCAGGAAAGTTCACCAAGCTTGTCCTCTACTCCTCTCTACACATCATACAGTATGGAAACTGATAGTGATTTCAGCGATAGTGCTTCAACAAATTCAAACATGTGGATTTCTATTGACAGTTATAGTGAGAGGTCACTTCATCAGTTCAGTCTGCATGCATACATCACCATAGTGATAGGTCTAGAATAGCAGGGTACATCCAGTCTTTCATGTATAGGTTCAGTGATAGATTTGTGGGATTGTATTAATGATCTACCTCTTCTTCTTGATGTAGAATCACCTTCTTTAGTTGTCATGAGGACTTTAGACTCTCTTGTTCATTCTCTACATGATCTATTGTCATAGGTTGAAGTGATTGTGGATACTTATGAATAGCAGTTGTAGTAGGGTTCTTCATCAATTGTAGAGATAGATAGTTCTTTGAGATAGGCTCTTCAACTAGTTGAGCAAGTTTCAAAGACATCACTTATCCATGGGATTCTTTCCACACACAGCTGAAGTGTCTCATTTGTACCCTTAGAATTATTTCTTCCTAAGGGGAGGAACACCATTTTGTAATCTTAGATTAGCTTATTCATCAGAGTAGTCACTATTTGGCATTCTTCTTTGTTGGACAAGGGGGGGGGGGGGGGGGGGAGCCTATCCTATCTCTCTTCCTCTTCTCATCATTCTCTCATGTATATATTGGATGTATGTTGTAATGGGGGGGTCTTGATTACTCTATCCATCCATGCATCCTTATTTATCTCTCTTTTTTGGGGAGGGTTTTTCCCATGAGGTTTTCCCTCTTTCTCTACTTTGCGAGAGATTGCATATCATTATGTACATGGGTACCTAGCATGGCCTAGTAGCCAGGACCCATCTTGCATTGCATCCTAGTTTTTCATAAGCTTAAGGGCATTCCCCTAAGTTGCACTTAAGGGGGGGTGTTGGTGTAAATAAGTATTGACTTATTACACTTACTTAAGTTTACTTAGGTTAATACATTATTTAATTATTTTGCATTATTTTATTATTTATTTAGGTGAGACACTTAGGAGTTTTTGTACTCTCATTGAGTTACACGGCTCTAATTATGCACACGATGTCTACAACAGAGGAGTTTTCATCATTCACTAAGTTGTCATGTAGACAACACAATTACCCACACTCCTCATTTAGCACATGTTGTCTACACCACTAATTTGTGTGCTACACCATTGTAGGCTTATCCTCACATCATTGCACTTAATCTCATCCTTAATGAAGGATAATCCATATCTAGTGGACATGTGCCTAGTTGTATGACTTATCATGTTGCTGACTTCTATGCATTCTAGAAACTTTCCTGAGGCCTTTATATGCAGGCACTCCTAGTGTACTCTCAAGATAGTATACTAAATGAATATCATCATTTTGATCATACTTTATCTATTTTAGTCTACTATGTGCTTGTGTTGAGTTCTTTAGTTCTTGGGTGAATTTTTGCCTAAGCTAAATTCTTACAAAATCGAGTCATGAAGGTTCCTACTGAGCATTCATTGTAGGTTGAGTAGAAGACATTCTATCATCAATAAAGTGATTGTACCAAGAATTTATGGTGATTGAAAGGAAAAAATTGATAAAAAGGGAAAAATTTGATAATGGATAACTATTTTGATGATTTAAAGACAAGATTAATAATAGATTTAGAATCCCTAAGAAAATTGTTGAAGACTACAAAGATGATATCCGTTTCATGGTTGATAGTGATAAAGTGTATATATAAGTAGTAAGACCAAGAATTGTATGGGTCAAGCCTCTAAGATATGAGGTTAATACTAATGAAATGAAGGACATTATTGAAGCATTGTTAAATGAGCCTATTGACCCAAAAGTTGCATACTTTGGAACTTATGATGAAGCAAAAGTAAGAATAGAACTTGAGACAAAACTCCCTTAGGTGGTCCACAAAGGGAAGAAGTGGATTGCAAAATTGAAAAATAGCTCCACTCTTCTTTCAACTATAGGTAAAGGAGATGAAATTAAGGAAAATGATGTAGAAGATGAAGAGAAGTTAGAAGAAGAAGAGCCAGTAGAGAAGAAAGGTAAGGTTATTATAACCAAATTTTCAAAACCATCTACCGTAGTGTTCACAATGAATGCATCCAGGAAGAAGCAAGGAGGAGATGTAATTTCCAAAAGGCCACCACCCTCATTCCAAGAAAATTTGAAGGAAATTGACATTGGAGTTGGTATAGAAAATTTAAAATCACTAAGATATGAGATAAGAACTATAGAAGAGAAAAAGAAAATTGAATTCTCTAGACCACCTTTTTTAGCAGATTCCAAGTGAATTATTTCAAAAATTTAAGCCAAGATGGGAACAGGCCATGAAAACTTCTAAAGACATATATGAGTAGAACCTAAGGCAACTCATGTTGAGCTTGAGTGATAAATAAGTTATTGAGTCCATCAAGAAAAAAGAAGAGAAACTTACCTTGAAGTTTAACACTTGTTTGATATTAATGAATGACATTGAACATGTATTGAATTCTAAGTGACTTGATGAAGAAAATTAAGCCAAGATGAGAATAAGCCAAGAAAATTGCTAAAGACATATATGAGTAGACCCTAAGGCAACTCATGTCAAGCTTGAGTGTTAAATAAGTTATTTAGTCCATCAAGAAAAATGAAAAGAAATTTACCTTGAAGTTTATCACTTGCCTAATATTAGTCAATGCCATTGAACATGTATTGAAGAATGCTACCAACACATGGAGGAATATCTATAATCTTCATTAGAAGAGTGATTTTTTTGTTACTGTCAGTGACAAGTATGATGGTGACGATGGTGATGAAGATGAAAAGGAAGAAGAATGAAATAATGATAATGACAATATAGATGATGAGAAAAAAGAACAAGAAGCTACAAAGGAAGATCTACTTGAAATTCAAAACATTGAGGAGACTAACCCTGAAAAGATTGTAGTAGTAGTCATAGCCTTGCTTCCTCATTCTTCAAGTGAAGCATTGAAGATATCAAGCTCTAAGAAAACTATTGTAGAATTGGTTGTGTCAAACATTGTAAGTTGAAGCACTCAATCAATATTTGCACATGTTCAGCTTAGTACCTCATTGACAAAAGTAACAAGCAATTCATCTACTAAATAGACAATACTTCCTTCTTCATTAGTTTTGGACACATAAGGTATTTCTTCAACAAGTGTAGTATCTATTTTTTCTCCTAGTCCTACTATTTCTACCATTTTTTCCATTCCAAGCATGCAATTAATAATTACATGGATAGTTGAGACCAAGCCTCAACTGAGTACAAAAGTTTTTAGCAAAGGCAAAGATAAGGAAGAAGAATTAATATTGATGAGGAGAAAGTCATGCCAAATTGGGATATCTACAATCTAAATCCCAATCAAATGCACATCATTGGAGAACTTTTATAGAAGAAAGCTAAGCAAAAAAGGCTTCGAGAAGAAAGGAATAAAGAATTTCAAGTTCTTTAAGATGCTAAGAATATTCTTGTAGAAGCACGCAACATAGAGGTTGACTCTTCTCAATCAATTTTGGCTCAGTTAGCAAAAGTAGTCCAAAAATTCAATGAAGATTTGAACGGATGGGAGAAATTGGTGTAGAGAGCTGAGAAGAAATTTGAGAATAATGTTTTGGAGCTAATAGCACAAATGATTACAATTCATCAAGTAGACTTGTCTACTATTATAGGCTCATTGGAGACCTCTTGCAACAATGTAAATTCTTTATTCGATAAACTTTGTGATACTTGCAATTTCATTCAAAAAATTAAAGATAAACTTTCTAAAATTGATGAAGATCTAGAGGCAAGTGCACATTAGTGGCAACTTGACCCAAGTTACAACTCTTCCCACTATAGAAAGATCAAATTTCTAACTGATACAAAGGCAAAATTGCTAAGAAAAGAAGCCATGATAAGAGATACAATGGTAGACATATAGGAGACGATTCTCTTGAACATGGATGCATGTCAGAAACATATTGCACATGCTAAAACCCTCATCCATGAAAAAAAATTCTCTATTTTTGATGATATGATAGAGATATTAGTAGAAGTTTAGCTTGCATTGCATACATGCAAGATGTTTCAAGAAAATTGGGACAAGGCAATGACACTAATTATAAAGGTACATTATGATTTCTTGTCACATTTTGGTATTACTGTATAGTATATAGAATATACCTTTAACATTTATATCAAAAAGAGGGAGATGGTGTATATAAGGCATATTGTAGAATGGGGAGAAGATGTGAGATGATATAAAGTATAGTGTGTGTGTGTGTGTGTGTGTGTGTGTGTGTGTGTGTGTGTGTGTGTATGTGTGTGTCTATATATATATATATATATATATATGGGTGAGCATTACCATAATATACATATGAACAAATATCCAGAGAAACATCTCTTACAAAAGCAATTTTGAAAAATCTCAAAACAAAATACTTTACCTAGTTGAAGACACAAGATGAAGAATAAAGTTTGTTTTGAATGTATGAGAATTTAATTTTGATTGATAAGTGTTTTTCTCACTAATGCCAAAGGGGGAGATTGTTGACATTATACTCAATTTTTTAATTAGTGACACACACTTATTTAGATTATAAGTATCTATCAAGCTTATTATACACTTAATAGCATTAACCAAGCATTTTAGGCTTTATCAAGTTCTATAGTTGCTACCAAGTTCAAAAAACAATATTTAGTTTGTGTTGAGCAGTTTCTATTATGATGATGTTCAATAGTGTAAACCAAGCTTCATAAGGTTTACTGAGTTGTCCAGTGCAAACTGAGTTGTGTAGTAGTTACCAAGTTTGTAGTTTCCATGATATGAATCTAGTGTTGACTGAGCCACTCAGTGTTAACCAAGTGATTCAATTTATACTGATATCATAATGATAGCATTGACCAAGTTATGTAGTGTGAATCAAGTGATTGAGTTTATATGCCAAGTTTTGTAGTATTCATTGAGTGACTATTATAGACCAAGCTCAAACTACTTCAAAGTGATCAACATGAACTGAGCTTCTATGTCTACCAAATACATGACGATGCAGAGCATTGATAGTGGGTGCCAAGTATTGGAACCTCACCAAGTAAGTCTTTAGAATCCAAGTTCCTATAGATGGGTCAATTTTTTGTATTTTGTATAAACTCATAATGGAGCCAACTTTGTTGAATTATAATTTGGATTGGTATATATGTAATGTATTGTATCACATCTAAACATATATGACATGAGTATGAGGAAAATTTGAAGAGAAAAAGTGTGAAGTAAGAAGGCTACAATAGTATAAGGGGTAGCAAAGATTTATCTATCATAGCAAGCTGATCATTACACTCAAAGGAATCTCATTTAGCAAACCAAGTAGCAAATAAGAGATCAGCCACTATTTCATCCTAATACATGGATGAATTAAATCCTTTAACAAGGTAGACTTAATAGTCTTTTATAAATCTCTTTACTAAGTGCATACTTCATTGTATGTTTGTAAATCCTTTTGCAAGATGGACCTAGCAGTCCCAACTGCTCCTAATAGGGCAGATCATTAGAAGTGATCATTGAAAGCCTTAACAAGCCAAATTTATACTATAGTACTAAAGCTTGTGGGTATCATACCTAAACTATTTTTACTTTCTATTTGGAAGGTTTCTAGGTCACCATATTGTGTGTCAAAGTGTTATGAATATTTTAATGCTTTCAATTTCTTATGCATGGAGTTCGATTGGAATTCACATAAAGGATTAATTGGTAAATAAATGTTTTATTGGTCACTAATTCACCTCTCCCCTCTTAGCAACCTAGCCTATCATATATATTTCCAACATCTTGCCTCTATAATTTCCTTTGCCTTTGGGATACCTTCTTGTAAGTAATGCTTCAATGACTTCAAGGTCACTGTCAAAACTATCTTTCTCTTCACTTTCAAATTTTTTTCTTTTAGACTTTCCATCTTTCCTTTTTAGTGACATTTTAGCTTCAAATGAAGACTCAAGACTACTATAACTAGGAATATTTTATAATAGTTATCTAGTTCAAATGTAGTCAATCTTCCAATTAGAGCATCCAAGTTTATCTTGTTATTTCGATCACATCTCATCTCTTGAATAGGAGATACTTTGATTGCATAGATAGGAATAATGGTTTTGAGTACCTTTCTTATCATTGTCACATCTTCACTTGTTCCTCTAGAGGCTTTGACAATATTGACACTGGCTTTGATTCTTTCAACATATTTTGCAATGTTTTCATCCTCTCTCATTTCATCTAATCAAATTGTCCTCTAAGTGTTGGTCTAAATAAGTATTCACTATTTACACTTTACTTAAGATTACTTAGGTTAATGCATTATATTATTATCTATTAAGTTAGACACGTAGAATTTTGTGTACTCTTATGATTTTTCATGTTGATAACACAAAAGTAAGCAACTCTAATTTAGTACATGGTGTCTACAACACTAGATTTTGCATATTTATCTGAGTTGTCATGTCAACAACATAGTTATTTGTACTCTTAACTAAGCACATGGTGTGTACAACATAATTTTACATGATACACCTTTGTAGGCTTATCCTCTCATCATCACACTAATTCCTATACTTAATAGAGGATAATCCACACTAGGTGGACATGTGCTTAGTTATGAGGCTTATCATATTTCTAACTCCTAGACATTCTAGAAGCATTCTAGAGGCCTTTATATTTAGGCACTCCTATTATCTATGTAAATCAATTGAATATCATATTGTTATTCTAATCATACTTTGTTGGTCCATTTTGTACTTGAGCTTGAGTTCCTTGATCTTGGGTGATTTTTTTCCTAAGGAAAATTTTTACATGCTATTAGAGCTGAGGGAATTTCTATTCACATAGCTATTAGAGACCATTTCCTTACTTCACCTTTTGGAGAACCTTGACTTCGATCCAAAGTATCACAGTGATTGGGAGCATCTAGAGCCAAAGTGGACCTCATCATTGTGTCTGATGCGTCAATTTAGTGAAATCTGACTATAAATTTGCCAACACTAGGCCATAGTCAAATTTGAGAATTTTTTTTTTTTTTTTTGCAAATCAGCACCTAAAAGCCCAATTTGCAAATTTGGTATGATCATTTTAAGATCTATTTAATCTATTTTTTAGATCAATTTTTTTTCTCTGCAATTATAGTCTATAATTTTGGATTATTTTTGAACTTTTTTTAGGCCTACTAGGCCTATAAATAATTTTTTTTATAGGAACCGGGTGGTGAAATCCTCGTCCCCATAGGGAATATTCTCTGTATTAGCAAAATATTCCTTCACACATCAATCAACATCTCTCAAATTTTTAGCCAACAAATTATGACCAAACCCCAGTGGATCTTCAAACAACTGATGGCCTTGCTTGTTATTATCATTTGTGGTCTTTACTTTTTATACAACACTTAGCTCATTCTATATGTAATGTGGGATTAAAATTAACCCCCTATGTTTTAAATTCTATTCATGTCCATCGGTATGACATCATCTTTTTGGCTGTGTTCCTTTCTCTGGTCCCACAAATATAGATCATCCTCCCTCCCTCCTATTGGTAGCATCACATGATTTCTTGGCACGGATCTCCCAACAACTAACAAATAGAATTCTTCGCAAACAAGCCCAGTGCCGAACAAATCTCCAACCACTCCTTCTAGCACAACAGTCTATAGACCGATGATGTGAAATACCTGATGGCCATCCTAGCTCACGATGCAAGATTCCTTCACCTAGAAATTTTTGCTTCACCACATCATTTTCACTATGGACCCCTCCATTTCAACCCCAGACTGACAAGTGGACCCCCATTTTGATGACCAACTCAACCATGTAAGCGGTTGATGCTAGTAGAGATCTTGCCACCTAAGCTGACTACTTAGCTAAAGAGTGACATCCATGTTTGTTGAAAACTTAGTGCCTATCTTATGTTTGCACCTACCACATTTGCTAACATCATCACTAATGTTACCAAGGGACCCATTTTCTTGTTGATGTCAACTAGTCATTGGTTTAAAATTGATGGCCATTTGACCATCATCTACAACCTAGAATATACTACTAGGATGGCCATTTGGATGTCAAAGTTAAGCTTGTAGTTTTCTACCTAGACTTCCCTCTAGATTGAGTTTTCATTTGACAGTTCAACTTTGGGAGGCCATAACTCAGTGGTCTAGACTCCAAATCAAGTGCAATTTTTTTGATTTTGTGTAGAATTTTCTGAACTCTTCTGTTGTGCTATTCTTTTCTAGTTTTGGTACATGGATTTGTCAGAAATTGCATTTTTTGGTGATTGTACATATCCAATCTTGCATTTTGCAACTTCAAACACTCCATACAAGCTCATCTGGACATATTTTTAGGTTTTTTTTTTTTGAATATGCTTAAATTTTCATCAACTTTCCAGATCTACAATTAGATTATAGGCTTGTGTGGACAAAAATATCACTTTTAGAATTTGGTCCTTTTCAGCATTGTATTACTTTGATTACTCTTCAAATTTGCTATACATCTGAGCTATAGTGCTTAGTACCAGATTTGAACCTCAAAAGGTAGTTGTAAATAGAAAAATTAGAAGTCCACTTTATCCATCTTGAAAAGTGGCCCATTGTACACACACTACATATAAAGTTCCAAAAGAATCATTTTGGGGGGGGGTTCTTTGATTGAGTGAATGGGGGGGGGGGGGGTGTCTTGTGTTCTTGTGTCTCTATTTCCCTCTTTTATGCTCTTTTAATTTTCTACATCATGGGTTCACCTAAAAATCCACTTCTAACTTCACACAACTATACTACATGGAAAGATATTGTATGGAGTAGATTTATGAAAAAAGGTTTAAATCTATATATTGATGGTACAATTACTAAACTCACTAATTCTACAACACTAGTTGATTGGCAAATTAAAGACAATCAAGCTTTAGGAATCATTTAGAGTTATATTCATAGGGATCTCTTCTTTCACATTTCCAACTTTAAGTAAGCCAAGGCTACTTGGGTCAAATGTGCAGGGTTGTATGGTAAGGTGGATGAGGAAAAGGGATTCAAAATTGAGGTTGATCTACTTCTATTGGATCCTAAATTTTTTGACATAATTCAAGACTATATCAACAAAGCCAATGAATTGAGATCACTACTTAGCGATTGTGGTAATCACATGAAGGATGATTGATTGATCCATCACATCATGAAGAGGCTACTTTTAGAGTATTCATCTTTTCTTTTGAGTTAAAACACTCACATGTTGACCATGGGAAGTGCCTTCACTAAGCCTTCATTTGATGCATTTGTAGAAATGCTGATGTTGGAACAATTCAAGTTGATAGATATGGGAATTCTCAAGTCATCAAAGACCAAGGCATTGGTGGCTAGCAGTGAGAACCAATAAAATAAAAGTGGAAAAAGTTCTACCAATAGCAAGACAAAGAAATGGAAACAAAAATGACAATCAAAGACACAACAATCTATCTCCTCATAGCAAGGCAATTCTTTTTACAACAAGAAGGCAAACAATGATAAGAAGGATAAACTATTTTTTGTATATTACAAGAAATTGAATCATGATGAGCATCATTGTAAGACTAAGAGAATCGATGAGTTGGAAAAATTACTTAGAAAGAACAAAATCAATGTGCCAAATGCTTCCAAGGATTCAACTCCATGCACTTCAAAGGGAAAAGGGCAAGCACTTATGGCAGGTTCAATTTCTTCAATGGAATGAATTCTTGACTCAAGTGCCTCATATCATATGGGTTCTTCAAAAGGAGATTTTTATTCATTGAAGCAGTCTAAGGTACCTCACATAATTGTAGGGGATGATACAAAAATGGAAGTTGAAGGGAAAGGACAAGTTGAAATGGAAAATGGGGAGTTCAAAGAAGCTCTCTATGTTCCCAACCTTAGCTCTAATCTCCTTTCAATCTACCAAATCAGTCACTATGGAGTTGGTAATAAAGTTGAGTTCCTTCCTAATTTAGTAATGGTGCACAATCTTCAAGATGATTCATTGGTTGCAATGGGCAAAGTCAATCATGAAAAAAAGGCTTTATTCCTTCTCCCACACATGCTTTATAACCTAAGTCTCCTTCACATGCCTTTTTGACTTAATCTCATTCACAAAGAAAATTATGGCATGAGTGGTATGGACATCATGCCTTCCTCTATCTTCATCAAATTTTCTCAAACAATATGGTCAAAGGTCTACCTATAATTAACTTTTCTAAGGGTGAACGTTCAACTTGTTCAATGGATATCCATCTAGAAGAGAATATTGATAAAGGGAAGTCTTGGAGAGCATCAGTCACTCTTGAGTTGGTTCACATAGTTTTAGCA
This sequence comes from Cupressus sempervirens, assembly GCA_028749045.1. Classification (NCBI taxonomy): domain Eukaryota; kingdom Viridiplantae; phylum Streptophyta; class Pinopsida; order Cupressales; family Cupressaceae; genus Cupressus; species Cupressus sempervirens. The sequence goes on along the minus strand of CM053786.1, from coordinate 644,859,826 downwards.
GGTCCTTTTCTAGTAACATTATATGCAAGGGTCGCTATATCCTCACTTTCATTGATGACTTTTCATGATACACATGTGTCTACTTTCTTGATCACAAGAATGAAGCATTTGATAAGTGTCTAGCCTTCAAGAGTGATGTTGAGAATAAATCAAAGAAAGCCATCAAGGTTCTTCATATGGATAATGAAAGCAGATATGTGAACTCAAGGCTTAGAGACTTTTGTGAGCTTGCACATATTGATCTTCAGAATCCAATAGCATTCAATCCATAAAAGACAAATACTGTATCAATGAGGATTAGAAATCTTAAGTCTATGGCATGTTGCATGATTTAAGCCAAGTCTCTTGATCCATCACTTGAAGTCAAAGCTATAAGTAGTGCCAATCACATACTTAATAGATCTCCTCATAATGTCTTAGATGGAAAAACTCCTTTTGAGGCATGGTGTGATAGAAAACTACTTGTGAAACACTTTAGAGTTTTTGGTTGTCTAGCATGGGCACACATATCTTCAAGGGAATGCAAGGCACCACCACCAAAGCCTTGTACTTTCATTGGATATGAAGACAGTGTTAATGCATCTAGACTTATGGATCCTGAGATGTAGGAGATTTGTATAGAGAGGAATGTTAACTTTGAGGAAAATTCCCAATCTTAACCTCTAACCCTCTTTGTACTTCATACATTGTGGAAACTAATAGTGATAGTAATGATAGTGATTCAATAGATTTAGATATGTGGGATCATATTGATAGATGTAGAACAACGTCTCAGTATTAGCGCATTCCACATACATACATTGCTACAGTGATAGGTTCATGCAAATCAGTATAGTTGGGTACACCTTGTCTTCCAGTTCCAGCATCAGGGAATGACTACATAAAAAATATTTTAGGTTTGTTTGTGAGGTCATAAATAGTATATTTGGGAGACATCATTGATGATATACATCTTCTCTTTGATGAACAAAATCCTTCTTCAGTTGTTGCAAGGGCTCACTCTAACCCTCCTATCCATTCTCTACATGATCAATCTTTCCTAGTTGATATGATTGTGGATCCTTATATACAGTAGTTGTAGGAGGTCTCTTTATCATATGAGGAGACACATGGTTCTTTGGAATATGTTCTACATCCATCCTTGCTAGATTTGACATTGTTATTTTCAATAGTATTGGAAGGGTTGATAGTCAATATTGACACAGGGACAGTTGAGTAGGTTTTAGAGACACCATTCATCATCAGGATTCTTTCTACACATTGGGGAAGCATCTCATATGTACCTATGATATTGTTTCTTCCAAAGGAGAGGAACATTATTCGATAGTCATGGATTAGGTTCTACATTGGAGAAACTATCACTAATCAACATTCTACATTAGGGGGAATTACCTTGTCTCCTTTCTTCTACTTATTTCTTATGAGGGGGACCTTTTCCTCTTTTGGCATAGTGTTCTCATACTTCTCTATTGTATATACATGATGTGTTTTGTAATAGGGGGGTCTTGATTACTCCATCCATGCATCTTGTTTTTTCATCTCTCTTTTTTTCGTGGGAGGGGGTTCCCATGAGGTTTTCCCTCTTTCTTTTCTTTATGAGTCATTGCATTTCTTTTGTACATGGGTACCTAACATGGCTTAGTAGCTAAGACCCATCATGTATTTTCATCCTAGCTTTCATAAGATTGAGTACATTCCCCTAATTTGCACTTAAGAGGGGGTGTTGGTGTAAATAAGTATTCACTATTTAAACTTTACTTAAGTTTACTTAGGTTAATACATTATTTTATTATTTATTAGGTTGGACAACTAGGAGTTTGTGTACTCTTATGAGTTGTTATGTTGACAACATAGAAGTAAGCAACTCTAATTTAGCACATGGTGTATACAACACTAGAATTTGCATATTTATCTACGTTGTCATGTTAACAACATAGTTATTTGCACTCTTGATTAAGCACATGGTATCTACAACATAATTTTACATGACACACCTTTGTAGGCTTATCCTCTCATCATCACACTAATTGTTCTGCTTAATGGAGAACAATCCACACATGTTGGACATATGGTTATTTGCAAGGATTATCATATTGCTAACTTGTAGACATTCTAGAAGCATTCGAGAGGCATATATATTTAGGTACTCCTAGTTTGTATGTACATCAATTGAATATCATATTATTATTCTGATCATACTTTGTTGGTCCATTTTGTGCTTGTGCTTGAGTTCTTTGATCTTGGGTGATTTTTTCCCTAAGCCAAATTCTTACACTAAGACTTTCAACTTTGGTTCTCTTTACATTACATTGTCATCTCCTTAATAGATGACTTATATCTTGCTCCACATTTCATAACCAGTTCCACAATCTTTGACCTCATCAAATTTGGCATAGTTGAAATCAATCATCATGATATTATGACTCTTCTTCTCTACAATTTCTTCAATAGTCATAATTCTAGTAGGATCCTTCTATTTGGCATTTAGATAATTTAGCCTTGAATCTCCAATGGTTGCCAAGTGTAGCCTCATTAGTTCTTTCCATGCTTTGAAATTATCTTTGTTCAGCTTTGGGATGTCCTTTCTATAAGACATCTTGATCTTTAGCTTAGGTCCTCAAAACATTTTCTCTAAGAACCAAAATATTTGATACCAATTGTTGGAAATATAAGAGGATTAACTCAGAGGGGAGGGGTGAATCAGTAATTGCTAAAATAAATCCTAGATCCCTTAGATGTCAATACAAATCAAAAACTCTAATTAAACTGTATGCTTCTATAAATTGGAAAACACACATGCACTTGGTATTTAACTTAGCTTCATACACATAAGAGAAATAGCATAAACACAATTGATAGCAAGAGTTAACATGGAAACCCAATCTGGGAAAAATTACTAATTGCAACTAGTTATTGATTTTCACTCTTTTGAAGTGAACCCTATTAGGAGCCAACCTTGTTAAATGTTACAAAACACCCTGTTAGGTATGACCCTATTAGAGAGTTTGATAATCCTATTAGAAGTGGCCTTGTTAGAGGTCTTTACAAAATTCAATCTATAAATGTCACCTTGTTACATGATTTACAAATAACTATTAAACCAACTCTATTAAGAGATTTTAGATCACTACTACAATAGTTAGAAAGTATTAATGAGATGAATTGATTTTTGATGCAACTAAATTGTTGATTACAGATCTCAATTCTGGTTTGTATGCTTGATCCTTCATGATTGAATGTATCTTTGCAACTCAACAAGGATATTTTTCTTATCCTTCTAATTCACTTCCTCTAAGAAACTTCAATTTTTTTTTGTTTTACATATTCAATCCTCAACTTGTCTTTATATTTATATCTTACATGGTGTCGAGTTGGCTTGAATACAAAATAGAATACTTAATATTCATTGCCTCAGTTGGTTAGAACCAAAAAATTAGTTAATTGATTTCAATATGCCAAAACAAGAAAATCCTTTGTTAGCTAACCCTGCTTGGTAGACACTAACTCAAAAATGATTTTCATGTGTTAACCAAGTGAATTCGGTTCACACTACATATTCACAAAGTTCCTTTAGTATCCAAGTTAGCTCAATCAACATTGGTTCCATCCAACATTTTTTCCATTATCTAAGTGAGCTCAATTAACACTCAACTTTTGAAAAATTCTCTTTGTCACCCAAGTTATCTTGGTAGCCATTGTCTTCTGAACTTGGAAAACTATGGAATGCTTGGTAGATATAGGAAATTGTCTTCAATGCCTAAGTGAGCTTGGCATATACTAACCAGAAATGATATGAAATTTTTTGTAACATTAGATATAATACACAATTAATCAATTGATCTCAATAGGGGATGGTACCCACAAGATGATGTAGTTATATAAATATTCTTTGTTAGAGGATGGACCTTATTAGGAGTTGTAGAAGGCAGATGGACCCACTATCCAAATAGCTTTAGGGGAAAGACCAATGAAACCACCATCCAAATGATCTTAGTATTATTCCTTGTAGAGTAATAGAGTTCAACTATAGTACTCCTTCCTATGTATATGTCCTATCAACCAAACTTTAGCTCCTTCTAATCTCAATACCGCATTACAAACTTTGCATCCAATAATCCCTTGGATCACTTACTGACATTTACCAAACACTCTACTCTTGTTCACAAGAAAAATACTTTCCTTTATAACAAGTCCTAAAAAAAATTCCTCATGTCATTCTTGAGGCTTTCCCAATTAATTATAATAGGACCACGATCAGATGATTAATTATTTTGGGATTACAATAGCACTATTGGCTCACATTCTATGAAAATCTTCACATGTGTGACTTCATAAATTGTGCACTTATGGACATCATCATTAGACTATCCTCTACCATTATGGAATTTTGTGTATTCAAACTATATCTCTCTTAAAAGATATAATATGAACATCATAAATTATTTTCATGTGCTTTTTTTCTACACTATTCTCTATAAATCACATATAACTTTTATATCTCTTTGAATTAGATTGCACACACTTAACCTTGTCATCAAGACACTATGAGGAACATACTCTTAACTTCACATCATCTAAATCTAAAATCTATTTTTGTAAGACCATGATCTATGCCTTCTATTATTCCAATCTTCAAAAAAATATTTCTATGTTGACATCAATGACAAACACAATCATGAATGCAACATGTCAATACTATCACATGCCCTCTAATACTTAGGATAGTCCCCCAAAGGAATACCATCAATATTCATGCTAACAATGTCCCCATTTGGCATTGATGGACACATAGATGAAAAATATCTAGGTTCCAAGAATACCAAACAATACTCTATTTTTGTTGTTGCTTTCATCTTTTCAAATCCTCTTCATCAACAACATCTTAAATCCTATGGAACACTACTTTTTTCTACATCTCCCCTATACATAAAGTCTCTTCATGGTGTGTATCCTTCCCATAGAGATATTCCTTCTTCTTACTTACATGAATCTTTCTAAATCTAACTAATAAAGACTTCAACTCTCTCCTGTATGCATGAATTTGTGGGCCTCTGAACCTCACACACACTACAACATGGTCCTTACCTGTGGAGTCATCCTAGAATAAACATGGTATCATTTACCCAAGACACTTGATAGTACAACTTTTTTCCTTCTAACTAGAAGGATTTTGCCTATTTATGCTCTTAGAGTTGAGACAAAGGCAACCAGATCTTTCTAGAACAAAGGATTTTGATACAATTAAATCTATATTGAATGCAACTATTCTAAATGAGATATACAATTTCTCTAAGAACATATAAAATAAAGTAGATTATATGTATGCATATTAAAGCTATATGATATTTAATTTAAGAAATGAAAGCTTATGCTAATAATGAGTGAGTGAGTACACAATAAAGTAGAGATTCAATATCAATTCAATTCAACCTACATAATGAGGAATTATGAGTCTCTTTAATAGAATTCCTAGAATCCATCAATGGTTGAGATCAACTCAAATCAATGGTTAGAATTGAAGCAAAGATTCAGTCAAAGTGGAAGATTCCCAATACAGATGTAATTAACTGACTCAAATCTTAAGTGCAAGAAACAGTTAACTTAGATGCACTTTAGTGTGAGGGTGGGTGATTTAAGTCACTTCTAATTCGAGAAGTAGTTAACTAGGAATTTCCATTTTGAATTGAGAAATAGAATTTGGGAAAGATATTTAATTTAATAAAATGAGATATGACCTCATAAATGTCTTTTTCATTTAATTGAATAATTACATTCAATTAATTAAAAGAAGCATAATTATTAAATTAAATAAATTTAATCCCTTAGTACATTAGTCTTAGGATATGATTTAATTTAATTAAAGTATAAATACTTCAAATTAAATTAAATCTTAATTAGTAGGTTTAATGTGACTAATATGAGTCAATACTTTAAGAATTAAATAAATAGCATGATTAATGTAGACTTAGGGTTTTCTGCATTTGGCAATTAAGCCAAGTAGAAAAAAATAGAATTAGAATTGCCTAGTGACATAGGACTTTAGAATTAATTAGAATAGACTAGAATTGATGATCATGGAAATGAGACAATTTTAGGGTATTATATTTTGTCCCTCTTTGAATGAATGTGCGAGCATCATGTTCGATTCAAACAAAATTAGAAAGTGTGATGTTCAAATCAGGAAATAAGATTGGTTCCAAAGTTGATGTCATGGAGACCAATTGATAAGCTTTTAAGGACCATCTCTATAACAAAGCTTAATCCTAAGGAATTAAAGTAGAGCACCTAGATACCTAAATTTATAAGCATTTTAAAGGTTTTCTTTAGAACAAATTTTAACCTTTAAAGATCCAAATATGATGCAGGAGCATCCAGAGGTATAAGGGCAATCCTGTGTGACCCAAAAAAAAAAAAACTTAGATTTAGTTTCTGTTTCATGTGTTTTCATTTTTGGATACCCATTTAGGTCAAATAAAGGTTCCAACTCTCATAGTTCCACTATCAGTGTTCGTGTAAATCTCAAAAAAATAGGAGTATGTAATTGAGTCATCATTTTGGTGAACTGGGAGGTGTAAATTGGCTAGATGAATGTGATTGTAATTTAGAGCATTCCAAAAAAAGAATCAGGTCAAAAGGCCCCACTGTTTGAAAGTTATTGCAATTTTTTGAGTTTTGGAGACCTCCTAAGAATGCTTCAAAGTTAGGTTAGGGGCATTAAATGACCTCAAAAAGGGCCAAAAATTGGGGGACGAGTGAAGCTTATCCATAGTGCTATAGAGCGCTTGGAGAGCTTTCTAGAAATGTAAACAGTTCATCAATCGGAGCTACGATTCAAAAGTTATGCCTCTCGGAAGTTCGGTTACCATTTCTAGATTCTTCTAGATTTGTGCCGACTTCTAACGCAACTTCTAGAGCCTTCTATTTGGTCGGTGGATGCCTACTAGCACTTTCTAGAATGTACTCCTAGTCCTTAACCCTCTGGGGTCTATTTAAGGAGATATCTGGCATTGTAAAAGGTAGTTTGGAGTGGAGTTTGAGAAGAGGTATTGAAAGGAGAAATTATCTCCACATTTATGCTATTGTAAGCCCTTAGGGCATGTTTTGAAGTTTATTTTCTCTGTACTGAATGTACTAGCTTATTTTTCAGTTAATACAATTTCCCTTTTCTATTGTGTCCATTCTATTCTTGGGTTGTGTCTCCATCAAAATAGAACATCTAGATACCCAAGATTGAGTAAGCATTTAAAATATTATCTTCATAAAAAAGCTTAACCTTTAAGGATCCAGACAAAACATCTAGATACTTAAGATTGATAGCATTAAAAAGATTATCTCCAGAACAAAGCTTAACCTTTAAGGATCCATATAGAACATCTCGATACTTGAAATTGATAACATTTAAAATATTATCTCTAGAATAGACGTTAACCTTTAAGGATCCAGATAAAACATCTAGATACTTGAAATTGTTAGCATTTAAAATATTGTCTCCAAAATGGAGCTTAATCTTTAAGGATCTAGATAGAACATCTAGATACTTGAAATTGATAGCATTTAAAAGATTATCTCTAGAATGGAGCTTAATCTTTAAGAATCTAGGTAGAATACCTAGATACCTAAGATTTGATAAGCATTTAAAAGATTATCTCCAGAATGGAACTTAATCTTTAAGGATCCAAGTAGAACACCTAGATACCTAAGATTTGGTACCATTTAAAAGATTATCTCTAGAATGGAGCTTAATCTTTAAGGATCTAGGTAGAACACCTAAATACTTGAGATTTGATAAGCATTTAAAAGATTATCTCTGAAATGGAACTTAATCTTTAAGGATCTAGGTAGAACACCTAGATACCTAAGATTTGATAAGCATTTAAAAGATTATCTTCAGAATGGAGCTTAATCTTTAAGGATCTAGGTAGAACATCTAGATACCTGAGATTTGATAAGCATTTAAAATATTATCTCCAGAATGGAGCTTAATCTTTAAGGATCTAGGTAGAACACCTAGATACCTGAGATTTGATAAGCATTTAAAAGATTATCTCTAGAATGAAACTCAACCTTTAAGGATCCAAATAGAACACCTAGATACCTAAAATTGATAAATGATAGCAAGATCAAATTATGTGTCATAGAATCATCCCTAGAATGAGGCTTGATCCTCAAGAGTCAAGGTTTAGATTGTTTCGATACCTATCCATTGAATTTTGTATAAGACGTGATAGATGGAAAAGATGCCAAAAAGAGCGGAATAAGATGCCCCAAGTGACAAGATTCTCTGAGTAATGAGGACATAAGATGGGAACAAGATGCCCTGAGTAATAAATATTCAGATTGATTTGAAATTCTAGTTCAATGATGTAATCATCCTGCCCCCTTGGGAGCAAAATTGAAATATGACACACTAGAAATATTATGTAAAGTAGTTATGTTAAGAGATATAGAAGAAAAATGATATTTTAGTAGAATATAGAAGAGATTAGAATGATCAGAAGAAAATTAAGAATCAAATCAGTGATTTCAAGGTCCAGAAGACCAAGTTTGACCAAAAGCTAACTAGATTTGACTAGAGTTGATTTTTTCTAGAATTTGTGATAAAATTTGAAGAAAGAAAAGATTCCAAGATTTATAAAGTAGCTAAAGAATTCAAGCTACACAAGCATTCAATCATGTCGGTCCCAAAATTTTAAAATGTATTTTCGAGCTGCTTAAGTGTGTTAAATTTTGAATTTGATCTTGAAAAATGGCTTCAAAGTAGCCATAGTAACCAAGAGGGTTCTTAATAAATCATTTGTGCAGTCATGAAGAACATGATGCTTTGAAGGAGCAAAAAATTCCTCATGAAAAAGGTTGAAAGTAGATCTACAATAAAACCATGTGCTTATGTAATGCAACCCTATGCTAGATGCAACCTTAAACTAGATGCAACCCTAGGTCTAGTTACCAAGCTTTGACAATTATCATCATTGAGCATAGAAAAAAATCCCATATGTTATACAATTCCCACTGACATTACAATCATGGAAATATGAATATGACATATGTTATAGGCTTGTCAGGATTAAATGTAAGCATTCAAGGCATAAGAAGCCAGAATGACCAGAACATTTGTCCCTTTTGTTGTAGCAAGTTAACATAAGCATCAGAGCATAAATGCTAGGATGACCAGAATGTCACTTGCATGGTAGATACACCAAACACACAAGAGATCCATCTTATGCTAAATATTTAGTATGTATTCTATCTGCAATGACCCTTGTGTTTATAACTTGAGACAAAAGTGTGCTAGATATACTCGTAGTGACCCATATGTTCACTTAGTAGGACGAGTATTAGTATTTACTATAGCATGAAGAGTTCACTACAACAAGCAAGGAGAAGTACCAATGTTATTGATGTATCCATATAAAAAGGAGTCAAGGTACACCCAACCATCTAATATGAGATGGAGGCTCTTATAGTGGACACCCCTCTTATAGGAATATGTCAACTAATTGGAACTAAATCATAGACAGAAAGCAAAGAAAAGATCATGCCCCCAATAATTACTTCTCTAGTTAGAAATGACATCATCGAGTTGCTCGAGGAGACACAATAAAGAAAAAATAAAACCAACAAAGAAAATGCTCAGCCTATCTAAACAAGTATGTCATTTTAAGTTTAATGTTTTTCATGGTCAAGTGTTAGTGTCCAGAACATGGATGAAAGAAATCTCTTCGATAGTGTCATGGCCCCTACAGTTCTATATTGTTACCTCGAGCTTTGAGATTAGTTAGTTTTCTAGATGTTTGGTATTTTTTTTGAACAATGTCTTTGCAGAAACTACGAGAATTCAGATGTGTTTAAGATCTGATTCTCAAGAAATAAATATGTTTTAATGTTTCTATTATCATTTACTTTATTAGAATATTTTATCTAAAATGCGTATTTAATTAAAAGAATTCTACATTAAGGATCTGGTGTTTATGATTATGATGTTTTTTTTTTATATTTACTGAACGTGGAAATTTTATGCTTGTATCAAAATACATATATATAGATATTTATAAATATATTTATTTATAATGTTATATATATATAAGTATATATTATTAAACTTAAAAATTTATATTAATAATATTTAAAAGTTTTTATATAACATTGGGATTATTGTTAGTAATACAATGTTAGTTTTGGGATTATAGTTAGTATTTACTATGTTAGTTTATTAACTTTGATACCTATCACTAAGTTAGTTTGTACTTAACCTAACGCAAGCAACTTTTAACTTTACTAAATTTACCTAACGCTAACCTAAAACCTACGCTGCATTATGCGTAGCAACTTGCTGATGCAGGAGCATCCAGAGGTATAAGGGCAATCCTGTGTCACCCAAAAAAATGTACTTAGACTTAGTTTCTATTTTATGTCTTTACATTTTTGGATACCCATTTGGCCCAAATAAAGGTTCCAACTCTCATAGTTCAACTATCAGTGCATTTAAAAATCCCAAAAAAATAGGAGCATGCAATTTGACCATCATTTTGGTGACCTAGAAGGTGTGACTTGGCCAGATGAATGTAATCGAGATTTAGAGCATTCCAGAAAAAGAATCAGGTCAAAAGGCCCCACGGTTTGAAAGTTATTGCAATTTTTTGGGTTTTGGAGACCCCCTAAGAATGCTTCAAAGTCAGGTTTGGGGCATTAAATGACCTTGAAAAGGGTTGAAAAATGGGGGACAAGTGAAGCTTGTCCATAGGGCTATATAGCACTTTGAGAGCTTTCTGAAAATGTAAACGATTCGTCAATCGGAGTTACGGTTCAAAAGTTATGCCTCCCAGAAGTTCGGCTACCGTTTCTGGATTCTTCTAGAATTGCACCGACTTCTAACGCAGCTTCCAGAACCTTCTATTTTGTCGGTGGATGCCTACTAGCACTTTCTAGAATGTACTCCTAGTCCTTAACCCTCCGGGGTCTATTTAAGGAGATTTTTGGCATTGTAAAAGGAGTTCGGAGTGGAGTTTGAGAGGAGGTACTGAAAGGAGAAATTATCTCCAAATTTATACTATTGTAAGCCCTTAGGGCATGTTTTGAAGTTTATTTTCTTTGTACTGAATGTACTAGCTTATTTTTCAATTAATAGAATTTTACTTTTCTGTTGTGTCCATTCTGTTCTTGGGTTGTGTCCCCATCAAGTGGTAACAGAGCGGGTTTTCCTGAGTGTGTAGACAGAGCGCCGACTGTGAGGCAGTTTGCACCAGGACTGTGTGGTTATGGGTTTGAGTTAGAAGATACCTCCACAAAGAGAGCGTGGTGGAAGGGCCAGAGCTATTGATCCTGAGGAGGTTAGTGCCCTCCAGAGACAGGTACAAGCATTGCAAGAGGAGCTTCGTAGAGGAGCAAATATTGCCGCAGATGACAATAGTGAGGATGACAATGAAGAGGAAGTAATGGAAGTTGACGGGGAAGTTCTAAATCCTGTAGAGGAAAGGATTTTTAGGGCCATTTCTAGGTTTGGGAAAAGACCTACAATTGAAGTGGGTATATTTTCGGGAAATTTGAAACCAGATGAGTTGATCGATTGGATCAATGAACTGGAGAAATACTTTGAGTATGAGGATATAAGGGACCCAGATAGGGTTAAGTTTGCAAAGGCCAAACTAAAAGGCCATGCCAAAATCTGGTGGCAAGAGATTCAACTGGAAAGACTTAGAAGAGGAAAGGAGAAGATCACAAGATGGGATCGCATGGTGGACAAATTGAAGAAGTAGTTCATTCCTATGGACTACGAGCTTGATCTGTTTAAGAAGATGCATGGGTTAAAGAAAACAAGAAGATCAGTCCAAGAATATACAGAGGATTTTTACCGACTCCTGATTAGAGTGGGGCATGCAGAAGCAAATAAGGAGAAGGTTGCTCTTTATATCAATGGGTTACGACCTAGCATCCAGGAAGAACTAAGTCTGGTAAGAATGACCAGCGTTGAAGAAGCATACTAGTTTGCCCTACGAGTTGAAGAGAAGCTGAGTAAAAGGTTTGAAGGAAGACAAAGAGGGTGCGGTCAAGGAGGAAGGGGAAGCGGTAGATCATCTGGAGGCCGCAATGAAACTCAAAAGAAAAATGAAGATGAGGGTACTAGCAGGAACCAGAGGAATGAGGGTTTCAACCGCTCCCATGATTAAGACTTTGGAAATCAAAGAGGAAGAGGTAGAGGACGTGGGCAAGGAAGAGGAGGCTTCCGTGGTACCTATTTCCATTGCAATAAAGAAGGTCATCGTTCCTTTGAATGCCCTCAACGATAAGGAAGGACAGATAGGAGAGCTGAGGGCCAAGCTAGGGTTGCTCATGTGGATGAGGATGCACAATCATCACATTCAGAGGATGCAGAAAGAGGAGAGACCTTGGTAAATGAAAGAGTCCTACTAAGTGGTGAAAATGAACCAGGACAACGGAGGAGCTTGTTCCGTACCAGATGCAAGTGTGAGGATAAATGTTGTGATGTGATCATTGATGGTGGTAGCACTGATAACTTGGTATCCAAAGAGATGGTCTCTAAGCTGAAGCTCAAGAGGGAGAAACATCCCCAGCCCTATCGGATTTCTTGGGTAAAAGATGATCATAAGGTCCTAGTAAGTGAACAATGTTTAGTAAAATTCAAAATTGGGAGTTACCATGATGAAGTTCTTTGTGATGTTATTTCGATGGATGTTTGCCATCTATTGTTGGGTAGACCATGGCAGTTTGATAGACATGCAATACATGATGGACATGCAAACACATACTCTCTGACAAAGGATGGAGTTCGCCACAAATTGAAGCCCATGATAAAGGAAGGTGAAAAGGTATGTAGCAGTGCTAGGATTTGTCTTGTTGATGGAAGGAAGTTTTTAGATGGCATGAAACATCAGCGCATGTGCTATGCTTTGATTCCTAGAAAAGATAAAGAAGGTAGTAGTGAAATACCATTTGAAGTTTCAGATTTACTAGGAGAATTTGGAGATATTATCTCTAATAATGTTCCAGATGGATTGCCACCAGTAAGGCAAATCAGTCATCAGATAGATCTGATTCCAGGAGCTAGTTTGCCTAACAAGGCTGCTCACAGGATGACTCCTACTGAAACCGAGGAGCTAAATAGACAGGTTTAGGAGCTGTTGAGGAAGGGCTTGATTCAAGAGAGCCTAAGTCCATGTGAAGTACCTACAATACTCGCACCAAAAAAGGATGGAGAGTGGAGGATGTGTATAGATTCTTGAGCTATAAATAGGATAACCATCAAGTACCGATTTCCTTTGCCAAGGATGGATGATCTTATGGACTGCTTGAGTGGAGCTAAGTACTTCACAAAGATAGATCTAAAGAGTGGCTATCATCAGATACGGATTCGAGAAGGAGATGAGTGGAAAACAGCCTTCAAGACCAAGGAGGGTCTTTATGAGTGGTTAGTCATGCCCTTTGGATTGACGAACGCCCCAAGCACCTTCATGCGGCTCATGAATGAGGTACTTAAGAAGTTCTTGGGAAAATTTGTTATTGTCTATTTGGATGATATTTTAATTTTCAGCAAGACTTTGGAAGAACATTTATTGCATATTCGTAGTGTCCTTGAAAGGCTAAGGGAAGAGAAACTGTTAATTAATCTAAAGAAGTGTGTCTTTGCAAAAAGGGAGTTAGTCTATTTGGGATTTGTTATATCACCTGAAGGTCTCAAAATGGATCCAGAGAAGGTAAAAGCCATCTTGGAATGGCCTACTCCAAGGTCTGCTACTGAGGTAAGATCATTTCATGGTCTGGTTAGTTTTTATAGGAAGTTTATTAAGAATTTCAGTGGCATATGTGCACCTCTAACTGATACAATAAGAGGGGATAGAAAAGAGTTCAAATGGACTGCAACAGCTGCGAGAAGTTTTGAATTGCTGAAGAAGAAGGTGACTGAACAGCCTGTGTTGGCACTTCCAGATTTCAAAAAAGTATTCCAGGTGGATTGTGATGCCAGTGGTAGTGCTATTGGGGCTATACTAAGCCAAGAAGGTAAGCCTATTGCATATTTTAGTGAAAAATTGAATGATGCAAAGAAGAAGTATTTTGTTTATGATCAAGAGTTCTATGCGATAGTTTAGGCCTTAAAGAAATGGAGGCATTATTTATTGCCAAAGGAATTTGTTTTGTATACTGATCATCAGGCATTATAGTACCTAAATAGCCAAGGTAAATTGAATCAGAGGCATATGAAGTGGGTAGAATTCTTGCAGAGTTATACATTTGTGTTAAAGCATAGAAGTGGAAAATCTAATAGGGTTGCAGATGCATTAAGTAGGAGACAGTTGTTGCTTACAACAATGCAGGTTGAAGTAGTTGGGTTTGATGAACTCAAGAATTTGTACCCTGAGGATCCTGATTTTGCTGAAGCATGGAAAGCTTGTAAAGAACCTGTTGCTGTAGATAGAACCAAGTGGTTAGACTATTTGATTCAGGATGGCATGTTGTTCAAAGGTAGTCAATTGTGCATTCCAAGGAGTTCCATGAGGGAAAATCTGATTAAGGAGAAACACAGTGGAGGGATGGCAGGACATTTTGGTTGGGATAAGACCATTGCCATTCTTAGAGAACATTATTTTTGGCCTCAAATTACACAGGATGTGAAGAAGTTTGTACAGAGTTGCCAGGTTTGTCAAGTGGCCAAGGGGTTTAGTCAAAATACTGGCCTATATCAGCCATTGCCTGTTCCATCAAGGCCATGGGAGGACATAAGTATGGATTTTGTTCTTGGATTGCCAAGGACCCAAAGGGGTAATGACTCAGTATTCGTGGTGGTTGATAGGTTCTCCAAAATGGCACATTTCATTCCATGCCACAAAACTCATGATGCTGTCCATATTGCAGACTTGTTTTTCAAAGAGGTGGTAAGACTACATGGTCTTCCAAGAAGTATAGTTTCTGACCGAGATACTAAATTTGTGGGGTATTTCTGGAGGACATTGTGGAAGAAGTTGAGAACAGACTTGAAATTCAGTTCCACGCATCACCCACAGACTGATGACCAAACAGAAGTGGTAAATAGAAGTTTGGGCAATTTGCTGAGATGTTTAGTTGGGGATAAGCCCAAGGGATGGGATTTGATTCTACCACAGGCAGAGTTTGCTTATAATAACTCTGTAAATAGGAGTACTAGAAAATCACCATTTCAAATTGTATATGGAAATAGCCCAAGGACTGTACTAGAATTGAGGAAGATAGAACAAGGGGAGAGAACAAGTGTTGAAGCTGAGGAATTTGCTGAACACATCAAGCATCTACATGAGGAGGTTCAAGCACACATTATCAAGATGAATCAAGAGTATAAAGCTAGGGCTGATGCAAGGAGAAGACATAAGGAATTCCAAGTAGGGGATCTAGTCATGGTGCACTTACGAAAAGAAATATTTCCAGTTGGTACTTACAACAAGCTGAAAATGAAGAAATTTGGTCCCTGCAAAATTTTGAAGAAACATAACTCAGGAAATGCATATGAGGTTGAGCTGCCAGATGGTATTCACATTTCTCCCATTTTCAACATTACAGATTTGACAGAGTATCATGATGATGGTACTGATGAGGAGCTGATTTTAGAGCCATGTCCAATTCCTGCTTCTAAGAAGGAGGAGATAGAAGACATTCTAGATCATCGTGTGGGTAGGAGTACCAGAAACAGGCAGTATGAAGAGTATTTGGTCAAATGGAAAGGACGACCGATCGAAGACTCAACTTGGATTTCAGCAGCTGAGGTTTCCCATTTGGGATTTCCTCTACCATCCATAAAGTGACAGGGTCACTTTTCAATCTACCCTGGCTGTCTGATGCAGGAGCATCCAGAGGTATAAGGGCAATCCTGTGTCACCCAAAAAAATGTACTTAGACTTAGTTTCTATTTTATGTCTTTACATTTTTGGATACCCATTTGGCTCAAATAAAGGTTCCAACTCTCATAGTTCAACTATCAGTGCATTTAAAAATCCCGAAAAAATAGGAGCATGCAATTTGACCATCATTTTGGTGACCTAGAAGGTGTGACTTGGCCAGATGAATGTAATCGAGATTTAGAGCATTCCAGAAAAAGAATCAGGTCAAAAGGCCCCACGGTTTGAAAGTTATTGCAATTTTTTGGGTTTTGGAGACCCCCTAAGAATGCTTCAAAGTCAGGTTTGGGGCATTAAATGACCTTGAAAAGGGTTGAAAAATGGGGGACGAGCGAATCTTGTCCATAGGGCTATAGAGAACTTCGAGAGCTTTCCGAAAATGTAAACGGTTCGTCAATCGGAGTTACGGTTCAAAAGTTATGCCTCCCAGAAGTTCGGCTACCGTTTCTGGATTCTTCTAGAATTGCACTGACTTCTAACGCAGCTTCCAGAACCTTCTATTTTGTCGATGGATGCCTACTAGCACTTTCTAGAATGTACTCCTAGTCCTTAACCCTCCAGGTTCTATTTAAGGAGATTTTTGGCATTGTAAAAGGAGTTCGGAGTGGAGTTTGAGAGGAGTTACTGAAAGGAGAAATTATCTCCAAATTTATACTATTGTAAGCCCTTAGGGCATGTTTTGAAGTTTATTTTCTTTGTACTGAATGTACTAGCTTATTTTTTAATTAATAGAATTTTCCTTTTCTGTTGTGTCCATTCTGTTCTTGGGTTGTGTCCCCATCACTTGCAATGACATTTTGTAAGGCATTGTTGTAAGGTGGCAAGTTTTCTTGGGAGTTTTTATGGTGACAGGACGACTCGGTTTTCGAACTAGTACTAAACATGACAAGTGTCATAGAATGCTCAAGAAAAGAGGTATTGGGATAAGCTCACAGTTATGAGCATTGTATTGCCTAGTAAAATCCGTCATTTTTGTTGGGTATGGTTGCAGTTTGATTCAGTCTGTATTTCAATGATTTTCTGATGGTAGTTGTGAAATCCTTGTGGAACAGGTTTCTCAACGCTATTTTGAAGGAACTGTTCATCATGGAGGAATGCTTAATTCTCTTATGTTCTTTAAGTCCTCATGATTTCGTAGTTTTCTTTCTTCTATTGCTCCGTGGTTATGATTCTCAGTCTTTTTTATTGAGAAAGTGTCTTGGTGTCTTTGGGAATTGGCATAAAGGTTTGGAAACATGGTCTGAGAGTTTTGACAAAGGGCTCTCTAGGCAGATTCGACTTGAAGATCGATTTGCATTCAGAAGCAGGGGGCTTTTCTTAAACTCTGTCCTGTTTTCTTTTCTTCCTTAATATATATTGTTAGTATTAAGTTTCATTTGATGATATGAATAATATAGTTTGAGAGATGTAGAAGGATATTCAAAGAAAAATAATTATGTGTTTGTATATTATAATTTGGTGTGTTCCTTGCTATATTTTGTGTAAACCCAGAATCGGGTGTGTGTGAAAGAGAATACTCTGTGTTTTTGCATTTAAAGGGTTTATGGTTTCTCTTTATATAAATACATGGGTTTTGGTTTGTTTTGAGTCTGTTGTATCCTATGCAGATTTCATTGTTTGGGAGATGATTTTCATTGTTCTATGCAAGTAATGAAATAAGAAGGATTCAACG
The DNA here is from genome assembly GCA_028749045.1 of Cupressus sempervirens. Taxonomy (NCBI): domain Eukaryota; kingdom Viridiplantae; phylum Streptophyta; class Pinopsida; order Cupressales; family Cupressaceae; genus Cupressus; species Cupressus sempervirens. Next base: position 644,842,276 of record CM053786.1, on the reverse strand, counting down.
TATTTCGCATGTAATATAGATTGGTAGCTTATGAGGGTTTTAATTTTTGTGACAGTAACAGAGTCGAGCTTGAGTTCTAGAATAATAAATTGTTTTTAATGGTTAAATTATATGGAAATTCCAAGTAGGGTTACGGATTTATGAAGTAGTTTTTTTATTTGCTAACCAGTGAGTCATACTGGATTTCATAGGGTTAAATTGTTGGGATATAATGCTAGCATAGCATATTCCACTATAGTTGTTAACTTGTATTTAAACATGAGATTTGAATTTAAACATGAAGGATTTAGACTGTATTCAGGTCTAGAAATTTAGTCATAGCTATCATTTTGAGTGTTTTTACTTGATGAAAATCTTCAGGGTATCAATTTTGTTAACTGTCAACTACACAGTGAAACTCGTTATTGTATTTGGACTATAGTTGTCCTTTTAATAGTAAAATTTAGTTAAGGTAACAGTAAGTTATTAGATTTTATATTTGAGAAGAATACTATATATCTATTATAATTCTGATTATAAAATTATAAGACTTTATATATTTGTTGGTATATATATGTATATAAGAGTGCGTATATGTATATATATATATATATATATATATATATATATATATATATATATATATATATATATATATATATATATATATATATATATATATATGTGTATATGTATGTATATATATATATATATGTATATGTATATATATATATGTATATGTATATATATATGTATATGTATATATATATATATATGTATATGTATATATATGTATATGTATATATATATATATGTATATGTATATATATATGTATATATATGTATATATATGTATATATATATATATAACCGAGTATATATGTATGTATATGTATTAACGTATATGTACCAAAATTATGTAAATCTTTATAATTGTGTTGATTAGAATTAAATTAATTAAATAAATTTATGAGGTTATTGTTGTTACTTGTTTCTGATTTGTGAACTGTTTAATTTAGTTATTTAGATTATAGTTTATTTTGAAAGGCGTGAACAATGATGGTAATAACATGAATTATATTTTAATAAAATGCTTATAAAGATATCTAAAATTTTATTGCTATTTAGATGAGTTTGATTGCCATTTAAATGAGTTAAATCTTGATGCATTATTCTTTCAGTCTGTAAGCTTTTCTTTGAATTAGAAAGGAAGACTAAATTTGAATAGCAATTTCTTGTTAAAGGATTAAATGCTGTGTGATGATTATTATGTGAATTAAGATATGTAGTTTCTTATGGAATTAAAAAGGGCATGAATTTCATTAGGTATATTGAAATATGGATGGTTTATTTTGAAAAGTGCTTCATTGGAAAGTTGGAAGTTTGGTTTCATTTGATGATTTTTGTTTGCTGGAGCAATAGTTATATTGAAGCAAAAGAAATAGCTCTATTACTTAATTGAATAATTAAAACATTTTTCTCTTTTGATATGTATAAATAGAGTTATGTGTGTGTCATATTATGCAAGTGTGATCCTTTAGATTGGGTGGCTGTCATAAAGCGAGTAACTTGTGGTGATAGAATTATTTTGCTGGATGTTCTTCGACACTAGTCTAGATCCTTATGGGAAAGTTTATGATAGTTATTTAATCAAGTGGTAATACTTAAAAATTCATGGGTGGGGTTACATGTTAAAAGATAAGAACATTATGGTTTCACCTGACATAATGAATCTAACAGATTGGATGCCAGTAGATTCTTATGTAGACACTCATGAACTAATGGATCATTACCTTGTCATATTCTGTGTGAGTTTATTTTCTCCATCTCTATTTGTAAGAAATTATGTAATTTCTTTTAAAATTATTAGGGAAAAAGAAAATAAAGAAATTTTGAAAATTCCAGAATATTTATTATTTAGTTTACAAGTATATCATATTGTTATGGATACTAACATGCAGGTATTGGAAGTTTCATTAGCTTAGTTTATGCGACTAAGCCCTGTTTTGTGTTATTGGTTGTGTTTGCTATGTTTTTGGGTTCAAAATGAGATTGGCTTTTGGACTTAGAAGATTAAACTGCAATTTTTATATTGTGGAAAGATTGTAGTTTTTTATTTGTTGGTAATAAAACATCTCTGGAACTGATATGGATCAGTTGTCAGTCAAATTTTATTTATGAATTTTGGAGAAATGTTTTATCAGAGTATATCATATACTTAGATGTAATTTTCTGGATTGTAATTATATTGTTATCTAAAGTTCACTCTTGTACCTAATTATGAAAGTTTAAATGTTTTGGATATTGAATGATAAATAAATAAAAAATTGTATGGTTTTATTTTTATTTTATTTTTTGGTTCTAGGATGGTTGTTACAGATAGGGTGACAACAGTAGGTAGACATAGTCAAAATGACTGGTGAGTGAGGTCAAAGAGGAATCTTCATTGTGAAGAGGCTAATAGAACTGACTGATAGTAGATAGACATAGCTAGAATGACTAGTGACTTATGCAAGAAAAATCTTCTAAAAATGAATCTAGGAATGTGACACAAGCAATAGTAGGTGGACGTAGCTGAAACAACTAGTGATTGTTGCGAAAGAGATTCTATGAGGAGAATCTTGACAAAGATAGATATTGGGGATAGGAGGAAGACACAGCCAGGATGACTAATGACTATCACAAAAGAGTTTCTATGAGGAGAATCTTGACAAGAGTGACACTAGTGACAGTAGGTAGACATTGCCAAGATGACTGATGACTATCACAAAAGAGATTCTATGAGGAGAATCTTAACAAGAGTGACATTGGCAATAGTAGGTAGACACAACTAGAATGATTGGTGACTATCGTGAAAGATATTCTATGAGGAGAATCTTGACAAGAGTGACATTGGTGATAGTAGGCAGACACAGTCGGAATGACTAGTGACTGTCATGAAAGAGATTCTATGAGGAGAATCTTGACAAAGTAACATTAGTGATATTAGGAAGACATAGCCAAAATGACTAGTGACTATCACGAATGAGATTCTATTAGGAGAATCTTTAAAAGAGTGGCACTGAAGGGGAATTCCCCCGAGCTTTGATGAGATTCAATCCATGGATACATGAGAAAAAGTAGCAAACTAAAGCAGGAAAGCAACTATATAGGTAGCTAGAAGATGTGTTGCAAGATGGAGCATTGGGAACAAGAGGTGAATGTTTGCCAGGTTTTCACCTTCTTGGCAGAGCTTTCATTTTTTGCTACCATGATGCCTGTTTCCATGTTTTCACTAATGGCACTTTCCTTGTTTTTCAACTTTTTTTGTATTTTGGAATTTTTCAAACTTTTTGGTGTTACCAAGGCACCTATTGCTAGCTTTTCACTAGGGTAACAATTTTTTTAGGGCTTTTTCCAATTTTTAGGATTTTGCAAGCTATTTCCAAAATTTTAGAACTTCTTTAGAGATTACTAGCTCTCAAGAAGGATTACCTTGATTTTGTTCTAGTGTCTAGCAAGGTGTAGGATGAGATGTAGTAGCAAGCTAGTGGATAAGTGGAGATGGATAGGCAAAGAATATGAAGTAGTGAATTTTACCCTCAAAGAAAGCCTTCATAAGATTACCCAAGCTAGGGAAAAAGATATAAAAATATAATCTCATGGTGTAATGAAAGTGTCACATAAGGAATTTAAGAAAATGCCCATGTCAAGAGATTGCTAAGAACTGAGTTTTCTTATTTCTTTCATTGGTCAAGACCAAACGGTTAACTGAATAGGATAGTAAAGTTTTTTTTATGGAGGTTATGAGTGAATGACTTTGGGAATGAGGAGATCTAAAGGATAAGTAAGATCATAATAGGATGTCATGGATGGAATAAAATTATGCATGACACCTATTTACTAGGTTTTCATCATGGTATTTATCCAAGGTGCCACAAGAAGTGGTTTTCACCATAGGATGGATTTATTTTTCTTTACTTTTGCTACCAAGGTGCCTATTTCCAAGTTTTCACTGAGGCATTTTTTTTCTTTTTCTTTTTCTTTTTTGCTTGTTTTGGACTTTTAGAGTTTTTGGAAAGAAATCAAGCCTTTATTAAGTTATATAGCATGCCTATAAGAAAGATAAGTTATGATAAGCCAAGGCGATAGAAAGGTACACTCAAAGATGTTGATAAGGTAATGGAAGGGAGATAGTAGAAAAGATATATGGAGGATAAGGTTTTAGGCTATGGATGAGATAAATGGGATGGAAGGATAAAAGGTGGAGGACAGAAGGTGGAGTTGATAGGGTATGGAAAGGGATGTGCAAGGGTAGAATAAAAAGTGAGCAAGATCAACATTGACACACACCATGAAGGGTAGTGGAATGATGGAGGAAATATGGATGAAATAGTATGAGGTTTAGATGAATGAGGTGGTGGAATAATTTTGGAAGAAGGTGGAGTATAAGGTTTTGAAACCCTTTTAGGAATATTTTGGGAAGAAGATGGAGTGGAAACCTTTGGAAACTTGAATGTCAACTTTGATTTGTTTTCAATATTCAAGTCCTTCAGAAGAGACTTGGGAATCCATAGAGCTTTTGATTTTTCATTAGATGCTTTGGAATGCATTTCTTTAATAAAAAATTTAATAACCCAAACTTTCCTTGGTTAAGCTCTTTGAATAGTGGACCTTTGCAATCTCTTTTGCATATTTTCCTTCTTGACATTCACATGTTGATTAGAGGAGACATAGTGAATTTTTGAGGATGGATTCATGTACTTGTGTTTGAGTTGATCATCCAAATTGCTTCCAAAGGACTTGGGACTTGTGGATGAATCAGGCTAATATGATTGGTTTAGATGGAAAGGTGAATGTAAAGAGTTCAAGTATGTGTACCTTTTTTTTATCTTGGGGTAGGGTAGGAGGAACATTTAATGAGATAAGATTGGAAGCAAGAGATAGAATAACATAAGGTCCCAATATGGATGGAAGAATTGAAGATTTTATCTTAGATGGGTAGGGACCAAGGATAGATTTAGAAAATGTGAATGGACCATGAGTAGAGATATCAACATCTTTAGAGTGAGAAATATGACCAAAGCCATCAATAGATTTATGAGTAACTTTTATAGGAGCAATACCTTTGATAGGAGTATTTAAAGCTTGAGAATAGTATTGAAGTGAATGTAGCAAGGTAAAACAAGAGGGTGAGCAAGAACTTTTCTCTTCAAACATAGGAAAAGTATCCTTCCCTTAGTCTTTAATAATCTCCTTAAGGGTGGTGGAAGGAATATCTTGATCTTGCTTAGTAGAGGTGCATGACATGGGAGATGGAGGACTATGTAGCTCTTGAAATGGAGGCACAAGATCTTGGAAGATTTGAATGGGGATGAAGGAATCGTGGTATTGATCAACACTTTTTTCTTCATCATTTAAGTAGCCCTCTTGACATGAAACCAATTCTAAGGATGAGGGAGTATTTGAATCTATATTTAAATCTATTTCTGGAGTCTTCATAATAGGCTCTTGAAGTTCACAAGGAAAATTACTTGGAATGGACTTCATAGGCATAGTAGGGCATTAAGAAGTATGATTTGTGAAGGTAGTGAAAATACTTGCAACCCAGTATCTATTCGCTTGATTTTCTTTCAAAGGAAATCATTGAGGGTACACATAGTCAACAAGGGGAGTAGTGAGTTCTTCTTTTGGTGAATATGTGTTGGAAAGATTGGACAATTTAGAAGGTGGTTTTATGTTGGAAGAAGTAGAAGTTGCATTTGAACCATTACTAGACATGGTTTCATGAGGTTAATCCTTCTTGAGAGTATAATCTATAGTAGATGAGAGCTTAGATTTTTGAATTATGTAATTGTCAAAGAGATCTTGGATCTTTTTTTTTAGCTCCTTACAATGTGAAGTTTTATTAAATTATGTCTATGATAAGAACAATAGTTACTCATAAAGGAAACTCCCACCACAGTGACCATAGGTAACACAATGAGTTTCTTTTTAAGAAGTTCTTCCAAATTTGATTCATAAGATTTTCCCAAAGGGGTGAAATCATGCTTTGGTTTAGGTTCCCAAGGTTTTTCTTCAAAGATATTTCTAGATTTCTTGGGTGTTTGTGAAGTGCTCTCAGATATGTTGGATTCAACATCACAAGAATTTGATTTTTGGTTGTCATAGAAGGGTGGGAAATTTTCTCTCAAGGAGAATTTTTTCAAAGATTTTTCATCTTCCTCCTTTAATATTTGAAGTTGAGCACTCATTGATTGGATTTTTTGCTTCATGTTTGCAATAAGTAGCTCTTCTTCCTCACTAGGAACATTAGATTTAGCGGATTTTTTGTTAGCCATTTTGATGTACTATGTTTCAAGTAGTGATAGAAAAGTTTTAGAACATAGGTCAAGTTGCCACAATCATAGACAATGACAGAAAAGAAAAAGCTTAGACAAGGGCCACACTAGAATGTAGTCTCAAAAAAGAAAGATAAGAGTGTTGTATACTAAGGCATGAATAGTCTAATTTGAAGGCTATAATAGCCAAAGATTATGACTATCATAATGTAGAGTGTGACAAGCACTAAAGAATAAGAACCAAGACAATTAAAAGATGAGACTAGTCAAAGTACGGCTCATGAATCTTCAGCTAAGAAAAATGCCACTATTTGGGACAATTTTTAGATAGAGAAGTAGTAACTTGATGTAGGAAATAGACTTAGTATAGAGCGTAGATAGCTCTAACAGACTAACTTGACAATTCAAACTCAAGATTTCACATGAAGATCCTCTAAGAAGCATGTGAGAAAGTACATAGGGCCATGTGAAGAGTCAAGACAACATAAGAATTTTTGTGTGAGTATGTACTCTAGGCTATGTAAAGAAGTGCAAATTTGACAAAAAAATAAGGATATCTGAGGCAAGATCTCATGCAGAGATGTGCAACTATTCAAGAAAGAATTTGGATAGAGTCGCATGAAGAAGTGATAGGATGAAAGGATCTTGTGTGAAGTCTTGCAAAATTGTGCATGAAATTTAGGACCAAATTGACAATAGAGTTGGATTTCAAATAGATTTCTAATAGTTTTCACCTATTCCAGACAGGTTGGAGGTTTGTTTGACAGATAATAGACCAATTGTAGGGTTGATTTCCAAACTTGTGAAAGTGATGTTGAGTTTCAAACAAGACAAAGTGTTTTTAATAGGACATGGGAAGCAAGTAGTAGTCAAATACAATCCAACTAAGGGAAAAGCAACTCAGAGGGACAAAGGAGTCTTGACTTTTAGTTTGTTTAAGTAGGTTTGTACATGTTTAGGACTCAATGACAAACATTCTCTATCCCTAGAAATAGAAAATGGTAGAGAAGCTAAACCCTTTGTCCCACAACTTATGAGCATGTGTGCACCTCACATAGCCATGTCACCCCTTAGAGGGTGCCCATGTTTTTGGTGTATTCAAAGGACTCAATAGTATATGTTGAATGAGTGCCCTTGTGGTAGGGGACAAGTGCATATACCATCTTCTAATGTCTAATAGCATGCCTATGGTGAGTTATACAAGAGAGATTCTTCCCCCTCCTTGCACAAAGATTATGCCTCCTTTCGGAGGTGAACCGAGTAGCTTCTAACTAAAAGTTTTTACTTGGCTTATGTTCATATTAATTCTTGGTGGATCTACAAGTGGAGTTGAGACCAGTAGCCCACACTAGCATCTAAGAGTGTACACACTTGCTTAGCAAGACTAAGGCTGGTGCATCCAGTGCAACAGACAGAGCTTCCACTTGATAAGTGATATCAAGAATCAAAGGAAAGAAATTAATCTAGCTTTGGAGTCTTTCACTCTACAAAACATCTTGATTATAATGAGTTGGAATCTTCAACAAAAGGAGTGTGCTCACTTGGATTGTTCCTTGATATTGGATCACTCGAACAGGCCCTCTAAAGGATTGACTCAGACTGGTGGTTTGAACGTAAGGGTCAAAGTTTTTGATTTCCCTCAAGGGGAAAGAGCATACTCCTCTACCTTAGTTTCTCACCCAAACATGCAGAACATGTTAATTATCAACTTAGCTTAATCAATCTAGACTTATCCTTCCTAAAGATTTTGATTCCCTTGAAAGGAAACCATCATCTCATCATAGAAAAGGATTAGCACTAGGGAACCACTAAGCTACTTGCCTCCCTCAGAATGTTGTCTTTTAGAAGTGTTTAGGTTTTTGATTCACCCTTGGTCATGATCTCAAAGTGGTGAAGAGCATAATCCCCTTTTCTTTTGTCTTGCACCTTAAGAAGTTCACAAGCCCTAATTAGACTATGTTTAGAAAGTAGGAAAGAAGACACATTTTTTAGTGGGTTTTAATGTTGTTCTTCAACAAATGTATCTTTGAAAATTGTCTTACAAGAAAACAATCAATTCATGTTTGGACAGTTTGTATAAGGAATCTTTGTCAAACATCCTACAGACAATTGTTAGGCTACAGAAAACCAAAAAATAGAATAATGATGGTTCAGAGAAAAGATGTCATCCAAATAGAAGCTTAACTATGGGAAAATAAAATTTAACTTTTTTTTGTTCTATTTTATACCCATAAAATAGCTTAGAAATGGTGTGCACCATGTGAAGAAATGGTGTGCACTATGTGAAGATATGGTATGCACCACATGAAATCATGCACAAACTCATGCGAAGAAATGGTGTGAACCATGAGAAATCATTCACAAGTCCACACAAAATCTTTCACTATCATGCATGAGAAAATGAGGTGCCACTAGAGAATCTGCACAATGGGGCACTTTTTCATATGAGAAAGTGGAGACTAGCATGCAAAACCCTCAAATCTTCACACAAAAATGAGATTTTCTACACACAAATCTAGAAGACTGTATTGAATAGTATGGACAAAATAATAAAAATGATATAAAATGAAAGAATTAAGGTGAGAAAACTATTTTTCTCAGTCCCATGGTGGGCACCAATAATGTATGCATGAATTTGTGGGCCTCTAAACCTCACACACACTTCAATGTGGTCCTTACCTACAAAATCATCCTAGAATATGTTGGTGTTTGAAAATGCTAGAGGGTTTTCAATTATCCCACTGAGAAACTAACATATCTAGGGGTAGCTAACTCCCATTTTCAACATGCCATTTCTGACAACAGGCCAACTATAAGGCATGACCCTTCTTCACTTCAGGCTCTACAAGACCTAGGTGGGTGAACCTCTTTAGATCTGACATATGGAACCATTGTAATAAACATAATCAAGATCTAAACTAGTAGATGAAACCCCTTATATCTCCTAAAGGCTTATGAAATGACAAGGACCTACAGTAGCTAGGTGCAGATCTATGGATCTTAGAAGCTGAGTGAGGGTTAAACTTTTATGCCCATTCAAATATGAACAACTAAATTTATTTGAAATAAAGATTTTGTGCAAACAACCTTCATATTAGCTTGCATCTGATTTAATGAGCAGTGCCTTATCCATTGAAACATGGAGTCATTACCAGTAGGATGACCTAACTAGGTTGCATTGCAATCAAGTTTGTCAATTGAAATCCCCTAATCCCATTCTTATGCAATATCCCCTTCATACACCTAGAAACCCTATCAGAACTATGAAGCATTTACTTAACTCCTTGAGTCAAAAGCAACAAAGATCTGATACACATTTCATCCAAAATGTTTTAATCCAAATGAATGTTATCCATTCAATTACAAAGTTAATGACACTTGAAGTATCAGGAGACAGAATTAGGAAACTCAGATAATTCTTGTAAATACCTTGTTGTATATTCATCCATGAAAAGATTGAATACATTAGACTGGTAAAACTAAATGAAACTATAGATACTTCACATAATCTAGCTTCAAATTTTAGTACCTCAGAATAACAATGCATAACATGAACTGATAAACTGCACAGGGTGGATGTGTGGCCTTCACTTCTAGAGCTCAGCTCAAAGTTAGGAAGTAAAACCATCTACAATCCTGGTTTCAATAGTAGAATTAGAACCCTACTGGTATTATCCAGAGTAAACTGCCAACAGCTACAAATAAGAAGAAGAATGAAAGATATAGGAAGAAGCAATTTCCCGGATTGAATCTGAACATGACACTTGTCCACCTGGAAAACCTTCTCAGCAAGTTAAAACCATCTTTCTTATCTTTCCCCTCTAACTAAAAATCAAATCCCCATCATTTTACCCTTCAAAGGCATCAAAATATCTTAGAAATCTGAGGATGAAAGGATGTAACTAATTTTTGTGCTTAAATGAACTCGGTAAAAGTAACAAATCAGTTATAGTATGATCTTGAGAAGACAAGAAAACAACCTCAAGTTGATCTTCTTCACTCTTAGGTTCCAAAAGGCCTTCAAAACTACCCTGCAACAAACTCTGATGATTAATGATCACATTTTCCTATTCTATTGCCAATACCCCTGATTTCACAAATTGACCCTTTTAGAAATTGACCTGTACCTTAAATTGGTGAAGACTTGTGTATAATCTGACTCCAAAAATGGAAAATTCAGCTCTTCACGGTTCTGACAGTATATTGAAGTGCCCATTTAGCCTAAAAAATACTCCAGTTATGGCCTTTTGAAGATCGGCCCTCTGTTCATGGCTTCCACATATATTTTGCAAAATTTAAACTTCTATAAAGTTTAAACTATATAAAGTTTCAAACTTTATTTAAATGAACCTGACGTGAGATTTAAGGAAAAACAATAATAAAATATTAAAATTTGAAAAGTCTATAATTTCTACTCATTTTCTACCTGGGTCAAACTTCCTTTGACTAGCCTATGACACGTGCCAACATGAGATTCATCCACCCTACCACTATGTCAGTGACATGTGTCATCTTCTCACTAACTTGCTATGTTATCTTTTATGCATCTTTCTTATAGTGAGTTAACGAGAACCCTCAAATTTTCCATGTGGCACGATCTGGGGCACTTCATAAATTTGATCGCCACATCACAGTTTGCTTTGAAGTCTGTGCCACATGGCACCTTGTGATTCATCAAGAACTCCACATCATCACCCTGCTCTTGAGTGCCACATCACCATCTTTGAGACTCGCTGCCATGTCATCATCGCTATCTTGTGATGTTAACTCTTGTGCATCTTCCACTTGGCGAGTTAGGGATGACCCTCTAATCTGGACACATGTCACGACCTTGTTCCATCTCCATTCATCTGTCTTTGCCAGATTTTTGGGTTTTTTCAAGGACTCACTATGTTGCTAGTCAAAAAGTCTTGGGACTTTTCGGCTAGCGACATAGCGACTAGCTGGATTTTTTGACTTCTTTGGTAGCTTGGAATCAATGCTAACATCAGTTTGTTTTGTGAATGTCTTTGTTCAAAATTATACAATTGACATCCAACTGGTTGGTCAACCATGGGCCCCACTCAACAACTTGCAGCTTCCAAAATGCGTTGTCTTGAAGACAACAACTCTAATGAGTGTAATAATATTTAAAGACCAAAATATGTGCCATATACCCAATGTGGGACTAACATTTTTAACTGTTGTGGTTGGTGGCTTCATTTGTGCATGGCATGAGCTCCATCAATGCTGACATTGCCCCTTTTGATCTAGTCGATTCCTCTATATTCGACCTCTATTTGTTTCGTCTACTACTTAGTGCATGGGTTCCCATTTATCACTGCCTTGTTCTTTGTTCATTGTCTAAGACATATTCCTTCCTTTTCAAAACCAATGGGTCTTTGTAATTTTTCAAAGCCGTAGCCTTTCGATGTTCTACAAAGTTGTCCATGTCTGATGGTACCTCTAAGAACCTTATCCCTGATACTTGCATCTGAACTCGGACACTCTCAACACCCCAAGTGATCTCAAGTTCACATTCAACTTTGGCTCTTCTTTGTCTACAGATTTCTTTATGACTATAGTGGCTTGGTCTCATATTCCTTGAGATGTGATTCTTTGAACAGGCTGTGTAGGTTTTTTGAGTAGGGTTCCTTTTGATTTGGCATGCTATACACATAGGCATCTTTGACATGCCATTGGCTTGGGTGCTCTACCTTTGGCATGTAACTTCAAAAATTTGCCACCCCTTCTTTAATGTGTGATTTGAGCTGTTACTACTGTAGGGTCTCCTTTGGTCAGTGTAGATTTCTTGTTCCAACTTGATGTGTTTTGATTCTTTGACCAGCATGGGGCTGTGTTCTTCGCTTGGAGATGGTGTATCCCTTGGTTTTCCTATCCCACAGCTTCCTCTATTTTATCTAGCGGCTGGTCCACTGTTGGTAGATTCTCTTCTTTGTGCAGTTTATATTTTACATGCCTTGGGCTTCTCTCCAATTCCCTCATTCTAACCTACGGCTTCTTAGTGTGGGCTCTACCTTCAACATAGTTGAGATTTCAACATCAATTTTACCATCGTCAAACTGGTTAACTCTTTGAAAGCATTATATGTCAAGTTCTTCATTCACATATATCTAATTGCACTAGTCATGGACCTTTTCCTATTCCACCAAGGTCTTAGACAAGAAAAGAATTGCAATTGTAATTCATATAGAGCACACATTCTTTTTCAAAATTGTGAAGTATATGACCCCACAAAGCCAAATCTACTTGGTGTTTGGGAGGAAATGTTCAATGTCTATAACAGATTTGGCATCTATGTTATTTTTCATCAATTCCTCCTTTTAAACACTACACTTTCCTTCTTATAATGCAAGTTATTATCCCTTAATCAATCTTTTTGAATAAATCCAATATTTTATGTTCTTCCATTGATGTCATTGCTTCCTCTCTATTTTATAATCTGATGAATTTTAGCTCGGCCCCGAAGTGGGTTCGGCTAAAAAAAAATTTGTTTCTAGACAACTAAAATGTTGAATTGATCTACCAACCTTACCAAACTGATTAGAAACAAGTTCACCCATTGATTTATCAAATAAAACTCACTTTATCACTTTCTGTGAAATTGTCAAATTGGTGTCAGGAGGTTCGTTGATTGCCTTTGAAAACTGACCAAAACCTCTAACCAAGCTCTAAAAATTGGCACACTGATTCTCTCTTCCACACACTTCTACCCTATCAAATCTTGTCTCATGATGAATTTGAGGTCAAAAGATATTGACCGTCAAAGTTTCCTTCTCAGAATCACCTGCACAAAAACATGTCAGAATACCATAAACTGGGTTTGGATTTGGCCTAGAAAATTGGGCAAATTGACACTTGGAAAGATTAAAATTGGGGCATTGGTTCTCCATCATGAGGACATTATGAATATGAGATTTGGGCTTATGAGAAATAATAGGGCACAAATGGAAAATGTTCAAAGTAGGCTACCGAAAACTGACACTTGGAAAGATGAAAACTGGGGCATTGGTTCTCCATTATGAGGACATTATGAATCTGAGATTTCGGATCATGAAAAATAATAGGGCACAAATGGTGAATTTTCAAAGTAGGCTACTTGGATTTTTTGACTGAAAACATTGACTAAAAAGTAATTTTTAGAAATGGAATTGACCTGAAAAAGTGTGTAAACGGATTCATCATGACTTAAAAACTGACACACTTAAAGTATTTTTAGTGAACAACACAGGGGTACAATCCATTTGACTTGACCTATCATGGATCTGAAGTTATGACATCATGAATAGGGCTACTAATCAATTTGCAAATACTAACACCAGTAAAAGATAGAAATTCCATTTGGAATCACGTTTGAAAATTGATCAAATAGATTCGTCATAGGCTGAAACTTGAAACATAACAATTCTCTGATATCTACAATGAAATGCAATAGTAATTTCAACATTTTGGTCAACTGGTCAAAATTTGTAACACGTCAAATAGGGCTTCCCAAAATTTAGATTTAATTGCAAAAGCATGAAAACAGTAACTGACCAACTTTGAAGGATTCAAAACCTAGTCAAACGGACTTGAAATGACTCAAAATCTGAAACATAGGTTCTTAGGTATGGACATTAGACATTTAAAAAGTGGCAAGTCATGAAACATTTCTTGGGTAAAAGATATTCAAATGCAAATTGCGCCTCTAGTCGCTATTTGACACTTAGGCAGGATTGCAAAATTTTGACACTAGCTCAAAACGGGACTTCACAGAATGATTCAAGATGGAAAAATAACATTGTGGATCACATATAAATGTCAAATGAAAAGTGTTAAGCCACTAAAACACCATCTAGGCCCCAAACTGACAACCAACTACATATGCATAAAAAGGCACTTTAGGGCATGATTATTCAAAATTCACAATATGTGACTCAAAATTGACCATGCAATTTTTAGTCCCAATAGAATAAACATGGTATCATCTACCCAAGACACCCAATAGTGCAATCTGTTGCCTTCTAAGTAGAAGGATTTTGCCTGTTTATGTTCTCAGAGTTGAGATGAAGGCAACTAGACTTTTCTAGAATGAAGGATTTTGATGAAATTAAATCTTTATTGAATGCAATTGTTCTAAATGACATATGAAATTACTTTAAGAACATTTAAAATAAACTAGATTATATGTATTTATATTAAAGCTCTATGATATTTAATCTAAGAAATGAAAGCTTATGCTAATAATGAGTAAGTGAGTGCATAATTCAGTAGAGATTCGATATCAGTTCAATTCAACCTTCGTAATGAGGAATTATGAGTCTCTTAAATAGAATTCCTAGAATCCATCAACATTTGAGATCAAATTAGATTGATGGTAAGAATTGACGCCAAGATTTAGTCAAAGTGGAAGATTCCCAATACAGATGCAGTCAACTAACTTAGATCTTGAGTGCAAGAAATAGTTAACTTAGATTCACTTTAGTGTGGGGGTGGGTGATTTAAGTCACTTCTAATTTGAGAAGTAGTTAACAAGGAATTTCCATTTTGAATTGAGAAATAGGATTTGGGAAAGATATTTAACTTAATAAAATGAGATATGACCTCATACATATATTTTTCATTTAATTGAATAATTACATTCAATTAATTAAAATAAGCATAATTAGTAAAGTAAATAAATTTAATCCCTTAGTACATTAGCCTTAGGATATGATTTAATTTAATTAAAGTATAAATACTTCAAATTAAATTAAATCTTAATCAATAGGTTTAATGTGACTAATATGAGTCAATACTTTAGGAATTAAATAAATAGCATGATTAATGTATACTTAGGGTTTTCTGCATTTGGCAACTAAGCCAAGTAGCAAAAATTAGAATTAGAATTACCTCGTGACATAGGACTTTAGAATTAATCAGAATAGACCAAAATTGGTGATCATGGCGATGAGCCAATTTTGGGGTATTACATCTCCCTCATTCACTAGAGAATGTTTTTCGTGAACATTTCTCCCCCATTAACATCAATGACGAAGGCCTCTTTATTCTAATGAACTTCTTCAAGTCTTCAACTAGCTCAAGTGTCCAAGGAAACTATTCAAGACCAATTATTAAGAGTCCTTAATGACTTTGCACAACACAAATACTCCCCCATTTAGGAAGCTTTAGCATTTAGTCCAATCAAACAATAATGCTCTAAAAATTCTATTCCAATATCCTTAAGAATCTACTTCATCTATGTGACTTGATTACATTTATTTGATACTGTTACATACTCTACCTCAGTTGTGCTCTAAGAAATACAATCTTGTTTCTTACTTAGCCAAGAAACCAATCTTCCTCCAAGAAAGGATGCTCCACAACTTGTTCTTTTTTTGTTATCCATATTGCCTACACAATCTACATTAGTATAAGTACATAGAGTAAATTAAATTGATCTATCATACCATATTCCATATTCAAATGTTCCTTTCAAATATCTATTTATATCCTCTTTACTATTACATAATGATACTCCTTACAACTAACCTAAAATCTAGCTACAATCCCAACTATATTTTATTTATCTAGTCTAGTCTATGTTAGATATTGCAATCCTCTAATCATGGATATATTCTTCTTCTGTTTAACTATAGGTGTCTCATCTTTGAGACACTAGATAGCTTGTGACTAGTTATCATTGGTGTTACCAATAGGCTTACAATTTTTGAAGTCAAATCTCTTTAACAAGTTTTTTAAATAATTTGCTTGTAAAATGAAAATACTATCACTTTTTATACAATTATAAAATCTAAAAGGAACTTCATTTCTCCTACCATACTTATTTCAAACCCATTCTTCATTTCTTCAGAAAACTTATCACTTGCTTCATCATTTTCTCCAAATATTTTGTCATCAATGAATATTAACTATTCTCAGCAAAAAATTCTCAATTATTGTAAATACAAGTTACTATCTATTGTGCCTTTAGAAAATCCAAGCTTTGCAAAATACTTCTCCAACATTGCATCTAGGTTCTTGGTGTTTACTTCAAACCATATAGAGATTTCTTCAACTTGCATACTATATCTTTCTCTTTAATTGAAGGGAAAACTTTAGTTTGCTCAATGTATACTTCTTCTTCAAGTTCTCCATTCTGAAAAGCTGATTTAACATCCATCTGGTACACTTTGAATTTATTATTTTCTACATAAGCCATGAACATTCGCACTACTTCCATTCTAGCTACATGGGCATATGTCTCCTCATAATGAATTCCTTCTTGCTATGAATATCTTTTGCATAAAAGTCTAGCCTTGTTTCTTACAACATTGCCTTGTCCATTCATCTTTTAATCTGAATATCCATTTAGTTCCAATGAAATTCTTGTCTTTAGGTCTAGGAACTAGTTTCCATGTATCATTCTTCATAATTTGATCTAATTCTTCCTTCATTTCTTGAATCCAATGATCATCTTTATATGCTTCATCTGTACTCTTAGGTTCAAATTGAGAAATCAAACATATTTCCTTATTAACTCTATTTCTTCTCATCACTCCTTTGTCTTTTCTTCCAATTATCATCTGTGGTGGTGATTCTTTGTTACATTTCTGTTGGAAGTAGGATTTTCTAACTCAAGTCTTATCTCTTGTCTCATATCTTCTCTTGGTTCAGATCTATGTTCTACTATTTCAATAATTTGTACATCATTCCATAGATCATTGTTAGTTTCAAAGAAAACTTTAACATTTTCTCTAACAATTCTAATATTTTCTTCTTCTTCATTAGAGTTATAAACCACCATCTTTTCCTTAATTCAAAAATTTTCATCTACTTTTACATTTTCACTTTCAGCTATTGTCTTGGTTCTATGATTAAACCATTTGTAGACTTTTCTTTTCAATGAATAACTAAGAAATATACCTTCATCACTTCTTGGATCAAACTTACCAACATCATCATCTTTCTTTATGTGACACTTTCTTTCAAAGATTCTAAAATACTTTATTAAAGGTGAATGACCAAACTATCAATGATAAGGTGTCTTATTCATAGCTTTTTTATTTGTACTATGTTCATGGTGTACACTATTGTATTGATTTCTTCTCTCAAAAATGTCTTGGATTTATCATTGTCAAACATCATTGCTCTCGATGTCTCTAATACTAACATGTTTCCTATTTCAACTATTCCATTCTTCTCAGGAGTCTTAGGTGAAGATAAATGCCTTTTAATTCCATTCTCTTCACAAAACATGTTAAATTCTCTAGAGGTGAACTCTCCTCCTCTATCTGATCTTAAAAATTTTATCTTAATGCCAAATTCATTCTCAACTCTATTCTTAAATATCTTAAACTTCTAAAATGCTTCATATTTTTCTTTAGTATATGCTACTCATATCATGTTAATTAAATCATCAACAAAAAAACATTAAATACCTTCCTCCATAAAATCCTCTTGTCTTGGTAGGGCCACTCAAATTTGTGTGAACAATCTAAAGAATTTTTGTGGTGGTGAACTTTTTGCTGGGAAATGATACCTTCTTTTGTTAGAGTAATTATTTGTTCTAACTTATTAATTAAATCACTTTGATTTAATTAATTAAGTTGCCAATTACTCTAGTTTTCTTAAGCTATCTTGTAGGTGCATATAATTAATATTTTATTAATTATATTGTGCAACCCTAGCTTTTTTAGAATTTAGTTTCCCTTTTCGGGTTTCGTGATTCCTTTATAAGGATTCACCTCTTTGTATTTTATTCATTCACTTATTGGATTATATGAGATATTGCTCTTTGCATGTCCATAAGATGGATCTAGCTTTTTCGCCTCCTTGATTTTTCCTTGCCTTTGTTCTTTGCTTCATCCATGTGATAGGGTTATGCATGCAAGTGTTCTTGGGAGATTAGTTTATCATTTAATTCTAACATGGTATCAGAGCTAGCTTGCTGCTCTCTGTTCGTGGTTTGTTGAAGCATTTTAGAAGCTACATTTTTCAGAGTAGTAGGAGGCCATACGGACAACTCAAAATTTATTTTTTTGGGGCACTTTGGGCTCAAACAGACACTTCCATTGGATTTGGAAGGCCATTTGCAGTCAGAATCCATATAAAATTTGTCCATTTTGGACACCGTTGGTCTGGGAGGCAAAAAAATTTTGCCCGATAAGGCTGTACGGCCCCGCACGCAGTTCGAGGCAGAAATATAAAAAAAAATTGCAAAAACAATCTTATTTCAGCTGTTTAAGCCGCCGGTGGTTAATTAACCGCAGCGGAGCCGCTGGCGGTCACCGCTGACGGCCACCGCTGGCGGTTCGCCAGCGGCCTGCAGCAGCTCCGCCGGCGGCCACCGCCGTAGCTCCACCTCGCGGCAGCTCTCCTCCCTCCTGCCGCCCAGCTGCCACTCCGCCGGCGGTGGAGATTTTTTTCCTGGAGTTTTTTATTTTTTTTATTAAAAAAAAATAATTTTTTGCATTTTCAAAGGCCCTGGAAGTTTTTTCTCCGTAACTTGAGAATACGGACATATTTTTTCAATCCGAAAAATGCACTGGAAAGCTGGTTCCAAGACGAAGATGCTAGTACAGGTGTTTTTGGTTTTTGATGTAGTTTGGTTGCCTGTTATGGCAGTCAAAGCTAGATGTTCTATTTTGCACTCCAGGAGGCGTATCTTGAGCTTCTGATCTCCGATTTTGGACTTCTTTATATCGCTGGAAAGCTCTTTTTGTGCTCTTTCTAGTGATGCTAGTTGTTGTTCCAGATTCTATTCTAGGCACATCCTATTCAGTCTTTTTCATTTTAGCATTCTGGTGGATATCATGTTTGTTTCAGGTCCGGGGATCAATTTTGTTACTTCAGTTGCTTCGTTTTGGGCTCTACCTTCTGTTGTTTCAGCCTTATGTCTTTTCTGATCATTGTTGATATTAATTGTAATCATTTTTATGCAACACACTGAGATAAAGTGCCATACTACATCTGTATTTTCGTTTCAGTTGTTTGCCTTTGTTTGCCTTCTGATTCGAGTAGTGTCATCTGAGGACACTCATACAGATTACTGTATTCTTGGGATTCATTATATCTTGTGCCTTATTGTACATGCACTACTTTGATAAAGTGCCATGGGGGGTTAATTTTTTTTCCTTTGTTTGCCATCTTCCTTTGTCTAGTGAGTGTCCCTTCCGTGACATTAGCCTCATGACGTGTCTGAGATTGATCACCTCAGTACACACACATGTACTATTTTGTGCATCTTGATCATGGTTCCTTGACATGCAGTTCTTTTGGCCCACTTTTTCAGGTGCCTGTCACCTCACCCTTGTCTGCATTAGGGGGGTTCTTCTGTTGTCTCTCATGCTTCCTTGGTTTGATTGATCAGCTCTTCAAGCTTTGGTGTTTCATGCCATCTGTATCTTCAAGTTTAGTTGATTTCCTTTGTGTGCCTCCTGATTCGATGCAGATTATAGTCTTCTCTACCTTTTCAGGTTCTATTTCAGTGGAGGTCTTTCAGATCAACAGTTACTTTTGATAGAGCTTTGCAACTTCTTCATGCTTCAATGATTCTCTTCTGATCTCTTTGTTCCTTCTTCTAGAACATTCTTTTCTATCTCTTTTTGGAGTAGGGTTTTTCCCATGTGGTTTTCTCTATTTCTTCTCTTTATAGAGATTTTGTTGTGATTGGGTACCTGATCTGGCCTTGTTGTCAGGACCCAATTCTCTTTCATAGCTGTGCTAGGTTAGCTTCCTCCCAAGCTTCGCTTAAGGGGGGGTGTTAGAGTAATTAGTTGTTCTAACTTATTAATTAAATCACTTTGATTTAATTAATTAAGTTTCCAATTACTCTAGTTTTCTTAAGCTATCTTGTAGGTGCATATAATTAATATTTTATTAATTATATTGTGCAACCCTAGCTTTTTTAGGCTTTAGTTTCCCTTTTCGGGTTTCGTGATTCTTTTATAAGGATTCACCTCTTTGTATTTTATTCATTAACTTATTGGATTATATGAGATATTTCTCTTTGCATGTTCATAAGATGGATCTGGCTTTTTCGCCTCCTTGATTTTTCCTTGCCTCTGTTCTTTGCTTCATCCATGTGACAGGGTTATGCATGCAAGTTTTCTTGGGAGATTAGTTTAATTATAACATCTTCTACTTAGCCATGACACACTCTTTAAAAACAACATTAGTAGGCTCAATTATCTTAGAAAAATCTCTAACTACAAATGTGTTGCTAACCTTCACAATATTATCAAAGTTTATATGAGAAAACCTCCTATGCATTAACCAACTATTATCTACTTTTACAACCAAACATGTCATCTTATTGAGATTCAACTTAAATACATAACCTTGAGATCTTGTACCTATTCTAATCAACTTGTCATCTTTATCTTTGATAGTGTAGGTCTTTTCAATAAATTGCAACTGATAACCTTTATCCACCAACTAACCAACACTCAACAAGTTATGCTTTAAACCATCAACAAAGTAAAAATCATTAGTGTTGATAGATCCTATCCCTATTATGTGACTAGATGCATTTTTACCAACTCTAACAATACCTCCATCATGATTCTTGAATTTAACAAACATGTTCATATCACCAATCATGTGATGTGAGCATCCATTGTCTATTATCTAATCAAATTTATTTTTAACTTCAGAAAATAGAGTGTTCTCCTCTCTAATCTCTATGTCAAGATAATCTTCTTTAATAGCTAAAAATCCTATCTCATCATCACTTTCACTCTAAACTCTTTCCTCAGATTCCTCATGTTCATTAGCATATAAGAAATTTCTGGATCTTCTAGGCTTAAACTTTACCATATACTTTTTTCTCTCTTTTAGGACATTTAGATACATAATGACCAAATTCATTACAAGTTCAAAATTTAAAGATATTCTTAGCATATGGTTCTCTTCTTGCAATGAGGGTAATTCCTTCTTCAATCTTTCCATCTTCACGAGATCTTGTTCTATTGCTGCAAGCAAAATCTCTGAGTTCTTTTACTTCTAGAAAGATATGGACAAACACTTAAGGCACTGAAATTTGTCTCCACTCTTGCCAAATCTAGATTGTTTTGAACTTGCTTTTGTTTCTTCTAAACTTCCAAGAAAATTTTCTATAGTGAACTTCTCAGTAAACGGTATCAAAAGTTAAATTATTTGTGTTATTTTCTTGAATGGTGGGGTCAAAATTTTCAAGATCTTCAACACAATTTTATCTTCCTTGGATCCACTATAATATTTGATTCCTATAACAATCTTAGATATAATACCAACATAGCTTCTTCCACCATTTTAACATCTTGAAATGGGCATATCCAATTCTACAATCTTATTCTTCTTGTATGTGTATCACCTTCAAAAGTAGATTCTAATATTTTCCAAACCTCATAATACATTAATAGTGACTTTACTTGACTGTATTCATTCTCTTAAAGATCTAATAGTAATTATTCTATGCACCACTTATTACACATGAATATTTCTCTTTCCGCTTCACTGCATTCTTCAAGATTTTCTTCTTTCATAATTTCCTTCTTGCCTTTTGTCAAAATCTAGTAACCTAGACCCATACACAATATATGAGTCTTCATCTTATCCTTTCAGCTATCATAGTTAACCTTATCAAACTTATGACTATCTTTTCTGAAATGACTCATCATTAATCTCTTAAAGTTGTTAAGATTTCCCTTCAAGGACCTAATGATATGATACCAATTATTAGAATGGGGTTGTCATTGCACCAAAAGATTGATCTATCAATGACTGATACAACCACTCAACTTATAGTACATAGGTGGTAGTAAAGCCCTTTTCATGAATCTCCAGGAGAGTACTAAACAAATTTCTAAAATTGATTGTGATAGAGATAATTCAATTATGGTTGATTAAATTATGATGCATGGATACTAATTGTGTATCCGTAGATCTTTAGTAATGTATATATTTTGTTAAATCTTCATCAAAATTATCCATGCATAGTATATGCAACTAGTCATTTGGGTAAAGGATAGTAAGTACAATTTTCTGTATTTTATTTTAGTCATTCTAGGTTGAGTCATTTTATGTATGAGAAGTGAGATACAAGCATGTTCCTAAATGCAAGTGTATTCCCCAATACTTATTTCTATTTATGCCTTTAATATGGCACTTATTAATACAATAGTGAAATCTGTACCATCCCCACCAAATTTTCTCCCTTAATTGGGTTATCCTAAAAAATAATCATGATGCTATGAGTTCTTTAATTCCTTATTTTTTGTGTTTAATTATATTTTTTTATATGTTTTGAGTGGCATTTGTGAAGTTACTCTAAAGTTATCAAAAGTGATATAATGCTAATTCACCTTCACCCACCATTTTAATATTCCCAAATCCTATTAGTTTATTTTTTAGATTTTGGGTCCTAATCTAGTGGAAACATTTTTGGATCCTAAACATAAGCCTTTATACATTCCATAGAGGAAATTAAAAGTAAGTCATTTAAAATTAGATTCCCATTTGGGTGCCATTTATTTGTGTAACAAACCCATTATAGCTTTGTAATGTGTCTCTTTGCAAGCTGAAAAATGTAAATAGTTTAGGAATGATTTATACTACATGTACAATAGCTTTAAAAGGAACAAGTTGTGGTGCAAATGCAATCATATTTGACAAAAATAGAAGCAAGAAAATATCACTGAAAAAAAAAAAAAAAAAAAAAAAAACCTTATTTCGAAGATAAGGCTACTTGATCCTTTTTCTTTGTGAGTGTAGTGCCTGCACCTAGGTCACATTTTTGTTATCATTGTTGAACTCTTTTAGGGTTAGTTTTATGTTGATGATTATTAGTGACATTATTTTGAGATTATCAAATATTGTGCTATGGATTCAGTTGATATGTGATGAGATTACTTAGACTCTACATTTTATATATGCATGATGATTATTACATTATTCTAGTTATTGATGATGATTAGATTAGATGGTTTATTATCACATGTGCTTTCTTATGGATACTTACCCCATACTTTCATGTGTATGGTGTGTGTGTGTTTGTTCTTGGATGGCATTTCTGATGTGGTTAAGGAAGGGATTCGTAGTCACCTGCTAGTCGGGATCTACATGATGCACCACTTCCTGCCATTGCCTATTTAGCTTAGTATATATTGTATGTACATGCATGGATTTTATGCAAGTTGTAGGTACCAGGTATCGACTTCCCTGAATTGCTAGGATGAGCGTACCCTATCGCATTATCTCAATGGTAAGAGAGGGGAGATAAATTCTTAAGTCCAAATCCTAACCCTTTAAGCCATTTGTCCTAATTGGAAATTAGGACAAGTATATGAGTTGAGTACCTCTGAATGCGTTAGATGATGTAATTCGTGATATTAACCCTTTTGGTTTGATTTTGTATGTGTTTTGCTATAGTGGGTTTTTCGTATTTTATTTTATGAGTCTTTAGTGTATTTTCTATTAATTAAGCCTAATTAAAAGATTTAATTAATGGTTTAATTTAATGGAAAATTAATATGGTATTTTAATATTTCATTTCATTTAATTAATTAGGAAATTAATTAAATAAAATAATTAAATTTGAAGATAAAAGTTATAATTTTAAAGTTGGAATGTGATAATATTTATTTAAGTTAATAAATATTATAGCAATTAAAGTTTCAAAAATGAATGTAAAAGTGGAAAAGATATTAAAATTATTAAAAGATTATAGATTGCATGATGTGTGCATGTGATTAAAATATAAATATATTAAGATAGAACAAGTGAAGTTATTAAAGTAAGTGCATGAGATTTAAAAATTAATAAATTAAATTGAAAAGAGTAAAGTGAATATTAAATTAATTAATGTGCATTATTTTAATATTTAGGAGTTTGCAAATTCTCGGGAGTTGTCATGTAGGCAACATAGGAGGTTGCACTCTAATTATGCACGTGTTGTCAACAACATAGGGGTTAGCGCACAAATTAAGCACATGGTGTCTACAACCTTATGACTCATCTAGAAGGTTGGAAAAAGCTTGTGCTTAGTTGTCAACACCTTCTGGTTGCTTCTAGAGACTTTCTAGGTGTTTCTTGAGAGTTCTTTATAAGGTGACACTCTTAGAAGCTTAGGGAGAGCGTTTGGAGCGTGTTTGGAGGACCAAGAACATGGGAGAAGGAAAGATCTTGTTCTGTGGATTCTAAAGAGAAGGGAATTAGCATCAGTATCCAAGTGCACTCATGATTTTTGCATATTCCCTTTTTGCACTCTTTCTCTTCCTGTCTTCATTGTGTCTGTTATATGTGTCTGAATATACTCCATGAATGAATCTTTAATCTTGAAATTGGAATCTAGATATGTATGTTAATTTTAATTGGTTGAGAAGAAAACAATAGAAAACCCTAGTTCCAATTAGGAAAGGGATTAGTTTTAAATTGGGTTTGGGTTCGAATCGTAATAGAATCAAGGATTTGATTAGACAAGGGTTTGTATTTTAATGAAGAATTCTAAGTTAAAATTTATAGACAAACCTATTAGACGAGTTAATAGGTAAATCTAAGGAATGATCATTATGAGTAGAATTCCTAATTGATAGAATTGAAAAAGAAGTCCTTCTCGTTTAAAAATATAAATATACTTTTATGTTACAAATCTACATACATATACATATACATAATATATATATATATATATATATATATATATATATATATATATATATATATATATATATATATATATATATATATATACGCTTTAATGAAAACATTTTTAAAAATGCGATATGGAAAAATGTTATTATAAATAAATAAAAAATTTAAAACCTTTTGAGAGGGGTCCCCACGTACCCCCCCCCCCCCACCTATATTACTCGGCAGCTCACGCATGTAGGTCTGCGTGATCGTAGAGTACCTGCGTGATCGAAAGGTACCTGTGATCAGCAGGCCATGCATATATAAATGTGGCAATGATATTATAATCACTTTTGAAGTTGTTTGATGTTGTTATAAGTTTAAAAAGTTTTAATGTTTGGTTGTTAAAATTTTGTTTATAATTTATTATTATAACAATAATAGTTTTATTTATGAATTAGTTTTAATTTATTTTACATAAAGTTTTTAATAATGTTAATATGAACTGTTTTATATATTAATTTAAGTTTCTATCTTATAATAAATAATCAATATCATTTAAGAGATAAATGTTATTGGTAAATTTATGATTTATCTTTGAGTAGTATATTGGTGGCTATTATTTAATTTTAAATTAATTCAATCTATTATAAACAATAGCTAAATAGGAGAATTATTTTGTTGCGACTTAGTAGAAATACAATCATTTTATCAGAGATTCGTTTAATTAGTAACAATCTAAATTTTCTTTGATATGTTTTGGGATAATAGAATAATTGTAGAGTAAGGAATAATAAATTATTTTAATTTAATAATAATTTTAATTAGTTTAGACAATCTCAGGAGATATGAGACGAAAGGTTAAAGTAATTATTAGATAATGATATTGAGAGATAGTTATCCTTATATCATTAGGGAATATTACTGCATTGAAATATAGGTTTTTGAAATTAAAAGTGACCAAAAGCAAGGGGGTCGGCCCTTAATAGTCAAAAGGTTGGTAACCAGCACATTACCAACTAGTAACAAAAATAGACAAAAAGAACAGGAGAACCAACAGTCAGAGACAAGAACCTAAAACTAGAGAGCTAGAACCAGAAAGGAACCCTAGCAACTAACCAATGTCCAACGAGGCACCCAGGCCAAAAAAAACTTAATTACAGTTGATAACCAGCAAAACTATAACTGTCATAAAAGTATATAAAATCTTTGGATCCATGGACCCCATAACTGAACAGAAAAAAAAAGAAAAAAAAGACTTAGATTTATTTTTTCCCTTTTCCTCTTGCATGAAGAAGAATTTGGGCCCAGTCGTCAGCAAGGAACTTAAAGAGTAATTTATTATCCTCCATGTCCAAGCTAGCTTCCTCCTTCTCCTGTGCCAACAATTAGAGGGTAGTTGTAGCAGCATGAGCAACTTTAAGTCCAAACTTGGAGAAGGTGAAAAACCCCTCCTCCAAAGCTTTGACTCTTTCCTCCAAGTTGCTGTAATGCATCGAAATATAGGTTATGGAGCTATGGTTAATTATTAATTGAGAGATATTCTTTGAGTTGTTAATATAGTCATGTTAAATATTAGTTAATTTAATTAATTGTAAATTAATTAAATTCAAATAATAAATAAGTTATGCAATGTGATTTAATTGAAATAATTATTGATAATATTGATGTTGAGTAGTTGTAAAGTATTTACATCGAAGTTGATAAGTCTTATTTTAATGACTTGAATAATGACTTTAGATATTATAATGGTTGTCAATGATGATTTAGTTATTATAATGATTAATATTAAAAGGCCTAAATTTTAGTAATATTTAATTAAGTTTTAATTTAGTATTATTAGAATGATAAAAGTCATGATTTTGTACCTATGTTAATTGATTGATTTAATTGATCATTTTAATAAAGTTACAATCTTCTTATTCAAAGACTAGTAACTGGCTTTCTTATAATTTAAACGAATAATGATCCTTTGATTATGTTGAAAAGTTGAATTAATTATAAGGAAGAGTTAATCAATTAGTAACATTAATCTTAGCAAAATAAAGAGAATGCTTTTATTAAGTGTCAAATGATTTAATGATTAAATATTTATCCTTTAGTTATTCTTATAATGTAATTTTAAATAATGGAAGGATAATGTTTTCGAGGGAACAAATGGGTTGACTTGTAGGTCAAATGATAAATCTTATATACTTGAAGTATACTTGCAAATAGAAACTGAAACCTCCATACTCAATTCAACTATGTAATTTTAGCAAACCAAAATATGTGCTTGCATTGTGTTTTCTCTATGCTTTTTGTTTTGGGTTTTGGGTTGACTAGTGTTGACCAGTTATAAGACATCTACCAGAGGCTCGGGGGTTATGATTGTGATGTCATGATGATGTTTTGATTCAAATCTTTATAAACCCAACCATGATAATGTGATGGTATGCTCTATGAGATGTTTGTATTTACTGATTGTTATTGCTCATCAGTCTTCTTGTGTGAAGCTGAGATGTATGTGTATGAGACACTTGACCTAATCATTTTTGAGTCATCGATTAGTTATACTTGGGTTAATTTCTAGTCGCCTTGATGGGACTAAAGTGTTTGTTTTAATCTTGATGATGTCATGTTGTGACATGTTTTGACTCAACCATTTTTGTTTCTTTGATTAGTATGATTTTGAGATATATTTTGGTTATTGAGAACCAATTATTATTTTGATTATCACTGATACCTTCAGTTGCCAATAGAGAACTATTGTGGTCATGATTATCTATGGATGTTTTTCATTTTCTCATGGAGATTTTGATGCTCTTTTTATGGATTATTCTTTTGGTATTTTTCCAGTCACTTGTATAGGACTGTGGTGATTTTGAGATTTAAGATTCCATGAGCTTAGGGTAGGTTATCTACTTGTAGTGTCAGGAAGTGGCTTGCAATGGGGGCCAGGGCCCTAAGTGGCTATCAAGGTAACTCATTGTAAGTTTTATTAATAAGTGATAACATTTACACTAAATGGGGATTAAATGAACCTAATAAGATAATTGTTTTGTTCTCGCCCATGCCTCGAGTGCTAGTACAGACTAGGATGGGAGTAGAGAGAATACTTGGTTGTGACCTTGCATTCCATAGTATGCCTTGTCAGTATGAGAGGATACTAGTGGCCGCATAAGGATCAGTAGGGACCCTGGAGTCCTAAGCTAACTGCCAGGGTAACTTCTACATGATTTATGCGCTGACACTTGCTCATTTATAGAGTAGGTTTCCTACATGTCATTCTGTGCCTCTAGGATTAGATGTCATTTTTGTGATTGAAACCTTTGAGTTAGTATACTTTTAGGATTCCTAAACTTAGAAAGTATTTGTGCTATGTGATTTGATAACCTATTTGGGACTTGAGATTATCTTCTCAGTGCAGTGGGAGTGGACCATTTAGGTTCCACGTGGTCAGGTGGTAGTGCTTTTTCACTCTTACAATTTGAGATCCATCTAAGACACCGTGGTTGATGAATTCTTTGTTGGCATCTATCTTCATGGATTATGATGGTGGACATGTATCCTTACATTGATGATTTGCATATGTTAGATGATATTATCTTATGCTTTATTTTGTGTGTTAGATATCTTTCTACATATGATGTAGGATGCTTTAGGAGTGACATTCTTACTATGTTAATACCGATGATCTCTTTGGTGATTTGGAATGTTATGCATGGAGGGATGGCTAGGATCCATGATGGTCTAATGATGCTATTTATGGTTGGGAGGAACCGTGCACTTAGTTATGTTTGTAATTTATGGTTATCTCCTATGATGATGTATCATGTATGATTTGTGGTTTCATTTATGCTATTGCATCATGGATTAGAGTTAGAATGATGATATACTTTATTTCACACATGTATATTATTTTAAGCCTTTCATACCCTATGGCATGTACAGTGGATGATTGAGCAATTAGGAATGTAATTTAAGAACAATGGACTTATCATTATTATTTCACGTGGATGTGGTATTAGATGGAATCATTAATAGTTAGTTTAGATATGATTTAATGTTAAGGGATCCATGAAGAATGTAACCTGTAATGTCTATTTATGATTATTTTCAGTTGAATAATGTTATTGCTTTTGCTACTAAGTTATGAATGGTTTATCTTTCATGTTTAAAAAAAAAAGAAAAAAAAATGCTACCAAACTTAGTGAAACTTTAGGTTAATTCTTTGGATCCTTTGGCGGGGCATTATAGTGAGAGTTATTTCTTTCATAGATATCTCATCATATATCATATGGAATATAAAAATTTTAACGCAATTGATTTTGCCTCTTTGATATTTTCTTATTGTGATGCTTTATTTTACTTGTCACTATTATTAATTCATGTAATATTTAATTCTTAAACATCTTATATTTGGCCAATTCTTTAATCACAATGAAAATATATCTATTTAGGAAAATTATACATCAAGATTAATTATTATTAAATATGCATATATTTTTCAAATTTTAATATTGTACTTGTCCAATCCTAATTTTTCAAAAATTGATGACATAATATTAAAACAAAATTTTAATGTTAGCTCATTGGATAGAGACTAAAATTTTCTACAAGACACTTGACATGTTTGTTAAAATATTAAGGAATAAAAGGTGAAACATTTGACACTCATTTTCTCTTGATTGATCTTGTGAGCATATCTAGAGTGAGCTCTTAATCCTAAATAATGTTAAGTTAAATTTTATTGTTTCTCATAAATTTAATGTTTAACTTAAATCTTGAAGTTTAATATTGTATTCATACTATTTATCATTAAAAACTTACTCATCTCTATGTGGTTTGGTAGAAAACTTTGTAAAAAGAAAAGTTTTCATGATATAAAAATATCAATGTTGTTTTAGTGTACTATTTTTAGAACTTTTTATTTTAGATGGTTTATGACAAAATATTAATAGATTAATTAAAAAATTTGATGAAAATAATTCTTAAAAAATTAATGTAAGACAATTTTATTATAATTAATATAATGGTCAGATTATCATTCAATTATATGATTTAGATACCATTTCAAGCATTATTAGTTCTATTATAGTCTCTTTAAAAGTAAATGTATGCCACCATGATGTTGTTCCAATCAAAAGGAACTAATTCTCACAAAGATTATCACCCTTCTCTTAATGTTCTTTACCATGCAATAAATTGAGTGTTGAAACAAGTAAAAATGCAAGACACAAACTTTTATTTCTCAATTTTATTTTATCTCACAAAAGGTTATAATCTTTAAAAATGGATCCAATGCTTCATAATTATTAAATATCTTATTACTAATGTTAAGCTTGTGGATTACACCATCTATAATATATTTCATTACTATGTTTTGAATCATTTTTCATGATACATCATGAAGACTAGACTTATATAGATAAGATAATCAATGTTCGTGATGATAATTCATGATCCATCATTAAGATGAGATCCCTATATGGTAGGAATGTTGTAATTCATGATTCATCATGAGGATGTGATCTTTAGAAAGTAGGAATGTCATATTTTATGATCAACCATCAATATGAGATCTCTAAAGAGTAGTAATGTTGTACTTGATGAACTATCATCAAAATGAGATAGTTAGAGAGTAAGAAAGTCTACTACTCTTAAGAGTAGTAGACTTGATAATAGATAACAAAGTATAACCTAAAACATTAGTGATAAAAAATAATTATTTCACACTCTTAATAAGAACCATTCTATAAAAGCTACTTGTCATGAGTTAAACTAATCTTTGTGTAAGGACAATACATTTATCTAACTTTGATTAAGTTCTATCATTTTTGAATGTGGGCTCTAGTAACAAGAGGCCAAAAAGCTTGGTGTGATGAATTTAAAGGTGATACCAAGTGATATAATTCAAGGTAAGAAAATATTTGCAAGTATAGATGAAAATTGTTATAATGATTACTCCATCTGATTTTCAAGACTAGATCAACTTCAGATCCATGTAGCTATAGAAATATCATGATTGGACAGACCTTTCCTAAGCTCTATGTTACAACTTTGAATATTATTATATCTTGTGAGCTTGATAGAAGAGTGCACAAAGCTAGGAGTCAGGATTTTTTTTGGGTTGATTATCGAACCAAGGACCATATTTTGACATTATGGGCCATTATTGAGGAGGCTCTTCTTTGCTCAATAAAAGCCTACTATTTTTTCATGGAGTGTTGTAAGGCCTTTGATATCATCCATTGGGTTTCCTTGTTTCAGAGATTTGGAGACATCCTTATTTCAAATATTTTGTTGACTTCCATTATGAGATTATATGAGGGTGTTACTGGTAGATTCAAGATGCTAGAGGGTTTCTCAGGCCCTATTTAGAACACCATTGGGGTGAAACAGGGTTGCCCTCTTTCCCCTGCCTTGTTTGATATTTATATTGATGAGCTAGAGACCTTCCTTGGAGACTCCTCACTACCTGCAAATAATTTCTACCTACATCAGGTCTTGATCTTCATTATTTTATTTGTCAATGATGTGATCCTTCTTGCCTCCTCTCCTGAGAGTCTTCAAAGGCTCCTTGATGGCTTAGCCTCCATTTGTGACCTTTTTCAGCTCTCTGTGAACCTAAGAAAGACTCAAGTTATGTTCTTCAACCACCTAAAGACCTCTCATCTACACTTCTACTTTCAAGATAATGTGATCAAGATTGCCACATCATATGTGTACCTTGGGATCAAGTTACCTAGACCTCACTTCAATCTAAGACCCACCATCTAGCCTAGGGTTTGCAAGGGTATAGGATCCCTTACTATGATTGAGAGAAAGTGCTTCAGACATCACTTCTAAGACACTTCATTGAAGTTGTCCCTCCTAGACTCCTTGGTTAGACTAATACTTCTTTATGGCTTCGTGGTTTGGGGGCCCTCTCTCCTTGATTTTGATTGCGCTTCTATCAAACATGTCCAGACCTTTTTTCTTTGGCTATCATTTTTTATTTGATTTGGGTTCTTCACCATCTTCATGGATTTCTTGACTCTTTTGGTGGTCAATTGAGATACCCTTACTTGGCTTATTGCTCATCTATCAATGTAGGAGATTATGATCTGTCTTCCTATGACTATCATTGGTTCATACAAGATTCATCTTTTTTTAGCTCAATTAGTATTTATACTGACCACCTCCTTCCCTTCTAGTTCTCTCTTGATGCTCCCACCCAAGTCCTCCACTCACATAAGGAGTTGAATCAACATGTTAGACTAGAAATTTATAAACATTACATGACCATGACTTGGTGTAATCCTATACCCAGGTTACCCATAAAGATGGCCTTTTATGTCGAACACTTTCTGGTCTTTAGAGATGGTATTATTATGACCTCCAACTACTTGTCTTGATGGTGGTGTCATTCCTTACACATCTCTCTAGGCTTTTTCAGAGTTTTCTCTCACTAGCTTCAAATTTAGACCTATCACCACATGGAAAAAGAGGAATGGACTTGTCACTTGTGTACTTTGGGCATGAACAATAATTAGATCCATTTCATTTTTCACTATCTTTCCTACTACAAGATTCATTGGAGATTATATTTCTTATTTAGGGAGTGCATCTCCCTTGCGGCATTTTTTGGCTATACCTCAAAGAGCCTATGCACTATACTAAAGATTTCTTGTACTATACCTTAGAGAGCCTATGTAGCTCCACAATCACACCTCGCATCTCTTATTCTACAAGAGATTGACCCCAAGTTATCTTTTCACTTCTTTCTTCTCTCCCTCATCTCCTACTCATGGGAAAAAGCAACCTTCTAGTGTCACCAACACCACCCACTCCAGATCTCTAAAACCTCATCATTGTTATACTCATTAATGACACCCTCCCATCTTTTCTTGGTGGTGTCTTAGGGAACCTTCTCGCCCTTGTTTTTACCCTTCGATGCTCCTCTTCTTTTTACTGAGCAAGCACCTTTGGTGCTTACCTTGTTCTTGTGATCCTTGCTTCTTCTTTTTTCTCTTGTTTTTCTTGTTTTCTTCTTTTCATGGCTCTATTTGTGCTCTTGCAACTAGAATTTTTTATCTTGTGTGATTTTTAGTAAGATAGACCCTTTTGGTCTCTTGTTGGACATTAAAATATTTACCTTATCTTATCTTATCTATTTTCACTGCATCAATTATCAACAATAATGTTATTAATAGTTTTAAGGAAGAAACAAAAGATACCCTCTAAAAATATCACACCTGGAGCAAGATATCTCATCTACCATTGAAAAATTGGAATTAATGATAGTTATATTCTAGAAAGATATGGGTGCTCTAATAATCATGTCATTAATTGTTTGTTTGTGTGTCATTGGCTTTCCTTTTCCACTACATCATAATATAAATGATTTTTTGGTTTTACCTTGTAGAAATAGGATATTAAAATGTGATTCAATGAAATTTTTTTTTGATATGACATTTTCACTTCTTTTAGTATAGCTAGCAGCTAACCATTTTACATAATTGGTTTGTAGTTCATTCATATTCATTGATGTTTGTGATTGACTTGGTGTCTCCAAACCAGGAAAATAAACCAATTATCATGTGACTAGGCTCAATCTCAAAGAATCCAAAACTTCTCTCCTAATTTATTCTAGTTTTTCTACTTCTTTCTATGCAAGGTCCTTTCTATAAATAAGCCTGTAAAATTTTACATCCAATAATTGTAGTGCAATAGTTCATAGACAGTATGTGGATGAGAAATGATAAATCTATCATGAGGAGCTAGGTCATTTCAATATTTTTGGAAAATATTGATGTTAATCTTTCACATGTTTGAAATTTGGGAGAGTGGAATAATTTTTTATATATTATCTCTTGTTTTGTGAATATTGATAATTTTTGAATTTTAATAAATATTTTATTTAATAGTTTTTAGCAAAATGTATTGAGAGATTAAATTTCCTCTTTAAGTCATATATAATTTTAAATATTGTAAACTTTTCTGAAACAACATTTACTAAATATGAATTGAGAGTTTGACTTAAGAATATTATGTTTTATTTTGTGAATATTAATTAATTGTTTGAATTTTAATAAGGATTTTGTTGAATAGGTTCTAGGTATATGTATAGAGAGATACCGGTTTCTTATGTAGATCATATATAATTTTAAATATTGCTAGTCTGTAGCAAAATATTTATTAATTATGAATTGAAAGTTTTTCTTAAGAATATAAATCTCACAATTTAAATGGGTGATTTAATTAAAAATTTATTATTATAAGGTGTTGCTAAATACTTGTCTAACATTTGAAGGGGTGCAATTAACCAAGGAGGAAGCAACATATATTTTAAAAGGGATATGACCATTCATTTGAAAGGTCACACTTTTAAAATGAAAAGTGATATAAGTAGTGATAAAAGAGAGTAATAAGATATATATTTGTAAGGAGGAGTAAGGAGCTTTTATATGGCTTTATAATGTGAATTTAATTATTTTATTTTAATAATAAAATAAAAGGTCTTTTGTTTATTTTTAAAGACATTGAGATTTAAACTATAGATGATTCATCCTTTACAATCATTTTTAAAATTATGTATATACAATTTAAATATAAGATAAGTGGATACGATCATTTAGAATCTTAAAGGTAATCATCATAGATATAGTGAAATATCAAATTATTTAAATATCTATGTCCAATTTCTCTTTCTACCAAAGGAGTAAAGTTCAATCTAAACTAATTTAAGATTAGAAATATTTGATCTACCACATCTTGATTATTTAACTGTTAATAGTATAAGTGCATAGAATTTTATAAAGTTGTACATGAAAATCTTCATAGTAGTTGACTCTTTTGCCCGTATCAATAGAGGCCCTAGTCCTTTTATTATTGAAGTTGGAAAATTTATAGCATCCTTCTTACAATCATCAAATCTATTATTGACAAACATTATGCAAAACAACCAACTATTTTAAGTACTCAACATTCAGTTTCATTTTGATTGAGTTTAGGGACTTTGCAAACCAAAGAAGTCACCAAAGCTTAAACTTTCTATAGAGAATCCTTTAACCAAGACATCACCATTTGAGTTGAATGTATACCTACATAGGTGTAGTAGAACCCATAGTACATGGGAATCAAGGTGATTCTCATTCATTGGCCATAACTTATCGTGTAATCTCATTGGACAATTGGCAAGCTCTTAGATTTATAATCTATAGTTTTGGGAGCCAAGAAGTGGTACTTATTTTTAATTGGTTTTAATAGAGAAATAAGTGATCATTATCTATTGACAAACCCTTGGGTTGGGGACTAAATTTAACTTTAATTTTAAGCATAGTAAACTCTTCTACAAATGGAATATTTTAGTCATGAACAATCCTTATCTAAAGGGGATCAATTTCCTTTGTCTTCAGTGGAGATAGGTGCAAAGGTTGTATTGTATTGATTAGGTACACCACATAATTGAGTGGTAAATTGAAAAAATAAAATCAAATTCTATACACACAATTCTAGTAAAAAATGAATGCACATGGATATCCAATATTGAAAAAAAGATGCTTCAAGCTCAAATGATAGTATCCTACTATTTGTACCTCAAAATAAATTCCATTATCATATATTTCCTTCCAATTTATAACACTCATCCATATATAGGACTACCACCATGATTTATTCATATACAAATGTAATCTCATCATACATCTAATGTGTAAGTCATCCCATATATCCATTATAATGTGTATCCAATATCTCATTAAGTGATAAATCATTTAATTTTATATCATATGAAAAATATTTAATTATAACTTAGAAATGAATTTTAGGAAGAAATATTAGGATAATGTCTTTTGGTTATAAAGAATCATTATCCAAAGGAGATCAATGTGCATTCTCTTTAATTGAGTTGGGTGCAAAGGTTACTCTGCATCAATTGTGTACACAATAGAATTAAATGGTATATTAAAATCAAGCATAGAGACTTATGCACTCCTGATTCTAGTAAAAAAAGAAAGTACATGATCATAAACTTGATAGAAACTTATGCTTCAAGATTGGAATATGGTATCTTGTTGTTTGTATGTGAAAAGGATTTCCATGATCCAATAAGTCCATCTAATTAACACGCACACATATACTATACTAACAAAATGAGCCATTCCTAGACTCATGTAATCTCATAACCAACACATAATTCAACCCATACATCTATCATAATGCATATCCAACATCTCATGAAGAGTTGCAATTCACCTTTTATTTAAATCTAATTAATTTTCAATTGAGACTCCATAACTCATGTATTTATCAGATAGATTGACTTAAGATCCATTCTAACTTATTGTAGAACCCATCATATTTTACTTATATTATACCTTGGAATGATAAGGAACATATAGTGTCTCTAGTAGGAAAAATCTTATATAATACCTTGGAAATGTGTTTTAGGTAGAAATATTGGGATACCATCTTTTTATTTTCAGGCATCCTTATCCAAAGTGGATCAATTTTTTTTTTCTTTAATTTAGTTAGGTGAAGAGGGTACTTTCCATCAATTCACTACACTACATAATTGAGTTATATATTGAGATGAAGTAAATAAAATTTGTACACCTGATGCTAGAGAAGAGATAATGCACATGGATCTATGACATTGGATGAATATGCTTCAAGAATTAAATATGGTATAGTACCATTTATAACTAAAAATAAAGTTTATGATTTGATATGTCATTCCAATGAACCAATGCTCATATGTATATAGGACTACTAACATGAGTCATTCCTAGACTCATGTAATATCATAATGCATCCAATAGGTACACCATCCCATACATCCATTGTAATACATATTTGAGATCTCATGAAGATCTATGACTCACCTTTATATATCATAAGATAGAGCCTATATTATACCTTAGAAATTTCTTTTAGGAAAAAATGGTGTGATATCATATTTTAGTTGTGAAGTATCCTTATCCAAATGAGTTGAATATATTTTATCTTCTATCAAAATGAATGCAAAGGTTTATTTGAATTGATTAGGTACACCACATAATTGAGTGGCATATTGAAATGAAGAAAATAATTTCCTACATAACTAATTCTAGTAAAGAGAGAAATTACATGAATCCATGATGTTGGATGATGATGCTTCAAGAGAAAAATATGGTATCCTACCATTTGCACCTAAAAATACTATCTACAATCTCACATGTCCTTCTAATTCATAATTCCATTTTTTTACTAGACTACCATCATGGGCCATTCTCAAACTCATTTAATCTCTTAATGAATACAACACATAATCCATCCCTTACATCTATCATAATACATATTTGACATCTCATGAAGAGTTATGACTCATTTTCATAGATCTAATTCATTTTCAATTTTGACTTAGAAAATCATGTTGCATCCATCTAGATTGGCTTAATATATATTCAATTTTTTTTATAGAATTAATCATATTTACCTTATAAGTCAAAGGAACATTGAAAAGTCATCCAAATCATATAAGTAACATTACTAATTTGACTCTCATCTTAAACAATGTTACATCCTCCCCAACTTAAAATAGACCCTTAAGAAAATCATTTTCTAATTTACAACTTTTCATTCTAACTATGAGAAATGCTTTACTATGTACTCAATCTTACCATCAGATCACACCTAGATAACTTACTTTATTTTTATTCACACAACCTAGCCAAACCTAGTCTACCATCATTCTTTTTGAAAACTTTTCTCCAATCCATCAATCTCATACAAGAATCATCTCATCATGCATATCTCAAAGCACATCAAGATTGCAACTCTTTCCAAGCATCAACTCATCATGCATACCTCAAAGCACCAAGCTACAACAAGTCTTGTAACCTAAAAATTAAAACTATAAGGGGATAAGCTTAACACTTGAAGAAAAATTGCACTATGAAACATATTGAATTACTAGCACAAGAACCAATAGGACATACTTTGTCACAAATCTAGTAGGAAAATATCTTTTTTTTTTCAAAATTTTGTGTCAAAAAATAGAATTCAAATGAACACTCTATAGTACATTCATGTTAATGTCATAGCCCCAAAAAAGAAGATGTCATGGGTATGGAATTTTTATATGTGTAATATAAGGTTTTCATTGGAATTTCAACATGTAAAAGATGGAATCGATGATCTTATTGAAATTTTGAATGATTTGGTTTATCCCATGAGCCTCTAGATCACCTACCTATCAAAGTTGAGATCCCCAAATCTCCTTTGACAATGTAGCTCCAATAGCCAATGGCATTTCATGTGAGTAGGTGAGTTGAAATTTAGAAAATGAGGGGAAAATTTTGTGAGCATAAAAATGAAAAAAGGGAGGAATGTCTCATTCCATTTGATTATTTCATTATTCCACCATGTAGAGAGTCTTGCAAAACAGCAAATACATAGAGTATTTGTAGAGTGTGCAGGAGCATGGTTGGAAGTTTTCAATTTTTTGTAAGTGAATGATTGGTCCTATTGAAGATGTGATTTCTCCAGGCTTATTATATGCAACCATACATAGCTACAAGTTTATTTTAGTAAGAGATATAGTTTTTTGTTATTTTTTCTATTGGGTTTTCTTATTTTTACTCTCCAAATTTGTAATAGTTTGTTCTTGACTAATAGAAAGAAGAAAGGAAGATAACTTTCCCATCTTCAGTGAATTGTATTGGTATTTTCTCCTTTCTAGTTTATTTCACTTTGCATTTGGTCATTGTGCAAGATAGAACAATAATCTTTGTTCTTGTCTCAAGTTTCCCACGGTGGGATAACCTGATGGATTGGTGAATAAGTATGTGTAGAGGGTTCATGCATCATTTATTCCCCCTATTTTTGGTTTCTTGACATGGTATCAAAGCTTATTGGACCTAAATCCTTATGAGTTTGGGTATTTTTTCTATGTATTGAATATTTTTGTGTAGGAGACATGGATAGAGATGAACGAAAGCCTTGGAAACAACCACCATCCTTTAATGGACAAAATTATGACAATTGGGAAAAGAAGATGAGAACTATTATGGATAAAAGTGACTAGTGGGAGACATGAGTTCAATGATGTCATAGACCTAGCATAATATGTTTCCCTCACAAACAATCAAAAGACTTTATTGAAGGAGTTAAGAAGGAAGGATGCAAAAGTGTTAAGCTTGATTGAGACAACTATAACAAAGGCAATTTTTTCCCAAGATAGCAGTAGCTAATTATTCAAAGGAATCATGGGATATCCTTGAGACAAGTTTAAAAGGGACTAATAAATTTTATGTAGTGAAGCTATAGATGATTCAAAGGGAGTTTAAGAACCTTCAAATGAAGGATAATGAGTCTATTATAAGCTTTAGCTCATGGATCTCTAGTTTGATAAACTAGTTGAAGTCAAATGGACAATATTATGACGAGAAAATAATTGTAGAAACAATATTGAGAAGTTTGCCCCAAAAATATGATAATCTTGTGATGACCATTGGAGAGGAAAAAGACCTCACCACTTGGACAATCAATAAAGTTATGAGCATTCTCCAAACCCATGAGCATCCGATTAATAGATCATAAATATCTTCCCTAAAGAAACCTTGTAAAGCTCAGCCCAATGCAAGAGGCAGAGGGAGAGGAAGAAATGGTTCTAATAGAGGCTCTAGAGTTAGAGGCCATGGAAACTCTAGAAAAAGAAATGCTGGAGGAGAAATCTTAGGATGAGTAGGAAGCCAAGAGGGAGCAAGAAGCTCTCATAATAGCTCTAGATGAGGCAAGAAATATTACAACTCCAATAAGAGCAATTTGGACAAGTGTTATTACTACAATAAATTTGGGCATTATACAAGTGTGCAATGCCCCACCTAGAGATCATTGAAATGAGGATAAATAGAAGCCATGATAATTTTCTTTTATATAAGTATGGATGCACATTACAATAAACATACGAGGATCAATAAGAGCACAATCAAAGACTTAAATAATAATACTAGCATCCAACGAATCTCCAAATACCACTACCAAAGTGAAACACTCAAATAGAAGATGAAATCCAAAGATGAACATAGAACATAAAATCTTTGATCTGTCAACAATTGGAAAGACAAGCAATTCAAAAGGTACTCAAATTGCCAAACTATGTTACCTAAAAAATAGTAGAGATGCCACCTATTTTCAATGTGAGAAAATCATAATAGTCAGTTTTGCATGAGGAAGTCCACCTTTGTACAAGGAAGTACACCATGCCATGTGAAAAACCACCCTCTTTCAAACAAAGCTACTTGGCCTAGTAGCTCAAAAGCATTACATTGATAACAA
This sequence comes from Cupressus sempervirens, assembly GCA_028749045.1. Taxonomy (NCBI): domain Eukaryota; kingdom Viridiplantae; phylum Streptophyta; class Pinopsida; order Cupressales; family Cupressaceae; genus Cupressus; species Cupressus sempervirens. The sequence continues at coordinate 644,802,122 of CM053786.1, read as the reverse complement.
GGCTCATGTAAGGAAGTATAAGGAGCCACACAAAGAAATGAAAGGCTCCACATGAAACTTCAAACTCTCATGTGAGAGAGTACAATCTTGTGCAATGATTCACAATATAAAGAAAGGAAAACATAAGCTGAGAAGATAGGAAAAACATGTCCTCCACACTAGGGAGTATTGGATCCAAAAATCAAGGCTTAGACACTTGAACACAATAACTACAAGATGAAAACTAGATCTAACCATCTAAAACATAGCAATAAAGGAACTATACTAAAAGCAACAACATAATGAAAAAACATAACAAAACTCATGCACAATTCCTCCCAACTATAATAGCATCATGACACCTCAAAGGTCATATCCATACCCCACACATAAGATTCCAAACTACCAACTAGATAGTCAAATTTTTCTTAAGAAGATGTCACTACTAAAGCATAATAATATCATAAGAACAAGAACATCTAATCATACTACAACAATATATGTAATAGATATTATAGCTAGGTAAATCACATAATCTAAATATATGCTAAATATCATAATATAGGAATGCATAAAATAAACTAACATCATTTAAACATGATATCTAAGCATTCTAGTGAAAGCATAAATAACAAGGAAGCATGCTCCAGAATCTTGAATATACCAAGTGAAACACAATCACCGGTCACATTGGAATTATAGACCATCTCTATACATTGATCCCCAACAATTATATAGGTAGCTATGCCTCCCAACCATGAAAAACCTATAGGTCCACTCCCATCATGTTGATGGAGATAATGATCCAACCATAGACACTCATAAAGAAAATATCCATGGCTAATACTCACACTAGACAGTAAAGAGGACTACAACCAAGATCATGAAACAATGCAAGTACAATAGGTCATAGTCAGACACTCTATGGGTCAACTATGTAGGGACTCTAGTGGAGAATTGATATCTTGACATCACCCAAGCTATAAACACAAGAACAATTGTTCCCCTCGGTACACCCTTGTGAGGCTATGTGTTGTAAGAATAAATAATCATTCCCCTTGGCACCACCCTCAGGAGGCTGACCATAACTTTCTTATCTTATTTTATTTTCTATGAAGTAATTAAGTTATCACTTATTAGAAAATTTTGCACATACACCTCATTAGGAATAACACATGGGTTATGAGAGAAGGCCCTCCATCAACTTATCCTACATACCCATGCTCATCACACAATGAGTTCTTGTAAGGAATCATATTCCCAACCCAACCCCAAATGAACATAACTCCACTAAAATACAAATAGGAGATCGAGCCTCACAAGTCACTCCTAAAATGTACAGTCATGTGCTTGTGTGTGGTGCACCACCATCATGAAGATCATAAAACAACGGTTGGATGAGAACACAATCAAAATCACTCTCAATAGATAACAAACTTGGGAGTACATATTTGGCACACATCCCAATGCAACATAAAAGTAGATAAATGATCTGATTAACATCTTATAAATAATCCAAGTCCATGACCATCATCATGCCAAGAAAACTTGAGAAAATTGGGCAACACACAAATCGAGGTAAAAACCTAAAATCTCAAAAATTCAAAAATAAAACCCATTTGGTCTTGGGGCACGAAAGTCATGAAAATCCAAGAAAATTTAGTTTTGAACACTATATACAAAAAATAGCCAGCATAACAGTGCAAAACCCTAAACCCTCATTCTAAAAAATATGAAAATATTCATACCCATCAACCAAGCTAACTAACAATTAGAAACAAAGGGGAACACTAGTTCTCAGTCTCCTAACATACAACTAACAAAAATGAAAGTTAAAACGCAAAAATGGGAGAGCCTTATTTGATAGCTAAAAGGGCTAAAACAAAAAGTATCTAGATAAAATAAATATCCTATGGAAGCTACTAAAATTTGAGGCAAAGCAAGGTCTCCCCAAATGGATCCAATGAAGATCCCACACCCATAGCTTTTCTAACAAATAGAAACATAATCCTCTAGAAGATGATTTTGGGAAAGCTTTCAAATTTCCAATTTATAAAAGTGAGAAATGAGGAATTAATTTTCTCTTTGGATACTTATTCACTTTTCGAGCGAACAATCAATTAGGGTAAATAACTAGGTAGCCTAGTCAAACCCTAAATCAACCCAAACAAAAATAGGCTATTCCTAGTAATTGGAATTCATCTATGACAAAGATGCTAGACATTAAAATCAATAAAATAAAATCCTAAAAACCCTTAAACTAAAATCATAGAATTCCTTAACAACTTTCATGATATTATGAACCTCTAAATGCACAGAAACATTCACAAGTCTAGTCACATAACACAAATGAGTCTAGATTTAATCAAATCATTGGAAGGTTTAGTTTAAACATTTAAATAAGATACATCAACCATATAGGATGACATTGGTAAAATAGGAATAATTGAATCACTAAATCCATCTGTCACTACTAGGGATATAAACCTTGCACTCTAAAAAACATGATCAAGTGCAATTGCATACAATAACATAGCCAAAGAAATAAAGGTATTAAATAACCTAATTTAACCATTTATTCAATTATATTGAAATAACCCATTTACATCACTCATGTTTGCATAAATATAACAAGTAAGAATGAAGCAAATTATCATAACATTAAATCCACATATAGCATAATTAGAGATACATCCAAATAGCAGATAACTAGATATCATCATAAAACATATTGTGATCTCAAAATGACATCATCATGCAAATATGATCAACTAAACAACATAGTAATCTAACATCTATGATATTGGAAATCCAAGTATAACATTTGACCCTCAGGTCATCTCAAATGTAAAAATAACACGAGTAACAAGTATCTCTTAGATCAAAATAAGTAAAGTATAGACTGCAAACACAAGAGACACTACAAACTGAATGCTAGAAAAAGCAAGGAGACCAGTCAAGGAAAAGTGCAAATGTGTGTGATGTGAACATGAGTGAAGAAAAAAATTCCACGACCTTTCTCATGTGCAAGATTGGTGAATAAGGAAGCCTTAAGGTATGGTATTTGGATAGTAGTTGCATCAACCACATGAGTGCTAATGAAAACTTATTTGCATTTATTGATAAGAATTTAAAATATAAAATTAGCATGGGGAACAATGAAACCATTCCAATTGTGGAAAAGGAATCTATTATGGTCCATGTCGAGAAACATGAAAAGAGGGAAATTCAAAATGTTTATTTTGTCCCAAGTATTTGGAACAATTTGATGAGTGTTGCACAACTCATTCAAAATGGCTACAAAGTGCTAATGGAAAATGACAAATGTGTCATTCATGAGAAATATGGGAGTAAGAAGATAATGTTGAAAAAAATTTATTCAATTGTACATTTTCATTGATGTTACACAAATATTACATTGTAATTGAACATTGACAGTAGTAACCAAGTTCAAAAGACTCTTGTATTAGCCTAGAAATAATTTAGAAGAAGCCAAGTTTAGTGATCAATTGCGAACCGAGTTAGGTTGGTCATTGAAGCATTCATGTGTGAACCAAGTCAAGTTGGTTACCAAAGGGGTTTAATGTAAACTAAGTTAGGTCGGTTACCAAGGAACTCAGTAGTAACTGAGTGACCCATGTAATGGTCCACCATGTGACCCAAAAGAAATAAACATAAAGTTTCACTAAGTTTGACAAACATTTTTTTATAAGATAAAGATACAACAACAATAATAGAATAGCAGAAGCAATAACATACACTCAAATATCAACAACACATAATCAGGTTACAACTCTTAAGGATCTCATGACATTGAATCACTTAAATAAGTATTAATTAATACTAACATCAATATATAATAAATCCACATCAAATAATAATATACAAGTATGAATCCATTTAAATAATATACACTCATCTTGAATGCCACTTGGCAATAATCATAATGCACTATTGTCCACTGTACAAGTCACAAGGTATGAAAGGCTGAAAGAATATACATCTTAAAAATTAGATTAAAACAAGATCTCATAAGATCGATGAAATAAAATACAATATAACAAGTATAACCATTCATCATAGTACACAAGAATAGAATTAAAGAGATACAAAATAGGGACCTCAAGCCATGACAATTGAACTACCAGATCTCAATGGTATAAGAAAAAGCACTACCAGTCAACCTTGTGGTAACCCAAAAAGGTCCACTCTCACCACACTAAGGAGATAGTCTCAAGACCCAAATAGTATAAGAAACACAAAATTCAAAGCCAACATCTAAGTAAAGGAAAACCTAAAAGAAATCTAACTCAAAGGTAGCAAGACACAAAAGACATTTAACCCAGAGTCAACAATGACACATAGGGAATATATTATGCAAGTAGGCAAGTTTCATTGTACAAGCCAACTCTAAGGTTACTCAGATAGTCTTTCAATCCTCCAGCCCCTCAGTGACTATATGCAGAACTTGTATCCTTTTGTATTGACAAGGCATACTAATGAGTCCACTCAAAGGTTGCCCATATAGTCTTTTAGTCCTCTGACCCCCTAGTGACTTTCAGTGGTACCAATATCTTGTTAATTCATTTTAAACCCATTTAATGAAATGTTATCACTTATTAAAACCTAAAATGGGTTACTTATTAGCCTCTTTAGGGCCCTACATATAGATAATTTACCCTAAACTCAATAAAATAAAAAAGACCTCAAAAGAACACATACCATACATCAATTCTTAAATAATTAATTGACAAGAATTGAAATATCACTCATCAAAATTATACATTCCACCACTACAATCATCCTAACGGGGCTGATAAAAAATCAAGTACACATGAACCAATCCACATCATAACATGACATCACCAAGAGCAAAGCATTAAACACCTTAGTCCTATACAAGTGATAGGAAAGCAATCCAAATAAAACTGATTGAAGACTCTGGTTATATTAGATAGGTCACACCATTCACCTCAAATTCACACAAGAACACTAGAAATCAATAATAATCAATAGATCGAAACACCTCATAGAGCATACAAAAGACATTACCATGGTTAAGTATAAAAGATCATGATTAAAACATCATCATGACATCACAAAACATAACTCCCGAGCTTCTAGTAAACATCCTAATATATTCAGTGTACTAAGTCAACCCGACACCCAACAATAAAATCATACATCTTAAAAAGAGTACATACAAAAGTAACTTTCACCATATATTAGGTTTTGAAAACACAACAGATCCATTTTCACTTGTAGGTTTTCATGTTTTCATTTCAATTTCAAGCACAACATTTAGATATATAGGGATAGGGTTTCAATTTTCATTTAGATCTAGTTACTAGATTCACTAAGGTTTCTGAATAATAAAATTAATAGATTTTCATTACCAAAGTATCATAACTACTAAGGTTCTCAAATTATTGAATGATGTAATTAATTTCCCCTAATAGTAAAAATCATTTTCATATAAACAAAATGAATCATTAAGCAAAACATGAGTTTACCAATTTCTCCCAATTCACAAAATAATAATTATTTAATCGAATCATTATCAGATTTAAAATAATTAATTAACAATTAGATTAATTCACAAATAACCTAATTGGTTTTAAAATAGAAAAGCCATCCCCAAACTCATAATTTAAAAATAACATATAATCTAAACTCATAATAACATAATTGATTAATTAATTAATATTATTACACCTTAAGTCTAATAATATTTTAATTAATTAATAAAAATTTAAAATATTATATATTAAACATTTATTAATAAAATTTTAGTCAATTTTAAAATTCTTTATAACTATACATTAAAAATACTATTTAAAAATAATAATAAATAAATATATATATGTTTAGGGCCTACCAACCTATATAAAGGAGCCTATGCATCATTGTTATGATTGCAGCAAGCTTGCGTCAATAGTACCTACTATGTCGATAGTAGGCCTATTGTCAATGGCCACATTGTTGCTGGTAATGGAGGTAAGGGAGGAGATGGGGGGTGGGGAGGTTGTGGCCCCCGCCCACCATTAGTTATATATATTTTGCAATATTTTTTTTTAATAAAAATATAAAAACATGCATTTCCCCCCACAAACAAAATTTGCATTCCTTTTTTTAATATTCAATAATGTAATTACATAGTAATTACATTATTTAATTACTTTTTTGATAAATTTTCAAAGAGAAATCTGATATAGAAATCCAAACCAACCTGTCAAATTCTACAAAACAAAATTTGATTTCAACATCCAATTACGAAATACTAAAATAATAAATTAAAGGTTTCAATTTAACTCTTTCTTAGATGTATTCAAGAGTAGAGAATAATAAATTTTAACATGAGATTTTCAACCCAATTCTAGAAATTTTGTACATAGATTTACATAAAGATGATCTCAAAATTTAGAACAATAATATCACAAATAAGAGTTTCAAATTAAATTCAATTTTGAAAATAGGTTTGTAGACATGGAGAAGACAAGAGAAATCAAGAACGAGCAACTACTACACAAATAAACCACAACATCCTACCTAGATTTGATGCTAAAGTGACAATCACACAAAGCACACAAACAATCCCCTTTCTCTGAAATCCCTCTTCTTTGAAATTGCTCCTCCAAAACCCATGTCATTGTAAAATGAGCTCTGGATCTCTGATAAAGAGTTCTCCCCTAAAATTGGGGCTCTAATTATTCAATCATGTGAGGGAACTCAATGATCATTATCTTCTTTTATTATTTTATTATCTTTTTATATTTTCATGCACAAACTTTTAGATTTTTAATTATAAAATATCTTTATTTAAATAATTATTTTTCTCTCTTTAATTAATTTATTATATTTAAATTTCATTCATAAGCTTTATGCAATTTAATTAAAATAAACTTTATTAAATTATGTTTTCTCTCTCTTATTAAATCATGAGACATTTTAATAATATATTTATTAATTCAACTAATAATATTATTTAGAGTTTATTATGAAAATAAAACTCTTAAATAAATTATTATTAAATTAAATAAATATAAATATGCTAGAAATAGAACTTTAATAAAATCTTTAAATTTAACTATTTTGTTTAATTAATTTCACAATTAATTAAATATAATTAAATATCAAATTTTCTTTATAATTTTTTTTATTAAATTAAATCATTAAATTATCATTTAATTTGATTTAATTATAACAAAGAATCACAACAGATCCACAAAACTAAATACGACAACTCAATTGAAGACAAAGAACAAAATCAAACTCCAGGGTCAAAATCACAAATTCATGTCACTTGACAAATTTAGATGAATAAACTAACTTAGATACTTTTCCTAATTTCTAGGACAATTGGCTTAGGGTTTTTAGGATTCAAACTCAAGAATTATCTCCCCACTTATACCATTGAAATACTACGATAGGGTATGCTCATCCTACTAATTCAAGGGAGTTGATACCTAGTACCTACAATTTGCATAAAATCCATGCATGTACAAACACATATATTCAAAACTAAATAGGCAATGGTGGAAAGTGGTACATCATGTAGATCCCAACTAGCTAGGTGACTATGACTCCCTTCCTCAAGCACATTAGGAACATCATACATAAAGTAAAATAGAAAAGTACACCATACACATGTAAGTACGAGGTAAGTAATCATATAACTACACACAAATATTTCATCTAACTGACCATCATGAAATAACTAAAATCACTTAATTGAATATACATATATATCATCATCGAAATGATAAGCATAAACACATGAAATAATTGAACAACTCAAGTAGTTCATCATGTTATTCAATTGAATATGAAATACATCTAATCAAACCTAGTAACCAAGTACCAATAATCATAAAAAAAAATCCAAAAAATAGCCTAAAAGAATTCAACAATATAACGAAAAAGTCAAGCAGGGGTAGGGGTTACACCTATTTTCAGTTTTAGTTGACTTGAACCAAAACAATTTTGTTTATTATTTTGTTTATGCAAGCCAACTTAATAGATGTTGATTTTTTATTTGTAAAGGTATTCAAGTCTAATTGGCATTGGGTTTCATATATATGAAAGGTCAAGATGTGGATTGAAATATGAGAGTAGTGGAAGAAGATAATATGTGAATAAAGAAGGATATTTAATTAAGAACACAATATCCAAGGATCTACAAAGAATATTTTGATCAAGATGGCTCCAAAAGATAAAACCAAAAAAATGATCTAAATCTAAAAATTAGTTGGTAGATTAATTAGATCAATCATTTTTACTCTCTAACAATTGTAACAGTGAAGAAATCTCTTAATTTACTTAATAGCTATTCTTGTAAATCCTCTAACAAGGTGGTATTTCTACATTGAACTATCTCAAGACCTCTAACAAGGCCACTACTAACAGTGTGATTCAAATCCTTTAACAAGGTCAAATCTAACAGTATGTTTTGAAACCTTTAATAGGATTGGCTTCTAATAGGGGTCACTTCAGAAGAGTGAAAATTTGTCACTAGTTGCACTTGTGGTTTTCCCAAATTGGATTTCCACATTAAATCTTAGTGTCTCATGTGTTCATTTTATTTTATTATTTCTTTATCTTTTCACAACTACATTACTAAAGGTTAATAGGCATTAATATATCAATATTTCTTTATTAACCAAGTTATAGTGAATATCTAGTTCTAACTGAGATGTTTAGGGATTTGAGTTAATAAGAAGTTTGTATTGACATCTAAGGGATTTGGAATTGTTTTAGTGGTAACTAATTCACCCCTTCCCTCTTAGTTACTCCTATTATGTTTCTAATAGTTGGTATTAGAGATGTTGGTGCTTATAGGAAAGGTTTAGGGACTTAAGATCAAGATCAAGATGTCTTATGGAAGACAGATTCCTAAGTTGAATAGAGAAAACTTCAAAGCATGGTAGGAACTCATGAAGCTACATTTCAGAACCATTGTGGATACAAACCTACGCTTCTTGGAGAACTAATATGTGGCACCTCCCAATCCTTTGACTATGGATCATATGGTTGATAAAGGAATCACAATACAATGATGATTGATATTGTTCCTTCTCTCAACTATTCTAAAATTTGATGAGCTCAAAGATTGTCCTATTGCATATGATATGTGGAAAAAAGTAACAAAAACCTATGGAGGAGATGAGTAATGAGAAAAGAGCCAAAGAAGAAAGTCTAAGAAGTCATTTTGATCAGATGTAGTTGAAAGAGGATGAAATATGAAATGAAAGAGGAATCAAAAGTTAGGTATCTACACTAGGTACACCTTAGAAGAATGACATGGAAGAAAGAAGGAATAGATCCATCATGGATTGTGCAAGAATACTGATGATATAGAAAAATGTTGCATCCAAATACTGGAAAGAAGATATCAACATAATAGCTCATACCTTGAATCAAGTTCAACGAAAGAAAGGTACACACCATACACCTTATAAATTATTGTGTAGCTATAAACCTAATGTTTATTATGTTAAAGTATTTGGAAGAAAATCTTATTTATTGAAAGAGACAAGGAAAGAATTATTTGATGAAAAATGTGATGAAGGCATATTTCTAGGCTATTTCAACAAGAGAAAAGCATATAAATATTTGAATCTTGCTACTCACAAGGTTATCAAAAATGTACATGTAAAAATTGATGAGTTTACAAAAAGGAGTGAAGAACAAAGTAGCGAGGAACCTAAATACTACAGAGATTTTGTTTACTTTGAGCTTGATACTTTACTGAAGGTATAAGAAAATGTGATTAGGCAATAGCACATAGCATCACTCCAACAGTCAACACCACCTGAGTCACCTAAATCTATAGAGCAACCTGAGTTGTAGCTACTGCAACCAAAGTTGGACACAGTTTGAACCAAGTCCCAAAAAGAGGAACCTGAGTCATAGCTAGAGGAAAATGAGTCTTAGATGATGGGATCTGAGTAGAGTTTAAAATTCCATAGAACCTTTGAGCATGGTGAACAAAGTGAAACAAATCCATAATCTAGAAGAAATGAACCTCTAATTGCTAGATATATCAAAACGTGGCATGCACCTAAACAAATAATTGGAGACTAGACAAGAGTCATGATTACAAGGAACAAACTAAAAGGTAAGTGTTTTCTTATTGAATTTGAACCTAGAATTTTTAAAGATTCTCTGGATATTGAAAGTTCAATAGAGGCAATGGATGAAGAGATTGAGAAAATTGAAAGGAACAATACCTAGACTCTTGTTCCTAGACCTAAGAACTAAAATGTAACTAGTATAAAGTGGATATTTAGAAATAGATTGAATGAAAATGGTGAAATATCAAGGAATAGGGAAAGGCTAGTGTGTAAAGGAAATGCTCAAGAAGAAGGTATAGACTATGGAGGAACATTTTCTCCTATTTCTATACTTGAAGGGGTCAAAATACTACTTGCATATGTTATATTTAAAAGTTTCAAAGTGTATCAAATGGATGTAAACTCATCTTTCTTAAATGGAATTCTAGAGGAAGAATTTTAGATTGATCAGCCTAAAGGTTTCATTGATCCAAATAAAATATACATGGTTTGTAAGTTACATAAAGCTTTATATGGTCTAAAAAAAGCTCCAAGAGCATGGTATGAGAGGCTACATATATATCTGGTAAATATTGGTTTTGAGAGAGCCAATGGTAATAGTAATTTGTTTATTAGAGAAGGAGCACAAAATAAGATATTGTTAGTATAAATATTTGTGGATGATATATTATTCATAGGTCATGATTATTTATGCTAGTCATTCTCTAAAGAAATTAGGGAAAAAAATGAAATGTCAATGTTTGGAGAGATAAAGATATTTGTTTGGAGAGATAAAGTTATTTGCTGATTTACAAGTTCATCAAATGAAGGATGAAATCTACCTTACTTAGTTAAAATATATCAAGGAGATATTGAAGAGCTTTGGAATGAAAAATTTCAAATGAATTGGAATACTTATGTATAATAGACATAAACTATCAAAGAATGATGATTCAAAAGAGATAAATCAGATACCTACAAATCCATGATTGGAAACTTTAGTATGTTGTTCACACAAGACTTGATATTGCATTAGTAGTTGGTATAGTTGCAAGGTTTTCTACAAATCCCAGAGAATATCATATGATGGTAGTGAAAGAATTATGAGATATCTAAAAGTTACTGAAGATTATGGTTTATGGTGCAAGCAAGAAGGAAACCTTGATTGGAAAGTCTTTATTGATGTAGATTGGGCTAGAACTATTGATGATAGAAAAAGAACCAGTGTAGGATCACTATTTCTTGAAAATATGCTAGTGTCATGGACCAATAAGAATTAGAATTACATATCTTTGTCTACAACAAAGGCATAATATGTTAGTGTAGTAGTTAATTGTTCCAATAGAGTCTATGTCAAACAACTTTGGCTAGGAATAATGGAAGAAGTCAAGGATCCAGTGAAAATCTAATATGATAACACAAGTGCAATCAGCATATCCAAAAATCCAGCGATGCAATCTAAGATAAAACACATTGAAATCAAGTATCATTTTCTGAGACAATTAGTTCAAGTTAAAAAGGTTATATTGGAATTTGTAAACACAAAGGAGTAGGTTGCTGACATATTTAACAAAGAATTACCTAAGCATGCATTTTTGTATCTCAGAGGAAAGATAGGGGTCATTACCCTATCTAATGCTAACTAGAGTATAGATTAGTGATGCATTGACCTAACTACATTAAAGATCTATCAAGTTGATGCAAAGAATTCATAACTCATTGTACATGAATTAGTACATCAAGTAAATTATAAATTCATTGAATAAAGTATTTTTCATTTGATGTCAAAGAGGGATAGATTGAATATGTCATGTTCATCATATCAAAATAATTGAGGGAAGAAAATTGTATTCTAGTAAGAGGGAGAACTTCATTAGATAGAGTCTAAAGGTAAGATGTCAGGGAGAGAACCTCAAAGGGATTTCTCATGGATGAATAATTAGAATGAAACTAAGGATATTATGAAATCTTATAAATCATTTTAATTGCTCAAAGTTTCCTTTGCTTATGACATGTTGTGTTGCCATCAATTCCAAAGAGAGAGATTATTGAAAACAATTATTCAATTATATATTATCATTTATGTTACACGAATGTTACATTCTAATTTAGCACTTCCAGTAGTAATTCAGCTCAGAAGACTCCAATATTAGTTGAGCACAAGTTTAGAAGAAGCCAAGTTAATTGCAAACTGAGGTAGGTCAATTATTGAAGGATTCTTATGTAAATAGAGTTAGGTAAATTACCAAAAGGGTTTAGTGTAAACCAAGTTAGGTAGGTTACCAAGGAAATCAATGATAACTGAGTGACCTAGTCTCAGTGTCAGCCGACTTGTAGTAGAACAATTTCATTTATTATTTGGTTTCTATTTGCTTTATCTTTCTATAAATATGTTACTAAAGTTTAATACACATTAATACCTCAAGATTTCCTTTTTAATAGAGTTAGAGTGAATATCTTATTCTATTAGAGTTGTGTAGGGATTTAAGTTAAGAAGAATATTGTATTAACATCTAAGGGATTTGGAATTGTTGTAGTGGTAACTAATTCACCCCTCCCCTCTCAGTCACTCCTCTTATATTTCAAAAAAAAACTTCCAATTATTCAAATGACAAGGAGCCAAATGTTTTCATTGAGAATAGAGACATGTTTCTCTTCTCAAATTATTGTTGCACCTCCTAGAAATGCATGTAGATCAGTATATGGGTATGTGCAGGATCATGGTGTACCAAACTATGGCCTTAAGTGGCAGTGAAAAACCAGCAAATCAGTGTTATGTCAACTTGACACATAATTTTAAAGTGGTTCTGGACTTTATATAAAAAAATGTTGTAAGAAAATAATCTGTAGGAAATTGATTCTAGTTTCTAAACTACAAGGCCTTATTTCGAGAAAAAATTATTTGATTGGTCAAAAGTTTGGATTTTAATGCAGTACTACAAAAATTTCAGGGCAAAAATAAAAAGTAGGTGTATGTCTGACCACCTTAATCATAATCAAATGATAATATTTTTAAATATAATTTTAGATATAAAAATTAGACTCATGCCTGGATGTGATGCATATTTTTGGCAATTTTTATTCCAAATAAATAATTAATTATGAATTTTCTACTATACTATTTTCAGAATTAAAAAACTCTCGTGTCTGACCACCTTAACTAGTTCCAAAAAAATCAAAATTAAGTTTTTTTTTTTTTTTTTCTTATACTAGTCAAAGCATAGAATGTGAGGCATCTTTTGGATTTCACAAATCTTATACGGTTTGAAAGTTATAGCTATTTTTCAACTAGTATGTCAATCAACACTTTGTAGCTCACTCCATTAGAAAATAAGTAATAATTACTTACTAAACTCATAATTTTACAAAACTTACATTTATGAAAAGCTAAGAACATTCTTAAGAAACCCTTTTCATTACATCAAATTTTGGTTAAAAACAAGTCATCAGCTACATGCTTGAAGTAAAAAACACATAAGAACATGCCAAAAAACACATTTTCGGGATGTTTTAAAGATGACCATATAAGGTTGGTATTGAAAGATATAGTAGGAATTATAAAGGTATTAATTGTTTTCATTTAGTATCAGGATGGGTGGGAAAAAAGTGGGAATAGATTTTGAAATTCTTTGAGGCATTTTAGAACAACATATTTTTCAGATCGCCACTTTTTAGCACACCATGATCCTGCACATACCCATATCAATAATTATATTTCTAAAGAGTGTGATTAAAGATCCCTCCATGCTATGACATCTTAGGTATGAACATCTTGGCTAGGTTTATTTGAATTTATTTTCCAAGTAAAAAATGGCAGATGGTTTGCCTAATATTGTAGAGTTGTGTGACAAGTGTGAGGCTTGTATTTTGGGTAAGTAATGTAGGCTTCCCTTTAAATATGGTAATTCTAGAAGGGAAAGGGCACCATTGGATTTGGTGCATAAAAATTTAGTAGGCCATTTGAAAAACACTTCTACTAGGGGGAGTACATATTTTATGACATTCATAGATCATTTCAGCCATAGGACATGGGTATATTTTTTGAAAAAATAAATCTGATGCATTTGATAAGTTTGTAGAGTTTAAAGCCTAGGTTGAAAATGAATGTTGACATTATGTAAAAGTCCATAGGTTAGATAGAGGGGTAGAGTATACCTCCAATTCTTTTGTAATTTTTTGTCAGAAAAATGGCATCAAGAAGGAGATTATAGCTAGCTATACTTTGTAGCAAAATGGAGAGACTAAGAGGAAGAATAGGATAATTTTTGAGATGGAAAGAAGAATGATGAAAGAAAGGGGTCCCCCAATATAATATTGGGGAGAAGTTTTAGTGACAACAATATATTTTATAAATAGTTTTCCAACAAACACGGTCTATGAAAAGATTCCTCTTGAGGAATGGGGAAAACATAGATGGACCATTGAGAACTTGAGGTTGTTTGAGTTTGTAGCATATGAACATTTGCTAAAGGAGAAAATGAAAACATTGGATGAAAAGTGTGTGAAACACATCTTCACTAGTTATAGTTCATCATCAAATGTATATAGATTGTATCACCCAGTCATCCAAAAACTTATCATTTCAAGAGATTTGAAGTTAATTGAAAATTAATGATGGGATGGATTTGTTGAGAATGATTGAGGAAGATTGTTAAAGAGGGATATTTTTGAGAATAGATTGTTGTATACATTTCAATTATTTTTTTGTCACTTATGTCAAATGTACTATTTTTCTAGTAAGACAACTACTTATATGATTTAAGTACTATCACTTATTTGATTGATGAAGAGGATTTGATGAAAAGATGTAACAATAGCACCTAGCGGAATGGTTGAGTTATGATATGAAAAGTAGTATAAGAATTAGTTAAGATAGTAGTAACATGATGTATTGATAATCTACTTAATGTTACAAAGGTTGGCTACACTAAGAAAGTATAGAAGAACAAGTTATACAAAGTTTGTATGCCAAGCTTGACCAAGTGGATAATAGGTGTTGAGCAAAGTTAGTGCAAGCCGAGTAGAAAATTAGTTGGAGCCAAATAAAAGTAAATTCTAGTGGATGCCAAGTAAAATATTGGATGCTAAGTAAGGTTTAGTTAATGCCAAGCACCAATAAACTTTAGCTTGTGCCAAGTGATTTTACAAAGGATGTTGGGCAATGCAGTATGTGCCAAGCATCATAAGCAAGTTAATGTTGAGCTACTGCATTATTTGAAAGATTGTGAATATGATGAATCTGAGCTAACAAGTTTTTTTTCTTGGATTACCTAAACCAAGTGGAAGATAAGGTTGATGAGTTGGTGGCACAGAATTCAAGGTAAACCATTTTGAGGCGAATTCGAAGAGGATTCAAGGAGAAGTTTTTAGAAGAGATATAGAATATGTTGTAGATTCATTGCATCCTACCTAACCCTAAATTGGATGATGGAGAATGAGAGGAAAAATATATCAGTTTCCTATTTATAAGAATGGCTACTCATTAAATAAGTTTGTCATGTGCAAGAACCTAAAGAAGAGAAGGAGTTAAGGGTTTTGCTTCATCGAGTGACCTAGAGAAGAGTTTGTATTGGCATTTTAAACAAGAAGGCTTAAGAGTATGGATGCTTGAAGGGTGAAAAATATAATAGAGCTAGAATCTATGAAGCCCAAGTAGAATGGAGGATTGAAATGGAGATTTGTAAGCTACAAATGGAGTTGTTAATTGTTATTATATCAAGCCTTATTGTTACTCTCTAATAATTATATCAGTCTAGGGTAAAATCCTTTGGATTAAGGTTGACCTAATAGTGATTTGTAAATCCTTTAACTAGGTGACATTCCAAGTGAATGGTCTAAACTCCTCTAATAAGGCTTACTCCTAACAAACTGATTGAAATCCTTTAACAAGGTCACATTTAATAGTGTGTATTATAACCTTTAATAGGGTTGGCCTTTCACAAGGCATAGTTTCTGAAGAATGACAAAGGGTAGCATGTTACTCGTGGTTTTTCCCAGATTGGGTTTCCACATAAAACCTTGTGTCAAATGTGTTATTGAATCTTTTATGTTTCATGTTTACATTTTTTCAAGTTGATTTGACAGTAACCTACAAAGTTTTAAGTGATTGCATAATCTTATAGATGCATGCATGGTGATAAATGTTTTATGGGTTCACTAAGCTATGAAAATTTTTATTTATAAATTTGGATCTTGGATAAAAAATTCACCCCACTCTTAGTTATTCTAAATAATTCCAACAATTGGAATCAAAGTCATCTACTTAACAGGACTAGTTTCAAGGTATTAGAAGCACAAAGATCAAGATGCCAAAAAGAGATGTACCCAAGCTTAATAGAGATAACTTCCATGCATGGAAATTTTGATGATGCTACACCTTAGAGGACTTGGAGATCATACACAACCTAAATTACTACTAAACATGTTGATCTTGTTGTTGCCCTAACTACTAAAGATATGAAAAAGAAGAAAGAACACAATCAGACAATGTTGGAGATTTCCTCTGCCCTAAGTTATGTAAAATTTAATGATATCAAAGGTCTTAACACTATAAATAAAATGTGGGATGCTTTAAAATCCATCTATGGAGGAGACATTAATGTTGAAAGAGCTAAAGATGAAAGTCTCAAAGGTAAGTTTGATGATATGAGAAAAGAAGAAGGTGAAATTATTTCTCCATATGTTGCAAGGATAAAAGAAGTTGTTAATGCAATAAGTGGAGCTACTAGTCATATAGATTATAATACTATGCTAAGAAAAGTTCTAAGAACACTACTACCCATTTATCCTATTACAATTTTTTCAATTAAAGAATTGAGATATCTACTAGCAAATAATCTAACCCTTGAAGGTTTCATAGGTAGGCTCACTACTTTTGAGCTATCTAACTTTGATAATTGCAAATGTGAGAGTCATGAATCTACTTTCAAAGATAAGTTATTATTGAAGGATTTTGATGAGAAGAAGAAGAAGAAGAGAAAGATAAAATTTGTGTCTAGTGATAGTGATAGAAATGAGGAGGATGTAGAACAACTTGAAACACTACTAGCAAGAGGATTCCTCAGAGGTAAGGTCAAGTTCAAAAGTAAATTACGTATCATTTGTTTCAATTGCAATTAGGTTGGTCATATTGCTACTAGATGCATAGAGAAGAAGAACTAGAGAAGTGGTGACAAGTACAAATATAGAAGAGATGATGACAACAAGGATTACAAAGATAAAGTCAAGAAGTCATGCGACATTGTTGAAAAGGAAACAAAATATGAATTTGATGAACATCATGATGAAGTGGTGTATGTTGCAATGAAGGATGAATCTGAAAAAGATGAAGCAACTACACTTATGACCTATGCGAATAAAAACAATGGGTGTTCACATCATATGACTTGAGACAAAAGTAATCTCATTACCCTAAATTTTTATGATGGAAATAATGTAAGATTTGGTAATGATGCACCATGTTTGATAAAAGGGAAAGGTTCTATCAAACTCACAAATATGATTTTATGTGACAATGCTTACTATGTTGAAGGACTAAACTATAATATCTTAAGTGTGTTACAACCAAATAATTCAGGATGTACAATTGAGTTTGAAAAAAATATTTCTAAGATATATGATATTCATAGAAAATTGATTGGAAAGGGTGATCAGACTAGGAGTAATCTATTTTATCTTGACATAGAGGATGCTACTTGTCTAGTTGTACAATTTGATGATGTGTGGCTATGGCACAAGAGTTTATATCATGTTAATTTTGATAACATGGTTAATATTAGTAACATGAAGAAAGTTAGAGGTTTGCCTAAGTTGAAGAAACCTAACAATATAATGTATAAACAATGTTATTTAAGAAAAATGACAAAGTCAAGTTTAAAGAGTAAAACTCATACCTCTAAAGGAATACTAGAGATTGTACATATTGACTTGTGTGGACCAAACAATGTGCAAAGCTACAAAGGAGATACATACATTATGTTTCTTGCTGATGATTATTGTAGAATGATGATAGTTATGTTTTTGAAATAATAATCTGATGCTTTCTAAATGTTTAAGTGGTACTTAGAAATATTTGACAAGGAAACAAGTAAAATTCTAAAGTGTTTGAGATCTAATAGAGGAGG
The DNA here is from genome assembly GCA_028749045.1 of Cupressus sempervirens. Classification (NCBI taxonomy): domain Eukaryota; kingdom Viridiplantae; phylum Streptophyta; class Pinopsida; order Cupressales; family Cupressaceae; genus Cupressus; species Cupressus sempervirens. Next base: position 644,783,968 of record CM053786.1, on the reverse strand, counting down.
AGAATTTACATCACATGAGCTTGAGATGTTCTATAATGATAGAGGAATCAAAAGACATACATCTACTCCTAGAATCCCTCCACAAAATGGAATAGTTGAAAGGAGGAATAGATCTATAATGGACTATGCTAGGACACTCATGATGGAGAAACATGTTTCTTTGAAATACTAGAGAGAAGCTATAAGTACAATTACCTCTACATTGAATCATGTACAAGTCAAGAAAGGTACCCATTGAATACCTTTTGAATTATGGTATGGATACTCACCCAATGTGAAATATTTTAAGGTATTTGGAAGCAGATGTTACATTCTTAAAGAATTTAGGAATGGTAAGCTAGATGCAAAAACTGAAGAAAGTATATTCCTATGTTATTCCACAAGAAGTAAATCTTATAAGTGTTTAAAAAGTAACACTAACAAAGTTGTGGAAAGTGCAAATGTAAATGTTGATGAATATGCAGAAGAATATGAGGTTGAACCTATGAAAGAAACATAAGAATACAAATCATTTGTATACTTTTATTAAGGTATGCCTTCTGAAGAAGATGTTACAAATCAAGCTACAAACCAACAGTAAGTTTCAGTGACTGTCGAGTCACATAGTATGAATGCCAAGTTGCATTTAGGAACTAAGCCACATTCAGATGCTAAGTTATAGAATGAAGTAGGAGCACATTTTGATTCTAATATTAGTGTACATGAAAGAGATGTTGAGATGTTTGAAAGAGAAATACATAGTGACTTTGAAGTTGAAAGACCAAATGAAGAAACTAGAGCTGAACCAAGATTGTCCAAATATGTCAAGAAACGTCATCCTACTACATAAATTATTGGAGATAAAGATTCTAGAATAGTGAGAAGAAATAGATTGAGAAATGATACATGTTTACTAAGCATGAAAAAACCCAACTCAGTGAGATTTACATTAGAAAATGTTGATTGGAGTAAAGCCAAGGAAGAAGAGATTGAACAAATTAAGGAAAACAAAATATGGAGTCTATTTCCTAGACCAAAAGACAAAAATGTAATTGGCACCAAGTGGGTATTTAGAAACAAGCTAGATGAAAATGGTGAAGTAACAAGGAACAAGGCAAGATTAGTTTACAAATGTTATGCACAACAAGAAGGAATTGATTATGTAGAGACATTTGCCCTTAATGTAGGATTGGAGGGATTAAGAACTCTACTTGCTTATTTTGCAAACAAAAGTTTCAAATTTTATCAAATGGATGTTAAATCTACATTTTGAATGACATATTAGAGGAATAAGTTTACATAGAACATCTAGAAGGATTTTTTGATGTTAGCAATAAGAACATGGTATGTATATTACACAAAGCTCTTTATGGTTTAAAAAAAGCACCAAGAGCATGGTATGAGAGAATTCATAATTATCTTGTGAAGATTGGATTTGAAAGGATTGATGATAACAACAATCTATACATGAAGATAGATAAAGGAAAAGGTATTTTTTTTATCTAAATTTTTCGTTAATGATATCATATTTGGAGGTCAAGATAAACTATGTAAGACTTTTGCAAATGAAATGAAGAAAGAATTTGAAATGTCTATGTTTGAAGAGATCAAATTTTTTGCTGGTTTGCAAGTATATCAGATGAAATATGGTATATACATCACTCAGTCAAAATATGTCAAGGAAATACTAAATTTTTTTGGATGGGAAGAGTCCAAATCAATAAGCACACTTATGGTGATAGGACATAAATTGTCAAATAATGATGATTTTGCTGAGGTAAATCAAACAATATACAAGTCTATAATTGGAAAATTACAATATGTAGTACATAAAAGACCTAACATTGCATTATCTATAGAGATAGTTGCAAGAATCTCTACTAATCCTAGGGAGAATCATTTAATGGCTATAAAGAGAATAATGAGATATCTAAAAGGACTAGAGGAGTTTAGTCTATACTATAAGAAAAATGAGAAATTTGAATTAAGAGCCTATATTGATGATGATTGGGCTAGAAACATTGATGAAAGAAAGAGCACGGTGGAGGAGAATTTTTCTTAGGCAAGAGGTTGGTTACATGGACTAGCATGAAATAAAATTGTAGTTCACAATCTATTGCTAAAGAAAAATATGTCATTGTTGTTGTTGTAAATTGTACAAACATTGTACAGATCAAATAGCTACTCAAAGGTATGAAGGAAGATAGATCATAGAACTCATAACACTTTATTATGATAATACAAGTGCTATAAACATATCAAAGAATTACGTGATGCACACAAAGACTAAGAAAATTGCAATCAAGTATCATTACTTAAGAGAATTAGTTCAACATAAAGAGGTGAAGATGGAATATGTCAACACAAAATACCAAATTGTTGATATCTTTGTAAAATAATTACCTAAGGATGCTCATGAATATCTAAGAGGTAAACTAGGGGTGATGCCCCTATCAAAGGCTATCTAAGTAACAAAAGGAGTGCCTTGCATCAAAGAAGTTGATTGCCATAAGTTACAAATTGATGTTGTGGATCTTACTATAGGGGCTACCTAAAGTAATCAAAGTGTTCGAACTACAAATTAGTCACATGCAAGGTGATAGAGGGAGAAACTAAAGAAGCTTATATCTACGTGTAAAGATGACAAGTCATTGGCATTGTTGTCAAAGAGGGAGAGATTTACTAATCTTAGAGGGAGAAATTTTGATCCTAAAAGGAGAAAGTTACTGATTAGGAGAAATACAAATAGGGAGAAATCCTAACATCTACCTAGTAAGAGGAAGATACAAGTTAATAAGGATAACACAATAGAGTTTTGTGACCTATTCAAAAGATGAAAGTTACTAACAGAGGTAGAGATTTCAATTAACAGAGAGAGATATTTCAATATGAGGAATTATTTTATTTTCAGTATTTTGTTGGTCTTACTATTTTAACAAGTCAAGTTGGTTGATTAGTTTGGTTTTCCATCAATGCCAAATAAGGAGATTGTTGAGAATGATTGAGGAAGATTATTAAAGAGGGAAATTTTTGAGAATAGATTTTTGTATATGTTTCAATCATTTTTTTTATCATTGATTCCAAACCTACTATTTTGGTAGTAAGATAATTTCTTATATTATTTAAATACTATCACTTATTTGATTGATGAAGAGGATTTGATCAAAAGATGTAACAATAGCACCTAGAGGAAAGGTTGAGTTATGATATGTAAAGGAGTACAAGAATCAATTAAGATAGTGATAACATGATGTAATGATAATCTACTTAAGGTTATAGAGGTTGGCTATACAAAGAAAGTGTAGAAGAACAAGTTACATTAAAAAAATTTTGCAAGCTTGACTGAGTGGATAGTAGGTACTGAGAAAAGTCAGTGCAAGTTGAGAAAAAAATTAGTTGGAGCCAAGTAAAAGTAAATTCTAGTGGATTCCAAGCAAAAAAGTGAATTCCGAGTAAAGTTTAGTTGATGCCGAGAACTAGTAAACTTTAGTTCATGTTGAGTGATTTTATAGACGATGTTGGGAAACATAGTATGTGTCGAGCATCAAAAGAAAGTTAGCATTGAGCTACTACATTATTTGAAAGATTGTGAAGTCAATGAATCTAAGCCAACAAGTTTGTATCCTTGGATTGTGTGAACTATGTGGAAGATAAGGTTGATGAGCTAGTGGCATAGAATTCAAGGTAAATTGTTTTGAGGTGAATTCAAAAAGGATTCAAGGAAAATTTTCTAGAAGAGGTATGGAATATGGGGTAGATTCATTGTATCCTACATAACCCTAAATTAGATGATGGATAATGAGTGGTAAAAGATCTTAATTTCCTATTTATAGGAATGGTTGGTCATGAAGTAAGTTTGTTATGTGCAAGAACCAAAGCAAGAGGAGTTAAGGGTTTTGCTTCATCAAGTGACCTAGAGAAGAGTTTGCATTGGCATGTTAATCAAGGAGGCTTAAGAGTATGGATGCTTAAAGGGTGAACAAGATAATAGAGATAGAATGTGTGAAGGCCAAGTAGAATGGAGGACTAAAATAGAAATCTATAAGCTAAAAATGGAGTTATAAGTTGTTATCATATCAAGCTTTACTATTACTTTCTAATAATTGTATTAGTTTAGGGTAAAATCTTTTGGATTAAGGTTGACCTAATAGTCATTTATAAATCCCTTAACCAGGTGATATTCCAAGTGAATGGTCTAAAGTCCTCCAAAAAGGCTCACTCCTAACAAGGTGATTGAAATCCTTTAATAGGGTCACATATAAAAGTGTATATTGTAACCTTTAATAGGGTTGGCCTTTCATAGGGCACAACTTTAGAAGAGTGAAAAAGGGTAACATGTTACTAGCAATTTTTCCCAAATTGGATTTCCATGTAAATCCTTGTGTCAAATGTGTTGCTAAATCTTTTATGTTTCATGTTTACAATTCTACAAGTTGATTTTATAGTGACCTAAAGTGATTGAACAATCTCATGGATGCATGCATGACGATAAATGTTTTATGGGTTCACTAAGCTATGAAAAATTTTATTTATACATTTGGACCTTGGATAACTGATTCACCCCGTAGTTTTTCTAAAGAATTCCAACAATATTGGTGGGTAAATGAGTAAGAAATTCAAGTCAATTGCCAAAAATTGATGAAGAAGATGAAGTTGGTGATTTGCATGATGAAGCAACAATAGATACAGAGAGCTCCAAATAGCTTGAGATTTTTGTTGATAGAAACATGTAGAAAGGCAAGCAACCATATGGTGCTATAGATTTAGCTCCAAATAGCTCCACCTAGCTCCAAATTGATGTACAAAATGTACAAAATAGAAGCAGTAGTACTAAATTTTCATGTCCACTCTTGCCTCCCTATTGCCAAGAAAGATGAAAAGTCTAAGGGAGATATACCAACATGAAAGGTATGATGAATATTTTGGTGAGAGATTTAACTTTTCATTATTTTCTCATAGTGATTCAATTCTTTTTTGAAGATGTTGTAAAATAAAATAAATGGTTTCAAAAGTACATTAGGCTTCCATTTTTTATTAAAATATGTGACAATAGGCCAATTTGGATTGTCAAATCCACTTTTTTATTTAATATGATCTTGACAAGGTCAAAATTTCAACCAAACTTAAGTTCTTTCATCAAAATTTTGACAAAACTTAAGGTTTTCGAAGAAATTTTGATAACACTTAAGTGTATTGTCACAACTTTGATGTTTTTGGGATATAAAGAGGAACAAAAAGGAAAAAGAATTTTGTTTTATTTTGCATCCGTTAGATTGAAAGTGCATGAGAAGGGTTTTGAAAACTATTGTCTTCACATAAGGAAAAGTGTGGTGTCACTCAACTAAAATATCAACGCACACTTCATTTTGGAGAATGGATGGGAATCAAAAAGTTAGTAAATTTTGATTTAATGAATTGTTGCATTCAGATGATATAGTGTCTATTTTTATGGCTCAAAGCCCTTTAGTTAATTTTCAAGCCAACATGAATATCTTCATATTATTTTAGTAGAAATTAATTTCCATCTTCACCTATTAGTATGTCTTCAAGTCAACAAATCCCATGTTTAGTGCCCTAGTCACAACATGCACATGATCTAAGGAGTTGTATAATACTTTCTTAGAATGTGTAACTCACAAGAAAATCATCCTAGTAGATACTGGTCCCTAACAAAGGAGGATTGTAGAGGAGGCACTCAAAAAATTCAATGAACAACTAATATGAGAACTATAGAAGAGGTACTGAAAATTGTTGTGATGTGGTTTAGTAGTAGACTTGTTCAACAATGAATGGGTCAACTTCATAACAAAGAGCATCTGGTAGGATCTTTTTAACCTTACTATAATTTTCCTCACAAGTTTCACATCTCTCTACATTAAGTTATTTTTAAATTCAATAATTACATCAGCATATTGTACAACAACAAAGGGGTCAACTTCATAACCCATGGGAGGCATCCATTGAACCTTTGGTTCAACTACCTCCATACAAGTTCTTTCTCTCTCAAACATAAAACACATGGTTTCTACATACTTCTAAATAACGTTCTTCAATATCCTTACTCATTATTTCACCTTTTTTTTTAAACCTTGGAATATTATAAATAAATCACTACTAATCATCTTCCTATCTTGCATTTTGTAGTGTTGTGTGATTAATTTAGTAGTAGGAATGTCTTCTCTATTAGAATATATAGTCCACTAATATAAATAGGGGGGGTATGAATCAGTTATCCAACTAATACAAAAAATAACTTCTTTAAACAATATTAGCAAAGTGAGTAATGCAACTTGAAACCATAATAAGATACACATACATGATAACACCATATATGTTAACTAGGGAAACCCTTGATCAGAGGGAAAGCCCCAGTGGGGATGGTACCCGCAAGATGATGTACTAATATAAATATTCCCTATTAAAGGATAGATACTATTAGGATTCAGTTACAACATTTAGTACATATGAGTCCCTATTAGGAGACATTGAATCCTTTTTAGAATATTTCAACATTGTTAAGATTTGTGGAAGACAATTGGATCCATTTCCCAAATAGCTTCAAGGGAAAGATCTCTGAACCCATTGTCAAAAGATCTCTATATTTTTCCTTGTAGAATAATGGAACTCAATTATACTTCCTTCATGTATCTCTATCCTACCAAGTGGACTTATGCTCCTTTAGTTCTTGTAACTAGATCATGAACTGTGTATCCATTAGTCCCTTGGATTGCTTACACACATTCAATAAGCACTCTATGCCTTTTCACACTTCACACTTCTTGCATCAATATATACATGAACACTACTTACAAACAAGGAAAAAATCTTTGCTTTATACCACATCTTCATAATAATTCCTTGAATTGGCCTTGAGCCTTTCCTAATTAATTAAAATAAGATAATTCATTAATTACATTTACAATAGCATTGCCAGATCACAATTTATAAAAAAACTTTACACATAAGATACTAAGGCTTGTGCACTTTTTGATCTCATCACCTGACTATCCTCTTTCACTTCCTAACTATGCATCACTTCATTATATATTAGATGGAAAAAATCCAAAAAACATCAACAACTACTTTCCCAATACTCTATCTTTGAACTATTCTCTATAAATTAGGTACAACTTTAATATGTCTTTGACTCAATATTTGTACACTTCACCACATCATTAAGACAATATCTTGTACATGTCCATAACTACACATGATCAAACAATCAAATCACTATCCATACCATCAAGATCTTTGTCCTACTACTCTTCTAGTCTTTATAGAAACCAAGCTATATTGACATCAATAAAAAAAAGTCATGAATGCAACATATCAATAGTCTCCAATGCTCAAGATACTCCCACAATCTAGTATTAACAGCATTCATTCCAACAATATGCCCCTTTGGCATTGATGACAACACGGATGAAAAAACATCCAAGTTCCAAGAATACCAAATAGTGTTTTGCTACTACTGTTGACTATCATCAATTGTCCACACACTAAAAAGGAATCTCAAAACCTAAATCTCTCTAAGGAGATAGCACTCTATTATTTAGGAGTTGTTCCATACATATTCTCCCCCATATCTTAGGAGATGCTTTTCATGCATAATTCTCTCCTCAATTGACATCAATGACAAATGTGTCAATCTCAATACCATTATGTAAATGCCAATTGTTAATTAGTTGTTCCAAGTCATCAACCAGATTGAGTTTCCAAAGACATTGTTTAATACCAAATACCAAATACAAAACACCAACAGTTTCAATGACTCGGTACATACCAAATAGTCCTCCATATGGGAAACATCATCATCCAATCTAGTCAAATAATAGTGCTCTGTACCACTAGACTAATGCAATCTCTGCATCATCTACTCAAAAGTAGGTAGGGGGCCCAAGCATACCTCTCAAGTACTGAAAAGTATCTTTAGGAAATAGCTTCATAAAGATATCTATAATTTGATCTTTAGTACTCACATAATCCAATATGGTCTCCTTTTCTATCGCTTTCTCTCTCAGTACATGATACTTGATAGATATATATTTTTTCTTACAATGCAATACATGATTCTTAGACATACTATACCTAAATAATCACAATAAATGATAAGAGGTTCTTCAATCTCAATTTAGATATCCTTCAACATTTTCTTCATCCACATAACCTAATTATAGTTGTTTTCACTATAACATACTCCTCCTTAATAGTGCTCTACAAAATGAAATATTTCTTCTTGCTTAACCAAGGAACCATTCTTCCTCCAAGAAAGAATGCTCCAGCATTGGTGCTTTTTCTTTCATCCATACTACTTGTCCAATTAGCATCAATATATGCACAAAGTGTGAAATCATTTGATCTATCATACAATTTGTTGGTTAATAGATTTTTCTTTCCTTTTACTTTTTTGGATGCCCAATGTTTGTGAACAATAACTAATTACAATAGTTGGAAAGTTGTTACTAAGTAACTAACTTCCCTCTGAATTCTCAGGTACAACTTCCTTTTGTTTCTTAGAATTTGTAATGAATTCTATTTTATCTCTAACTTTGAAATGGGGTATGTCCTTAACCTGAGAATAGGAAAGGTGAACCAAGTTAGGCCTTAAAAGGAACTAACTTAGGTAAGATTTTAAATTTTAGGATTAGTCAAGTTATGGATTCACACATCTTATGGACCCAAAAAGCTTAAAAAATTCAAAAATGTATACTATCTACAACTAAACTTATATCAGAGAAATCTTAGTTCTAAGAATGGAAAGGACTTAACTTGAAAGAAAGCATGGAAAGGGATTTCTCTTGAAATTCCAATAATGATACTATTATCTTCATTTCATAGCTTTGAAATAGGGGAACAAATTTTTTTTCATTCCTTGATTCAATTTAGATGAAAAGAGAAAACATAAAACTAATGTAGAAAAAAATAAAATAGAAAAAGAGTGACACAAAATACCCTCAAATTGTCTCTACAACATCAAATATTTCACACCAAAATTAGCTAACCTTTTATTAATCTTTCAATTTAGTACATATAGGATTTTGAGATGACCATTATAAAATGCGACTCAAATCAGTTCATCTCCTCAAAATTGACAAATGGTAAGGAGCCAATTTGTCAGTTACAATCATAGATCAAAATGCAAAAGGGTGGGATATGAATCACTTCACCTTCTTTCCTTTTTCTAACTTTTCCTTATAGTCCTTGGTGGTGACAATGATTAGAATCAACTGTTGGTGCCTATGAACATGGCCATTGGTGTATCTTAAGAGCCACTTGGAATGTTCTCTGGCTAAATCCTTGATGACATTCAACCACTCCTATATCTCCTCGATAGCCACGTGTACACACCCACCAATTTTTTGGATCTCGGATACTCTATTTTGGTGATCGAAAGATATCTCCATCAATCCATCTAGATAACTAGAGAAGTTCTTTTACATGAAAAACACTTCGATGGTCTATTTTCCTTGTCCACTAGCCTTAGAATCTAAATGTAGACCTCTTAATAGTTCATAGTCTCTGTCTTGATCTTTTTCACTTCAGCTTCCATTTCCTTTAGTCATTCCTCTACCACTAGGGATTTTACATTTGAATACCATGCTTTGTAGCTATTTAAATAGAGGCTCATCCCCCCTAGGAAGAATCTTTACATCCATAACTTCTTTAGCCTTTGTATAGATGATCATCTTCATTAAAGAGATGCAATCTTCACTGTTGACTTTCTCCACTGCCAGGGTGGCTCAATTGGTTGAGATATTACCCTTCTTTATTTCAAGCCTCAATATTTCATTGCCTATTTTCTCTATAATTGAAAGTCCTTATGACTTGAGTTTTTCACTCCATTCTCTACCAATCTATCTAAAGTGTGTGTCTTCTTGTAGCTAGGACATGAGAGCTTGAACATTAGTAGCAGTAGGATCACTAGTGACTGGCATTCTTGAGATTCTCACTAATGGGGTGACTAATAGCCTAATAAAACCATTAAGCTCATGAATCTCTACCTTCATTTTGAGCTTGGCTAGCTTAAGACTTTCAAGTTGTCCCTCTATCACATTATTTGTTGACTTCTATAGGCCAACCTTAGTATCATGTCTTACTTCTCTGAGATCTACAAAATGCAGAGTAAAATCATTAGTGCACATGTATTTGATTCTATATTATTTAGTGGGCTTGGAAATCTCCATAGTCAAATGCCCTATGTCAAGACCTTGTCCAAGGATCGATAGGGTCTTCTACTTGTTGACCTTACTTAATGCTGATCCAGAGAAGATATCTAGAGATAAAACTTTTTTATTGGGAACTCCCTCTTCTTTTCTCTTCCTTTTTTTATCCAAGGTGTTCTCTAGCCACAATTCTATGCCAATCACTTTGGATGTAGTCCCAACATATTTATTTTGATTGGGTCAATGTCTTTGTAGCTAAAGCAAAAGGATTCTTTGGGTCCTGTGAAATGAGATTCAAAGATTCTAGACCTTTCTCCACTTCTGTGGTCTTCTTTGCCACTTCATCAGACTCAATAGACTCACTTTCATTACTTCCACCATCTCCAAGATCCACCAATTGTATTTGGGGACTACTTGGTAGGAATAGCACAACACTCACAAATGGGATTAGACTGCTATGAGGTGAGAAAGCCACTATGTCTACACCATCTTTCAATTCCTTAACCTTTTTCTTCTCATCTTCTATTGTAATTTTGATCACTGATAGAGAACCATAAGTAAAAGTTTTAGCAAGAGGAATGCTCTTGTTAGGAGGTTGATCACCTCCACCTAATGGTTGTGCTAGCCCTTGAGTAATAGACAAGGTTGCAGCAAATGTACCACCTTGGGAAGAGGAAGCCATTATAACTTTTGGGGAAGCTTAAGTGGATGTGCCTTTGCTCTAACTCCTTTGAGTTGTGTTCCATTCGACCCATTTTTTAGTCCTCTAGTAGATTCTAGCCATCATTATATCTAGCTCTTCCCTAGTATCTTATTAAGGCTTCGAGCTTATAGGAGTGCCTCTAATCTTGGTTAGGTAAGTGTTTTTATACATATTTTGGCCACCATCCTCCACCCCTTCTACATCAATGTTGACTTTATACATCTTCACCTGATCAACTATTAATCTGGCAAAGGCTCAATCATAGCTCTCAAACTCATCTTTGTAGTCACTCCACTAATCCTTAGTGGTGGTGATATTCTTAATTACACTTCCTAGTTGTAGAACATCTCTTGCATATGGGTAAAAGCATAGATATATGTCACCGTTTATGATACCAAAACCTATTTTGGTCAAATCCCATTTCTCTATCAAAATGCATTTGTTTTTCAAAAAGCGAAAAATACCCTTTTATAGATCTCAAATTCAATATCATCATTACATAAATTTTTTATTCTTTTGATTAGTTATAATATGTTATAATCTCAAAATATTATAAGTCAATTTCAACATTTTAGAAGATGCTCCATTAAAAAAGGAAGAAAAAAGTAAATCATATCAAAATAAATAAAAAATTATATTTATCTCTAGAGGAGAGAAACCTCTTCATGAATATGTAATTTTTTTCAAGAAGGTATAGATTCGATAGGGAAGTTTTAACAAGAGGAAAAAACTATTGGATTCTAATAAGGTCAAACTTGAGTACTTATAAAAAAGAAAATATACATAAAAAATAATTATTTCATTTTTTTTTCACCAGCTATACATGTCATCTATAAGATATTTTTAAATCAGAATAAAAAAAAAGATGATTTGCATATACTTGTTTGACAGGAACTACACCCTATTTTTTTACAATTAAAAAAGGGACTTCAAAATATAATAAAATGATTAAATTCTCATTCAAAAATAAAAATAAAAAAATTATAGGCATAAAATTCATCCAATTCTACACATTTCATTAGTTTACATCATCTTCATATTTTAAACACAAATACCATTTATTTTTGTCATTGATGTTGAACTATAACATTCTGATATCCTATTTCTTTATAAAAGGTGATAGAGGTTTGTGCTTTTACCATACCCATTCAAGTCAACATGGACCTTAGGACTTCATACATGTCTAGCTTGTAGTTCATCTCAAATACTTACAACATGTTCTTCTCATTGAAGTGGGTATCATAGCTAAAAGCCCCCACCTTCATGGTTCATATCCCTTCCTCTTTAAGCTCCCACTCAATATATTCACTCGAATGGCTTGCCACACAATCTCAATCAGCATAAGCATGTCAAAAGAATACCTTGGTAGCTTCAAGGGAATCCATCAAAATTTGCTAGATGTAGCTAAGAAAAAATGAGAATTAAATGAAATAACTCCCAAATTGGTTGATGACAGTCATGGCTTCAAGACTAAATCTCCTTTCTAGACATCCATGTAGCTCCCTACAAATCCTTATGGTGAATGCATCATTTACTTTCACATACTAGACATAACTATTTTGTAATTGTAAGCATGGATAAAACTCATAAGATTTCACATCATCAAGAAAATTCTCTACTCTTGGGAGGCCTAGCCATAATTTCAATGAGTCCAACATATAGATGAGGAAAGAAGATATATAAAATGTATTATAAAATTTGGCTACACAAAGAGCATTGAACAAAATTTTGCTTACCTCATAAGCCCAATCAATGTATTGAGTGTCAGAGAAAATGACTTATACTAAAAAGAAATATTGCTCAACAAAATTCAAAGCTTCTACCTCATGTTTCAACCTATGTAGGAGAACCATAATATCAATAATCTCTAGTTTGAGATTGGTCTCAGACAAAGTTTTAGGGACTTTACTCTTAGCACTCTATGATTTTTGGAACCATGTATGCATGATTTCTTTGCTCTAGATCATCTTCTTTGTGAAGAACTTAGAAATGGTTCCACTGATGGTTAAATCTAAGAATTCTTCCCATTCTAGTACATAGAGGCAACTGACCACAATTTTCCTATCAATTAAAATCAACACTATGTCATTAGGTAGCACAATCTACCTTGTCTATAGGTTGTAATGATGTATGCATTCATAGATTAGCTCTAGGGTCTAAACTACAACTGGATAACAAGAAACTTTGACCAATCCACGTCCTTAAATTTTCTTAGTGATGGGGTGAATACACTCAGACTTTACCTTCTTTTGAAAATCCCCCATGTCATAGAAATGAAGAGAGGTGTTTGTGAAATTCTACAATTGGGATTTGATCCTAGTCAATCTATCAAAACCTACAAACCTAGTTGCCATGACTTTGAGGACAAGATCTGAATTGAGAAAGTGAAAGGAATGGCTCATGCAACAATAACTAGAGTTTCAAAAACAATATGCACATTAACAGAATAGTAGTTCAAAGAAAGAGTGGTTTTTTGTTCAACTATTTATGTTCCTATATATAGGAGCCTCAATTCATCTGTTGTTTTTCAAAATTTGTGCCACATGAATGAATTTAAGGGGATACCTATTGAATAATAAATATGATGGTTTAATAGGCATCTAGAGGTCTTTTCACCATTCTATTGGGCTCAATAGTAACTTTCTATATCTCCATTACTTACTTTCCTATTTTCTTTGAAGTTTTAGGAAGTTAACATTAGGGTACTCCATGGGAGAATGTCTGCCAAGATAGATCCTAATCATTATCTCTTTTCCAAAATATTTAGGTTCACTTTATTATCATTCTAAGACATTCTAAACATGACATATGAATCCAATCTAATCATTAACTTGATTTTCTTTGGAATTTGGAAAACTATCCTCATGGTTTGAAAACTCATCAAGGAGAAGACAGTTTCCATTTATCTGTTAATGTCTCCTTTCTTAGTTTGACTTTTGGAAAATTTCCCTTCTTGAAGTTGGAAATGTCTAAATGAGTTGTGAAGACCTTTTTGAGGACCACTTAATGTTCCTTTTCATTTCAAAGTACCCTTTTGGAAAACCAACTCCATGGGTTGAAAACCTACCAAGGAGAAGTTAGTTTTGAGTTTTCCATTAAGACAATTATGTGGGCCACAATGAATCTGAACCACTTTCTGAAGTCATAATCACAGATGAAAAATTGACTCACTATAGGGTGCCTTGTTATTTGAATTGTTTTGATATGTTTGCATCATCTAGTGCCTTTCACAAGAAATCATCCTCATGGGTAAAAAACTTGTCAAGGAGAAGACAATTTCCAAATTTTTGCAAGCATAAATTTTTCAAATAGTGATAGGCTTTAAATAGATATTACTTGTAGTTGAATGAGTAACATTAATCTCTATCAAAATAGGAACTAACCTACCTATAAGATCACTCAACAAAATGAAAAACCACCCAGCTAGGAATGAGGAGGGGGAGAAAAGGGAAAATCTAATAAAGACTCACCTAACCTAAAAGAAATTAGACCTAGACTCAAACAAAACCAAGAATTATCTCTTTTCATTTAAACAGAAGTATTCACTTTTGTTAATCGGTAAGAGAATGAAAAGTGGGGTAACATAATTCCACAATCAGATGTCCCTTTTAGATATCTAAATATTCTCATTATTGCTACAAAATGATATTCCTTAGGATCAACTTGAAATCTAGCCACAATCCCAACTATATTTTCTATATCTAATTTGGTGTGAGTTAGATACTAGAAACCTCCAATCATTGATCTATACTTCTCTTGTTCTAGTACAAGTGTCTCATTTTTTCTAGACAACTTGTGACTAGTTATCAGGGGTGTAGGAACATGTTTACAACTTTTCAAAGAAAACATTTTCAATAAATATTTTAGGTACTTTCCTTGTGAAATAAATATACCATCATTATTCTACACAATCTGTAATACTAGGAAAATTTTTAGTTCTCCTATCATGAAAATTTTAAATTTATTCTTCATCTCTTTAGCAAATTTATCACTAGCTTCATCATTGCCTCCAAAAATGATGTCATCAAAAAATAATAGAATGATCAATAAACCATCTTCAATTTATTTTAGATACAAGTTACTATTTACCATACCTTTAGCAAATCCAAGCTTTGCTAAGTGACTTTCCAACCTTGCATACCAAGTTCTTGGTGCTTTCTTTAGAACATAAAAAGTTTAATTTTGCATATGATGTCTTTATCTTCACATAAAGGAAATCCTTTAGACTTCTCAATGTAAACTTCTTCTTCTAATTCTCCATTTAGAAAGACTAATTTAACATCGATTCGATAAACTTTGAATTTCTTGTTCACTGCATAAGCCAATAATATCCTTACAACTTCCATTCTTGCTATAGGTGCATATTTTTCTTCATAATCAATGGCTTCTTGGTGTGAATAAACTTTACAAACAAGTCTAGCCTTATTTCTCATAGCTTCTCCTTGCTCATTCATCTTATTCTTGAAAAACCCATTTAGTTCCTATCAAATTGTTTTCTTTTGGTCTAGGAACCAACTCTCGTGTATCATTCTTCATTATCTGATCCAATTCTTCCTTCATTTCTTGGAACCACTAATTATCTTTGACTGCTTCTTTTGTGCTTTTTGGTTCAACTTGAGATATCAAACATATATCCTCATTTACTTTTTTCCTTGTCATTATGCCTTTATCTTTACTTCTAATTATCTTCTCAAGAGGGTGATTCCTTGTCAAATTCCTGCTTAGGGTAAGATTTGTTCTCTTCTTCCTCTGAATTATAATCTACCATCTTTTATTTTGTTCCAAACTTCTCATCAATGAAAGATACTAAGGCTCGTAGTCTATATAGAACTTCACACATGTGATACTAAGGTTTGTGCATTCCCTGATGTCAGCACCTGAATGTGCATCACTTCATTACATCTCATATGAAAGATAGCCAAAAAACATTAGGAACTACTTTCCCAATACTATGTCTCTAAACTACTTTTTATAAATCAAATACAACTTATATATGTCTTCAACTCAGGCTTTGCGCACTTAACCACATTATCAAGACATTGTGTTGTATATATCCATAGTTTTGGATTACCATACAATCAAACCATTGTTCATAACATCAAGATCTCTATCCTGCTACTTTTCTAGTCTTTATAGAAATCATGCTATGTTTACATCAATGACAAATACAATCATGAATGTAACATATCACTACTCTCCAATGCTCATGATACTCCCACAATGTAGTATCATCAGCATTCATGCTAACATTCTCTCCATGAATTAGGATACATATTGGGAAACACTAAATTATATGGAAAAACATGTGAAGTATCAAAGAACCAAACTTAAAGACTTGTGACTTTTCTTAGAATAGGTGTACAATACTTGGCACTAATACTCCCTTATTTGATGCAATATTTTTTTTTTCTTTATGTGCCTTTTCATTTCCACCATTAGTTTCATTTACAAAAATGATATTAATATTCTCATAGTTTGTGATATTAATACTATTATTCCTTCTTGAATTATATTTATTCCTTATAATATTAGGCATTATTCTATTGCTCACAAATCGATGAAATCTACAATATCTAGTTTTATACCCTAGATTATTACACTTGTCACGTGTAAAAATTAAAGTTGCATACCTTGGTCCATTCTGATTTATTTTTTATCTATAATCTCTAGAAATCTATCCAAAATTATTGCATTTGAAACATGTAACTCCACTAAATAATATATTTTTATTCCCAATAGTTCTTTCCACATAAGTTGAGTGTCAAGTGTAGTGTAAACTATAGTGTGTTAGCTAGTGGAAGAAGTGAGCCAAAAGTGACCATAGATATTCAAGTGGTGCTATAGTTGTATACTAATGGTATACTTTCATTGAATTATTTTTTAAGTTATATAATGGAATCAATCTCATGTTGTGAGAATTATTGTAAGTTAGCTACCTCTTCAATTGGGAGTTTCATGGAATCAATTTATTTTAAAAAATAACAATTTGATTCACTTCATTAAATTCATTTTAATTTAAAGGACATTATTTCTAGTATCAATCAAGGGGTTCACACATGTAGACTATAAATAAACCTCTATCATATTTTCATTAATACTAGTTCACTGTATTCTTCATGCAACAAATGTCTTATAGGTTTTTGGCCAAATACTTTATCAAGATTAGAGTTATTGATGTGAAATCTATTGAAAACTTCACAATCACTAATCTAGGCTTCTTGTTAGATGTAATACAAATTTTTTTATCATTCCTCATTCCTATTCAATATTCTTTATTCAACTTTGTAATGAGGTCTTATATGACACCAAAATTTCCTATTTTTTTCCAACATGATTTCTAGGTGTTGTTTTGCTTGAAATTTCTCTTTTCTTTATAGAGTGTTAGAGGAGGTTAGGAAATGTTTCTTGAATGTATTTTTGATCAATGGTAAGAAATAAAAACAAGTCCATACTCTCTTTCCTACCCAATTTTATTAACTAGTTGATTACACCTAGTAGCCCTTGGAATTAGCCTTCCAAATATGGTTTTTGACCAATATATTGTTTTAGGATAAACCACAAATAGAAATAAAAATTATATGCAAATATAAATAATATGAAAATAATAAGTCGTATAAAAGAGAACACAATACAATAAGATTTAGCACGGTTCACCCAATCCCTTGGCTTCATTCACCACACAACAAGTCCAATATTATTACGATTCAATGATTACAACTTTATTACAATCTGTAATCCCTTTCAAACTCAATACTACCAACACAAGAAATTATCACATCAGACCTTAATTAAAATCCCTAACCCTAAGCCCTTTTATACAAGTAGTTTTCCTCTTTAGGGTTAAAATTAGTTACAACATGTTAGCCATAAAATGTCAATAAAATTACCCTACCAAGGAATTATGGAGTATGAATGGTACTTCCCTAATTAGTCACCACAAAATAACAATTTTCCACTTGGGGATTGATTAGAATCCACACTAGATAATAATCTTCCATTTGGAGACTGATCCTATAGCTATGCTACTATACCATGAGGCTCCCATTGGATCAAACCACCCTGGACTCTACGATTTTGTTATTTGGTTTAATTTAGAAGACCAAAAAAAGTTGAAGAGGAGTTCAACTTCTCCCTTATCACTACCATTTTAAAAATATCCATTAGATTGTCATTCATAGATATCTTGTCTAGCTTCAACTATCCATCATCCAAAACTAACCAAATAAAATGGTACCACAACTATACATGTGTTTTTTCTTTGAGTGTAGAGAAGATTTCCTTATAAGATGAGTAGTACTATGGCTATCCATAAACAAATAATTATCCTTTTGAGGGTGTTCCAATTCATCTAGGAAGTACCAAATCCATTTTATCTCCTTGGCTACCTCTTTAGTAGCAACATACTCTACCTCTGTAATGGATAAAGCATTCACCTTATGTAACCTAGAAACATAGCTCATTGTTGCCCAACAAATAGTAAATACATAACCTTTAGTACTCCACCTAGTATCAATGTCCTGTGCCAAATCTGATTCAACATAGCCCTATAAATCTATAGTAGAGCCCCCAAAATGTAAACACTTACTGGATGTGCCTCTCAAGTATCTAAGAATCCATTTAACCACATTCCACTGTTCAAGCCCTCAATGACTTATATACTTGCTAATGACTCCCATTATATGTGCAATATATGGTCTAATACATACCATATAATACTTCAAGCTTCCTACATTTGAAGCATATCGCACTTTGGACATCTTATCCTCCTCTTCTAGTGTCTTTGGCCGCATCTCCTTAGTCAAATTTAAATGACCAAGTAAAGGTGTGCTAAGAGCTTTACCATTCTCCATAGAGAAACATTGAAACACCTTCACAATATAATCAACTGGAGATAATGTTAGTTTCTTGTTCTTCCTATCTTTGGAAATCTTCATACCAAGGATTTGTTTAGCTTCCCCCAAATCCTTCGTAGAAAATGAATGTGCAAACTAGCATTTCAGCCCATTAATGTGATCCATGTTAGACCTAGCTACAAGCATTTCATCAAGATATTAACATTAATAACATATCTATCATCATACAACCTATTGAAATAAATACAATGATCTAAATGAAACCTATTGTACCCATGATCATACATAAAACTATCAAATTTTTGATACCATTGCTGAGGTGCTTGCTTCAAGCCATATAAAATTTTATTTAATTTGCACACTAAGTTTTCCTTACCTTTGACCTCGAAACCCTGTAGTTGTGCCATATAAATCTCTTCATCAAAGTCACCATAAAAAAATATTGTTTTAAAATCAAGCTACTCCAAATGTAAGTCTACGGTAGCCATAATACTTAAAGTGATTGTAATAGAAGTCATTTTCACAACAAGATAGAATATATCATCAAAATCAATCTCCATTTTCTATGAAAATCCTTCTACCACTAACCAAAATTTAAATATTTTCTTACCTCCATCCTCTTCTTTCAACTTGTAAAACCATTTATTTTGTAAAGCCCATTTACCTTTAGGTAATGTGCATAAACCCCAGGTCTTATTTTTTAGTAAGGAGTCCATTTAGTCTACCATTGAAGACTCTCATTAGAATATTCATGTCACTAGCATCTATTAGTAAAACATAGTACAAGGAGGCAAAAAATATTTTTGGAGGTCTACTTAGCCTTCTTGACTATCTAACATTCATTAGCATGTGTGGTATTTGTTGTTATGGTTATTGAAAATCATGAGAAATTATTGGAACATAATCTTTTGGAGTATCATATAGCACTACATAATGATCTTCTTTCTTATCATGTTGCTGCAATAGATATTTGTACAACACTTTCTCATTGAATATGATATCCCTGCTTTTAACAATTTTACAATTTTCAAAATTCCAAATCCTATAACCAAATTCATCAATTCTATACCAACAAATATAGAGCTCTTTGGCTTAGCTTCCAGTTTGGTTTTATTTTTAGAATCTATATGATAAAATGTTTCATAACTGAAGATTTTGAGAAAATAATAACTCACCTTCTTACCAATCCATGCTTCCTCTAAAATACAATAGCCCAAAGGAATAGAGGGATCTCTATTAATCAAAGATACAATAGTATTAACAACCTTTGCCAACATGTTTAAGAACAACCCTACATGTAACCTCATGCTCCTTGCACACTCTATTGTAGTTTGATTCATGCATTCAACCACTCCATTTTCCTATGGAGTCCCTAAATAGTTTTCTACCTATGAATAACATTAGTGGAGCAATAATATTCAAATTCATGACTATAATACTCACTACCATTATAAGATCTGAGACATTTTATCCTTTTACCAGCCTCATTCTCAACCAAGCATTTCCATTTCTTAAAATTTTAAAATACATTAGATTTAAATGTCTAAGGAAATAAACTCATACATTTCTAATTGCATCCTCAATAAATGTAAAATAATAATGAGAGCCAGCAAGGGAAAATACATGAGCTAGTCCCCATATATCTATATGCACAAGCTCTAATCTCTAACTTTCCTTTCCCTTCCCACCCTTTACAAATCTCACTCTCTTTTATTTTCCATACACACAACTTTCACAAAAATCTAGATTGACACATTTTAGACTTGATAAAAATTACTTTGAATGAAGTAATTTCATACCTTTCTCATGTTAGAAACAATATTCCACCAAGATAACTGAGAAGGGGGTAGAGGAGGGGTGAATCAGTTATCCAATAATTAAAACACTTATTTTCCTTAAACAATCTTATCCATTTAACTAGAGTAAATAGTGTCCAGAACAAGATGCACATAGATAATTACACTGGACATGTTAACTAGGTAAACCCTTGATTTGAGGGAAAACTCTAGTGGGAATGATGCCCACAATATGATGTACTAATATAAATATTCCTTCTTAGAGGATGGACCCTATTAGAAGTCTATTATATCAAATAATACATAGAGTCCCTGTTAGGAGACTTTGAATCCCTATTAGAAGACTCCAACCATGTTAGGAGTTGTGCCAACCCTATTAGGAGTTGTAGTACAATGTATGCAAGAAGAGCCCACTACCCAAACATGCAATTTCAAGTACAAGAAGAGGTTATTGCTCAAACAAGTAATTTATTGTTCAATTCCTCTTTCTTCTAGTTTTGTTAACTAAACCAATCTCTGTTAGACATTGTAGACCAAGTTACAAACATCAGATCCAAATATTAAACCTCAGATCACACAATAAAACATTGGTGATAAAATTTGCTTCACTTCCACTCTATTCTTCTCAACTTCACATTCCACTCTTGTGCTACTTACAAATTACTACTCCATGTCAAATTTGATAAAGGAAAATGTCCTTCCTTTATACCAAATCCATAAAAGAATTCCCTAAGTTGGTTGTTACACCTTCTCAATTAATTATTATAGGACCACATTAAGAGCATGTTACACTTAGTGAAAACATTAATCTTCCACTTTGCAACTTGAATAAATTTATGTACATGCAATATTATGACAAGAAAGATTGACCATGTCACCATCAAAATTTCTTCTACACATCCTCACCCTTAGCTCTCAGAATAACAATTATGCTTAGAGATATAACAAGTTGACTAGAACATGTCTCTGTAAATTCTATCTTAGAACATACATAACCAAAACTTACATAACTTCTTCCAGACTTAACACTTTTTCACCTAACATTACCTGTATATACTAGATACTCATAATTATCTCCCATAGTCTTGGATATTGAGAATACTCAACTAGCCATTTGTACTAACTTGATCTTTCTATTGTTCTTGTGTTAGATACTAAAAAAAATGCTATATTGACATTAATGACAAATATAGTCAATAATGAAACATATCATCATCTTAAATACTCCCCCATAGGAATATCATCAACATTCATGCATCCAACAATCTCCCCATTTGGTGTTGATGGCAACATAGATGAAAAACATCTAATTCCAAGAATACCAACAGTAAAATATTGTTAACATTTCTTTTCAAATCTTCTTCATTAATCATTCTCCCAAACTATTTTCCATGCTAATCTTCTCCCCAACTTTTTTTTCATGCTAATTTTCTCCCTAGTTGACATCAATGTTAAAGGTTTCAACATCCCTCAAACTCTACAACAACTAATTTTTACTAGCTCAATTTTTCAAAGACACTGTTCATAAACAACATCCAATAAGAGTCCTTGATGACTCTATCTATCAAAGATACTCCCCCATATAGGAGGCATCGACATTCAGTCTAGATAAACAATAGTGCTCTTTTGCACTAGACTGATGCACTCTTACATCTTCTACTCTAATTTAGGAAGGGGCATAATCCATAGCATACCTTGCAAATGCTCAAAAGTATCTTTGGGAAGAGGCTTAGTGAATATATCTGCAATCTACTCTTTAATGCTCACATACTCCAATATAGTTTCCTTTTCTATAACTTTCTCTCTCAACATGTGATACTTGATAGAAATGTGCTTGGTCTTCAAATATAGCACTGGATTCTTAGACATATTTATTGTGTTTGTATTGTAATAATGTATGACAATAGTTTCACTAATTTCTATCCTTATATCCTTTAACATCCACTTCATACAAACAACTTGATTACAATTGTTTGTTGTTGCAACATATTCAGCTTCTATTGTACTCTACGAGGTACAATCCTACTTTTTTCTTAGCCAAGAAAATAATCTTCTTCCAAGAAAGAAGGCTCCACCACTAGTGCTCTTCCTGTCATCCATACTACCTACCCAATAAACATCAATATAAGAATTTAGAGTAAAATTATTAGATCTATCATGCCACAATCTAAACTCTAGTGTTCCTTTGAGATATCTAAATATCCTTTTGACTATTACATAATGTGCTTCTTTGGGATTAGCTTGAAATCTTACAACAATTCCAACTACATTCTCTATATCTATCCTTCTGCGAATCAAATATTGCAAACCTCTGATCATAGATTTGTACTTCTTATGCTCAATAGTAGGTGTTTCATCCTTTGTAAATAACTTATATCTAGCTACTATAGGTTTTCCAATAGGTTTACATGTTTCCAAACCAAACCTTTTCAATAAATCCTTCAAACATTTATTTTGAGAAATAAAGATTCCTTCCTTATTCTATACAATTTGCAATTCTAGAAAATATTTCATTTCTCCTATCATACTCATTGCATTTTTATTTTCATTTGTTCAATAAACTTTTTACTTTCCTCATCATTTCCTCCAAATATGACATCATCAACAAATATTACCAAAATCATTAATCAATCATCAATTTCTTTCCAATAGAGATTACTATATGTTATATCTTTTCTATATCCAAGCTTTGTCAAGTACTTGTCTAGCCTCACATTCTAGGTTCTTGGTGCTTGCTTCAAGCCATACAATGCTTTCTTTAATATTCATACTATGTCCTTATTGTTTTTCAAAGGATGACCTTTAGGTTGTTCAATGTATACCTCTTCTTCAAGTTCTCTATTTAGAAATGGTGACTTGACATCCATTTGATATACTTTAAATTTATTATATGCTACATATGCTAAGAATAATCTTACTACTTCTATTCTTGTCATAGGAGCACAAGTCTCATCATAATTTATTCATTCTTGCTATGACTAACCTTTACATACCAGTCTTGCTTTGTTCCTTACAAATTCTCCTTGTCCATTCATCTTGTTCTTGAATACCCATTTAGTTCCTATAACATTCTTCTCTACTAGTTTGGGGACCAATTCCCATGTCTCATTCTTTACCATCTGATCCAAATCCTCTTTCATAGCTTATTTCCAATGATCATCTTTACATGCTTCATCTACATCCTTAGGTTAAACTTGAGATATCAAACATAGTTCTTCATTGACTCTACTTCTTTTCAACACACCTTTATCTTTTCTTTTGATGATCTTAATAGGTGGATGATTCTTTGTCATATTCTTTCCTAAACTAGGAGTTATTATCTCAACTCTTGGCTCTACTAAAGGTTCTGAGCTTTGTTCCTATCTTGACTCTTCTTCATTTTGTAAATCATTATTAGTCTGAAGAAATACTTCATCATTCCTTAGTTTAGTAACAACATCATCATCATCTAAATTATAAAGAACTATTCTTTCTTGTATCTTGAATTTCTCATCAACTCTTACATTTTCACTTTCCATAATAGTTACCAAAGTTATATCTTCTATTACTTCTTCTTCATTAACCAATCTAGGCTTATTATCACAATCATTCAAGAATATTTCCATACTTGCTTTAAATTCATCAACTTGATCAGAAAGTAAAGTCTTTCTAATTTTCTTTACTCTCTTCATACATCTAGATAAAAAATGACCAAACTCTTTCCATGTCCAAAAAAAAAAAAAATCATACCTTTTGGTTCTCCATTTGTAAGTAGATTTATACCTTCCTTAATCTTTATGTCTTCTTTGGATTGGATTTATCATTACTTGTGCCTCTATTCTTTTGTATACAGCAAAATGATTCTAGATTTGAAAACTCAATGCTCTATTCTCTACATAAATTTGATAACTCATCGAGAATTAACATCATTTGGGTGTCAAAATTTCCTTTTCCAAACTTAGGACTATCTTTCCTAAACATGCTTACCATGGATCTCCCAAAGTTGTTAAAATTTATCCTCAAGGAATTGTTGCTTTAATACCAATTGTTAGAAACAATAGTCCACCAAGATAACTAAGAGGGAGGGGGTGAATCAGTTATCCAATAATTAAAACATTTATTATCCTTAAAAAATCTTATCCTTTCAACCAAAGTAAAAAACAACCATAACAAGATGCACATAGATAATTACACCAAATATGTTAACTAGGGAAACCCTTGATCAGTTGGAATGATGCCCACAAGATGATGTACTAACATAAATATTCCTTGTTAGAGGATGGACCCTATTAGGAGTCTGTTACAACATTTAGTACATAGAGTCCCTGTTAGGAGATTTTGAATCCTTGTTAGAAGATTCCAACCCTATTAAAAGTTGTAGTACAATGTATGCAAGAAGAGCCCACTACCCAAACATGCAATTTCAATTACATAAAGAGTTCACTACTTGAACAAGTAATTTATTGTTAAGTTCCTCTTTCCTTTAGTTCTGTCAACTAAACCAATCTTTTTCAGACCTTATAGAGTAGGTCATAAAGCTTATATCCAAATATCAAACCTCAAATCACACAATAAAACCTCGATGATGAAGTTTCCTTCACTTTTGCTTTTTTATGCTCAACTTTGCATTTCACTCGTATGATTCTTACAAATTACTTCTCCATGTCATAATCGATAAAGGAAAATGTCCTTCCTTTATAAAAAATCCAAAAAAAAATTTCTTTGAATTGGTTGTTACATCTTCTCAATTAATTATTATAGAACCACATTAAGAACATATTGCACTTAGTGATAACATTAATCTTATGCTTTGCAACTCAAATAACTTATTGTACACCTAATATTATGATGAGTGAACTTGACCATGTCATCATCAACATGTCTTCTACACATCCTCAACCTTTATTCTTAGAATAACAATTTTGCTAAGAGATATAACAAGTTTACTAGAACATGCCTCTATAAACTCTATCTCAAAATAGACAGCACAAAAAATTAGATAACTTCTTCCAGACTTAACATGTCTTCACCCAACATTAACTATATATAATAGATACTCAAAAGTGTCTCCCATAACCTTGGATAGTGAGAATAGTCAACTAGTTGTCCATACCAACATGATCTTCCTATTTTTCTTCTATTAGATACTACAAAAAAATGCTATGTTGACATCAATGACAAACAAAATCATGAATGTAACATATAATCACCTACAATACTCCCCCATAGGAATATCATCAAAATTCATGCTTCCAACATCTCACTCAGGTGCCCAAGTCTATTGTGCCATATTTTTGTATCAAAATCTATAGAAATCATTTGTTCTCCCTATTCAATAGTAACAATTGTTCCTAAACATTCATTTTCTCTAAAACAATCAAAGTAGAAGAAATATTAAGACCTCTACAAAGATATAAGGTGCCTACTTTCACAATTTTTTTATACTACAAGGGAACCTTTCAAAACTTTCCAATTTTTATCATTAAAAGTAACTATAAAACCCTCATCACCAAGTTTCCCTATTGAAATTAAATTCATACTTAGCCTTGGAACATGTCTTATCCCATGTGGTAGCCAATGATTCTCATTCTATAACTTAATCTTAACTTTTCCATTTCCAACAATCTGATAAGGTCCATTATCCCACAAATAAACAAGCCCAAAATACCCTTGGACATAATCAATAAAATAACCTCTATGGGGTGTAGCATGAAATGAAGCACCAGAATCTAAAACCCATGAATCATCAACACTTTCTAAAGAATGAAGTAAAGCATCCTCTTCATATTTGTTACTTACCATATGTTCCTCTTTGTTCCGTTCTAGTTTATCTCCTTCATTGTTCTTTCAAGTCCAACAATATTTCATCTTATGCCCTAGATTTTCATAATACCAATAATCTCTCAGTCCTCTAGATTGAGACTTCTTTCCCTTTAACTTTCCTCTTGGTTTCCATGATTTCTATAATTTTTTCCTCTCTTAGTCACTCTACCTCTACTTTGTGCATTCAAAGCACTTCTTGATGTAGATCCACCTGAGGTTTTCCTATGAGTCTCCTCACTCAAAATAATGCCAATCACATTAGAATATTTTAGGGTATAAGATCTAGAAAATGAATTACTCACAATCATTACCAAACCATTACAACTCTCAAGAAAAGAACACAAAATCAAGAAAGCCCTAATTTCTTCATCAAAATCAATATTCATAGAGGATAAATGACTAGTAGCACTATTAAAAAAATTTAAATTATCCACAACGAATCCACCTTCTGCCATCTTCATATTGAATAAATGCTTCATGAGAAATACCTTTTTTGAAGCAAAGGGTTTCCCATATAGTTTCACTAGGGTTTGCATCAAATCTTCTATCGTGTTTTCTTTTGTAATGTTAAATGTCACTAATGGTGCCAAGCACAATCAAATGCTTCCAAGTGCATTTCTATCTAGAATCACCCAATCCTCATCTATCATAGTTCTCTGTATCTTTATTTTTCCTTCCAACAACTTCCATAATTTCTTCTAATAAAGATAGTCCTCCATTTGCATTATCCATAACTGAAAGTTATATCCAAAAAAACTTGCCAATCTTATGCTTACCTCATCTTCCATCACTCTTGCTCAACCGTGAGACTTTCCTATAGGGGATAACTTAAAAAATAACCTTGCTATGATATCACTTGTTAGGATAAACTGCAAATAGAAATAATAATTACATGCAAATATAAACAATATTAAAAATAATAAATCACATAGAAGAGAACACAAGACACCAAGATTTAACATGATTCACCCAATCCCTAGGCTACATCCACCAAGGGTCAAGTCCAATACTATTATGATCCAGTGATTACAACCTGATTACAATCCACAATCCCTTACAACTCAACACAACTACAAGAAGAAATTATTGCATCATATGGTGAAAGATGAATTTTCAGCCCAAACTTTTTTGATAGAAAGTAATCATATAGTTTTGATAGAAACTATAAAAGTTTTGATTGAAACTACTTTTGAGGGTATTTTCAATTGAAACTAAGTAGGCATAAAAAATTGGCTTGAAGCTATTTAGTTTCTATAGAAACTAAATAGAAATAGTTTATATTGAAACTATCTAAAAAAATTCGATTGAAAGTTAGTTTCTATTGAAACTAGCAAATTAGATGGCTTTTAAAAGGTTTATAATATTTTTAGCTATTTTCATGGATTTTTTGGCATTATGATTTTTTTTTCATTAGCGACAACACATACTAAATTCTAAATACTTATCGAGCATCCAGTGGTTACCTTGTAAGCTTACAAGTTATGCAGTTTACACCAAGCATTCCTGAAGCTACCGAGTAAATACAGGCAATGTGAAGACCAGCAGTGTCTACCAAGTTTCTCAGTGTCTACCATGCTTCATAGTGTCTACTGTGCTTCATAGTGTTTGTCATAGAGATTCAGTGTAAACCAAGCATTAGAAGAAGTAATGTTTATAGAGTGAAACAAGGAAAACTTAGTGTGCAGTATCTATCGAGTGACACTATATCTATTGAGTCACCAGTGGTTATCGAGTTTAGAACTGCATTGAGTGATTAGTATGGACTAAGTCTTCACTTCATTGAGTGCATGATGATGCTGTGTAATGTAGTGGATATCGTGTATCAGAAGGTCACCAAGTCAGTTCAGTGAACCCAAGTTATTTACTATTGGGCCAACTTTGTAATGTATTTGTTCACTTGTATTTTAGCTGACCTTGCAATTTTGTAAATTTGAAAGGTATATATGTAAGATGTATTGTAAGATATCAAATATTTTAAGGAATAGCATAGTAATGTGAAGTAATTTTGAAAAGTATCTATGAAGGATTTTCCATAGTAGTTCAAGGAATACGACAAGGTCAATATAGAGGTAGAAAAGTTATATTCATCACATAAGTGGATCAGTGCATAAAGGATCTTATTAGTAATCAATTGTAAGTAGATCCATTGCTTCATCTTAATAGGTGAATCAATTTTCTAAATCCTCTAACAAGGTAGACTTAAAAGTCTTTGTATAAATCTCCTAACCAAGTACATACTTCATTGTATGTTTGTAAATCCTCTAACAAGGTGGACCTAGCAGTCCTTTGTGCTCCTAATAGGGAAAATCACCATAAGTGGTCAATGTAAGCCTTAACAGGCCAACTTTATGCTACAGTATTGAAGTTTTGTGGGTATCATCCCCACCCCAATTTTACTTTCTATTTGGAAGGTTTCTAGGTCACTAAAATATTGTGTGCTTTTGTGTAATGAATGTTTTATGTTTTAGAACTAATGTATGCAGTAACATAGATGGATGTGTGGTAAATTTAAAGAAAAGTTTTAAGGATACTAATTCACCCCTCCCCTCTCAATAACCTATCATATCTTGAATATTTCCAATAGGCTTCTAGGGTCAATTTATAGGTTTAGATGGAGGACTAAAGACATATCATTTAACATGACACAAGTGCTCAAAATGAGATTTCCAATGAATATGGATTTGACACATTTTGAATTTTTGAAGTATACATTTTTTACATTAATTGAATAGAGGTTCGTTATTAAAAAAAAAAAATTATTAAATGCTCATGGAAAAATAGTTAATACGAGATTTTATTTTTGAAAATAACAACGATCTTGGTATTTGAGTCCTCTTTCAATCAAAAAAAAAAGAAATTGGGTAAACATATAATAAGTTACATGGGTCAAAAGCCAGGTATGTCAAAATTAGTATTAGGTCAACTTTAAACTCTGATGAAATATAAAATACTCAGGATAAAGACATCAGATCACCTCTACAGTTTTGGTATGGATGTTAACAAACTAAATTTGAAAGAATCACATTGATATCTATTATAGAAAAAAAAGTTGTGTGTCAAAAATAATATCACTTTTTAAAAATTAGGTTTTTGATAGCATATCAATTTTCATGGGAGAAAAAAAATTTAAAAAAATATATATATATATATATATATATATATATATATATATATATATATATATATATATATATATATATATATATATAGAATCCACAGAAAAAATCCTAAAAGACTCTAATTTACTTCATCTTCAAATTCATAACTGTTAAATGAAAATGAAAACACCTATCCTTGAGCCCTTATACAAGTATTTTTTCCACTTTAGGGTTAAAATTAGTTACAACATGTTGGCCATAAAATGTTGATAAAATAGCTTCAATTTTTTTTCTTGGAATTATGGAGCATATACAATACTTCCCTGATCAGTCAGCATAGACTAACATGTTGAAAACTTTCCTAACACCCTACAAATCTAACTTGCATTTAGAATATCTATCTAGATGATTCATAGGATTTTTGGAGGTTCAATTTTCCAACCCTATTTGTACAAGAAGAACCCAAAAATTGAGGGCTTTGAGGGTTTGAAGGTCTTTCTTGGCTGTATACTTTAAATGGTTTCAAAACATGCTTCAATGAATTATGTTGAATTTTGACAAAACTATCCAATTACATAAACAAATTGACAAAACTTTACAAATTGGAATAAATATGAACACAAATTGATGAAAAAAACTACAACCTATATAGAAACAAAGCTAACTCGTAATGCTACACTAAGCATAAGCAATAATTTTGAAACAAAGAACAAGTACAATGAATGTAATAATATATATATATTTTTATACAACTTAATACAAGTACAAGTACAATGATTGAGCCACTCTCAATCTGAAAACCTCAAAATAAAAGAAGATATCATCCAAATACATTTCCATTAAGATACTAATACATATTGAGTTAAGTACAATAATGAAGTACGATATCATTCTTAAATGCCTATATCAAACCTATGGATCCTACAAGTAACAAATTTTATTTCTAGAAGTAACTTCAACAATCATCCTTAGCTACTTGTTAATCAACTTGAAGCACCTGAAAACACACAGAAAATTCAACACAACACAAAGAGGGTTTAGTACACACTGAGTTGAAAAGGGTAATCCACCTACATACATGTTAGAATAAACATACACATATTCATAATGCAGATATCTAATCCACTTAATATAGTGCAATTCTAAAATTAATATGCAAGAAGTATACATCTACTTAACAATACAAAATTAAACTCACACTAAGAATATCCAGTAATGAATCATATATATATTGAGGTGTCATCATCATGGCACTAAGATTCTACATTAATGTATGGTATGCTCATAGTCAACACATAACATAATTCTCTATTATACTCGTCAATGACATAATAGAGGTTTGCCTTGTTCTCCATACCTAACCCTTTAGGTTTAAGTCATAGGTAAAGCCAATTATCTTTTAGTATGTAATTAACCCTCCCAGTTCATTTTAATGTTTTCACTAAATTAAATAACTGAATAGGATTAACCAAATTCAGCCACCCCAATATATGTTCATCACAATTATTCTCAAGATACACATCAAACATATTTACAAAAGAATGTACATGCAATAGATATAAAATCAGTGTGTAACGTGATACTGCATTCTTCATCTATTTGCAGCTTATCTTTTGCTATCAATTTCAAAAGTAACCTAGGTTACTATAACAACAAGAGAAAAACTATAATATTAAAATCACATAAATATAGTTAAACTAACATATCACTTTAATGATATTTACCAATCTTAATACTATACCATTGAACCCTGCTATCTAATAAACTAAATTAATCTTTCAAAATGACTAAGATAATAGAATTAAAGTAAATATGATAGTCTTGTTCAATATAAAATTCTTATCAAACATATATCATTAGTCCATCATAATTCCAATTCACATACATATGATTTCCATATGATTGATATCTCAATCCCATTCAGTTCTAGTATATAATGGTATTTATTTCAAGATCTACTAACTATATTTCACTATTTAAAATATTACATACTGTACCATATAACAGTTTCCTACAGCATTCAATTGAACAACTGTTCAATCATTATAAATGTTTTCATACAAATAAAACTTGATCAATAATGCTAAATATTCATTTATCTTATTTCCAAATTCCAAAATAGCATAAGATAACTAAAATCTCAACAACATACGAAACTCCAAAATGCAATCAAATCATCATATCCATTCACACAGGTTATCAGCTATTCCACTAGTACCTTTCAATCTGTCGATAATTATAATAAACTATGTTTAAGGTTGCAAAAAAAATATTCAACATAATGTCCATATTGATATTAAGTAATCATTAGCTATCTAATTTTTCAACAATCACATAATACTTATACAATTGTCAATGAAACCAAATCACATGCATAATTCAATAAAACATCAGCTAATATAACTTGATACCTTTCTACAATTTCCATAACATATTAAGTAATTTATGGTGTTGCAATGATATTTCTACTTGTTTCAAGCTCCCTCTTAACTGTTTGACATAATGCCATTACCATCAGCTGTCATATGCTATTCACTATGTTATCTACGTCTTCATTTAACAATGGTTGTCATGTCCCCTTTTCAAATAATTAAAAATAATAATATTTTCTAAGGCAGGCAGGCCCAAAAAGGTGAAGTTTCAAAAAAAGGGGATAATCTTTGGAAGCTAATGGACTAATAAATGAGAGTTATTATTAAAATATATTTTATTAACCCCTCTTGGACATGAGTTAGGGTTATGCCCACTTTTAAGGAGTTTGGAGGCATTTTGGGCTCATTCCAAAACTTGATTTTTGCTCATTTCTTTGTTATTCTTCAAAGGCTGCCAAACCTATGGATAAGGAGACCCAAGAATGGGATTTTTTAGGTTTCTAGGAAGGCTAAGGATGGGATTTTGAAGCCATTCCATGTGCATGCTCATGCAGAGTTTACCTTTGTGCTAAATAGTGCATATTTGTGGTTTTTCGGGTGTGTTTTTTGTAAGAGTTTGGTGTTTCCGGTTGAGTATTTCATATCAGTTTGCGTTGCTGCTGTATTTCAAACTTTTATATGTTAAAATAGATTTGAATATATTTATTTGGTCATGATTATACTTTTGTGATAGATTATTAGTGTTTTTGTGATGTTTTCGGGCTATTCTATGTTGTTTTCGGGAGCCTGATGAGCATTGTTTTTATCCTCCATTTGGGAGTTGTTGTGTAAATGTTATACAGATATAAAAATTTCATTTTGTAGGCTGTTATGCTGCTGAAATTTCTATAAAAATTTCCACTTTCAGATTTACTAATAATATGTGAAGCTGTGAAGTTTTTGGCACTATTTCCGGCATACCCGATTTGGGGTTTATTGAGAAATTGGTGGATCTTTAAAAGATTGGTTGTTTGATCCTAAAGATTTGATTAGAGGCTTGAAATATCATAGGAAATTAGAGAAAGGGACATTTTATTGGTATCAAAGCTATGATCTTGCCAGCCTGAGGGTTTGTAGAAGTTTGCATGTCAATTTTGAGAACTACCCAAATCTTACATGTCTTAATTTATGGTTGCATTTTGCTTCTAATCAGCTGCATGTCAAAATTTATGGTTGCATGCTACTTCTAATCATTTTCATATTAGTTCTTGGTGAATTTGGTGGTTGCATGTTGCTTCTAATCAACTGCATGTCAAAATCTATGGTTGCATGCTACTTCTAATCATTTGCATGTTAGTTCTTGGTGAATTTGGTGGTTGCATGTTGCTTCTAATCAGCTGCATGTCAAAATCTATGGTTGCATGCTACTTCTAATCATTTTCATGTTAGTTCTTGGTGTTTGAAGAAGTTATAACCTATTGGGGTTACACTCTACTTTATCTAGAATGGACAGGTATAGTACAGAGTCTCAGAGGACACGATCTTGGACAATTGATATCCAGAGTCAAAACAGTAGAAAGGATGGTTATTTAGAGATTCGAGATAAACTTAGAAAAATAAGCCATGACATGTCTGAATAGTTGGTTGAGCACCACCGTATGATGAATGACATGTTGTCTGACCCAGCTAAGGTGGATAAGTTGACTAGATTTCTATTTGGCAGATTTTCTCACAGGTCAGATAACACAATTACCAAGAACTTGCATAAGGAGTTTGAGAAACTAGCTTATAGCCAGGCAGAGGTATCAAATTCTACTCCACCATGGGAGGTAGTAAGAAAGGATATTATGCGGATTGATAGTAATGGTCAACTTGATACTCAAATTGAGACAATTGTATACAGGTCGTTAAAGGGTGATATCACAGGTATTCAGGATGGTATAGTTAAAACAGGTAGTGACTACAGTGTAGTGGGTTTAGATGATGATTATGAGGATGTTGTGGTGCATGATGGTGAGATACTTGGTAGAGATGAGCAGACATTGAGCTTTCATGACTTTGTTGAGAAAGAGTACCAGGCACAGTTAGATGCTTCGTCACATGAGGTTGAGGCTAGTAGTACTTCACATGATTTATCCAGCCAACTGAAAGTGAACAAAGACAGTATTGTGACTTCATTATCTCATCATGAAAGGTATGTGGAGTTAGTTGGTATTGGTCATATTACTCAAGTGAGGATTTTTCTTGAGTTACCAGCTAATTCTAGTTTACAGATATGGACTCGAGATTGTTATATTGGCATTTGGGATTCAGTTGACTGGAGATCTTTAACACTTTTTGGTAGCAGTGTTTGTTTGGGTGCTATCATGGATTTGATTAGAAGATTGCACAGTGTTGTCTTTTCTTGTGCTAGCAGCTTGTTCAATGTTGGTATTAGTTTTTATACACCAATGTTGGGCTTTGTTCATATATCCAGTCGACCATACTTGCTAGAATGTGTTGATGATCTTTCATATTTGGTAGTGTGTACAGATGAGTCCCAAGATCATATTGGCATTAATGACATCCAGGAGGATGCAGTGGGCAGTTTTGAAGACTTAGTTTCCTTGGGTACAAAGGAGTTGGATAGCAGTGCTACAATTTTTGATACTCCATTTGTTGATATGAGCTTTAGAGTTGATTCACAAGATATGGATGGTAATAATCTAGAGACTAGTAACTTTGAGGATACTCCTTTAGACAGTGCATCAGAGCAGGTTTGTAGGAGATAGTCAAGCCAGTACAATCATGTGTCTAATCAGTTGAGAGTTAGTGAGCGAGACATTGCTATCACTTGCCAACATTTCGATGCTACTCGTCAATTGTTAGCAGTTTATGGATGGGGTTCTCCTACTAGTGACGAGCAGGGAGGCAGTTATCCTTCCTTGATAGATTTCCACTCTTTATGGGAGGCTATCCAAATTTTGAGATAGGATTGTATGCAGTTGGTAGCCGACAAAGATTATCTTATGGAGTGGGGTAGTATAGCATATAATGCATTGTTGGCCAAGGAAGATGAGGTGAGTGAGCTTATTGAGTAGCTTGAGGTGACCTCTAAGATTCTTGAGAGTACACAGTTGGCTTTCAAGGAGTCACAGTTTCATTTGGCTAAGGTGATTCTGGAGTTAGAGAAACTACAATTTTTACTAGATTCTATACAGTCACAAGCTGTGGCGTCTGATGATCTGAGGATGTCCATGGTCAAGATTGTCAAAGATAGTGAAGATGGGGATGCATCCATCCTTGATACTAATATTGGCATATTAGGTTCATCCCCACTAGAGTCAGGTTCAGTTGAGTTGGGTGCTGCAACAGATTGTTGTGGTATGCCTGACACGGTGGTGACCTCTAGCACTAATGGCACAAAGACTAGAGATGCTGTATCAAAGACCATGTGTGATGTTGGTGAGCCAATAGTTGGCATGGTTCCTACTAGTAATACTACTCCCTTGATGATGTCTTTAGAGGTAGTAGTCAGTTCCAACTTGGTTAGTGATCGATTATAGTTAGTTACATCTGGATTGCAGTCTGAGCCACTGACTGAGATTGGCGCAGTCTATCAGCATTACATTGTGAGGTATGCTCATCAATTTACCTTTGATGACCATGTCGATGAGATGATGATACAAAGATGTACTTTGGTTCCTAGTGCTTATCATCAATTATGGGATAGTTTAACACCTTGGGATGAGAGTTGTGATGGGCACAACATGGCGATAGGTTCTATAGTTGACAACTTGATAATACATAACTTAGAGAAGGAGTTTTGGAGTGATGCTTCAGCGGGTGTTGTTATTGATTCTACTCCTTTGGCTATGACATCTCCTGACTTAGCTGGTGATTAGTCACAGTGGGTTGTATCACTTGTTCATGGTGAGCTGTTAACTGAGGTTGGTTTTTTTTATCAGCATTATATTGCAAGGTATGTACATCAGTTAGCATTTGATCCTTGTGTTGAGGAGTTGATGGCAGGCAAATTTGGTTTGGGTTCCAATTTTTTCTATTTATCTTGTGATGGTTTTTCACCATCAGGGGTGCATGGGAGTTATGGTTATGAGATAGTGGTCAGTGATCTATAGAGTTGTGTTGACTGCAGGAGTTGTATAGTGTGTGTATTCTCCATACTTGGTACAGTTTCATTCGAGATCATTCACCATCGTTGCAGAGTTGGATTGTACATTTCGTATAGGCCAGTGGAATGCGTTGATGGTATTTAGTATGTTGGTAGTTTGATTTGTCCACTTTACTTGGGTTTTGATATTCTGAGAGTTTGTGTCTCGTGGGTTTCTGACTATGGAAGTTGTGACTTTGGAGTTTGGTTGAGCAGTAATTGTTAGTTTGATTACGGATTCCTCTTGGTTATATTGCAGAGTATATTGCAGGAGCCTGTGTTAATTGACAATAGTATAGTTCATGACTACATTTGGGATCTAGGTGGATTGATTGGTTTATTGTTCAGCCATTGCTTGAGGAAAAGCAATATTTGGAAGGGGAGGACTTGTCATGTCCCCTTTTCAAATAATTAAAAATAATAATATTTTCTAAGGCAGGCAGGCCCAAAAAGATGAACTTTCAGAAAAAGGGGATAATATTTGGAAGCTAATGGATTAATAAATGAAAATTATTATTAAAATATATTTTATTAACCCCTCTTGGACATGAGTTAGGGTTATGCCCACTTTTAAGGAGTTTGGAGGCATTTTGGGCTCATTCCAGAACTTGATTTTTGCTAATTTCTTTGTTATTCTTCAGAGGCTGCCAAACTTGTGGAGAAGGAGACCCAAGAACGAGATTTTGCAAGTTTATAGGAAGGCTAAGGATGGGATTTTGAAGCCATTCCATGTACATGCTCATGCAGAGTTTGCCTTTGTACTGAACAATGCAGATTTGTGATTTTTTGAGTGTGTTTTTTGTAAGAGTTTGGTGTTTCCGGTTGAGTATTTCATATCAGTTTGGGTTGCTGCTGTATTTTAGAATTTTATATGTTAAAATAGAGTTGAATATATGTATTTGGTCATGATTATACTTCTGTGATAGATTATTCATGTTTTTGTGATGTTTCCAGGCTATTCTATGTTGTTTTCGAGAGCCCGATGAGCATTGTTTTTATCCTCCGTTTGGGAGCTGTTGTGTAAATGTTATATAGATCTAAAAATTTCATTTTGTAGGCTGTTATGCTGCTGAAATTTCTATAAAAATTTCCACTTTCAGATTTACTAATAATATGTGAAGCTGTGAAGTTTTTTGCACTATTTCTGGCATACCCGATTTGGGGTTTATTGAGAAATTGGTGGATCTTTGAAAGATTGGTTGTTTGATCTTAAAGATCTGATTAGAGGCTTGAAATATCATAGGAAATCAGAGAAAGGGACATTTCAATGGTTCAGTACCTTAGCTAAATCCATAGGTTTCAACAAATATTTTTTAATATAATGACCGAGCCTTAGTTTTCAAATGAACTATTCAATATAATGACTTAACCCTTGGTCATGTGAAATGTTTAACAGAGTGATTGTGCCCTTGATCAGTCATGAGTTTTCAATCCAATGCGAGCTTGTGTCTTGTGGCCGAGCCATGCAAACCCATGAATGCTGAGATATGGGTTCTCTCAGAGCTCGGCTCTAAGGAAGCTGAATACCCATATGTTGTATACAATCACATGCATGCTTACTATCACGAGCATGTGTTTCTAACCACGTTCAACTCGATGGGAACCACATGTTTGAGGCAAAGCCCAAAATATATGCATACAACAAATCCCAAAATATTTCACCATACCTCACATTCAAGTATGGATATGTGCAGGCCTGCGTCATACACAGTGCCCAACTTTTCATATATCCATGCTTGAGTGTCAAATATTCATCATTTAAAACCAAAACATGCATATCAAAATACAAATGCAAATATAAATAGTGAGAGAGATAGAATATGGTAAGAAATTGCCCCTACTTGAAATTAGTAGAGAGTAAATGCTTAGCATGAAACACTTTAGCAACCCATCGTCAGAGCCAAAAACCCAACTCAAATCCACACTTCCAAAATGCCAAAACAAATAAACTTGCTTGAAATAGAGGATAAACTATTCACCAGAAGAAACCGAATGCAATGCTAGAGAATGATTGGTAGTGAGAAACTCAACAATGCTCGGCCTCATAAGAATGAATGTTCTTTCAAAAAATTCCTCCATGATGCTGATTCCTTAGCAACAAGCATCACAAGTGTTTAACAAAACAGAGCAATGCGGCCAAGTTTCAGCTTAATCTTAGCAAGAAACCAACTTACGAAAAGAAATGGCCAACCAAAACCAAAACGCAATAATACCCTCATTAACTTGCATTAATTCAACTGCAACACTTCACAATGTTGTGCATATGGTAGTCTCAATGGCACTGCCATGTTTGGCTTTCAAAAAAAATGAATATATTACCTTTTACATAGCATTTGAAACCCATTTAGGGTTACATATTACATAAGAGGTAATTAAACCCTTTAAAAAAAAATAAAAAAATTGAAATGTTTATGCCAATCTCAACTTAGGGTGTTTAGACCCTTTCAATAACAAGTATAAATACAAGGCCAACTACGGTTTATAATAACAAGTTTATATAAGTCATGTAATCAAAACCATCTTAGGGTTATATGTATTTAGAAGAATCTAAACCCTTAACATCAAATGCCTATAAGCTATACTGAAAACAAATCCAATGCATTAATTCAATCCCTTCTCATTCACACATAAGAAAATAATGAAAAATTCCAAATACATACAACGTATTAACATACAATTGTATTTGCAATGTCAAGTTAAACATAAAATATATAACTTTCTTTCTTATACATAGAAACACAGAATGCAGTTTACAATGAGTTAGAAACATAATAAACATAATCGATACCCAATCAACATGCAATTATATATATGCCAATTTTCAAATCATAAAATCCTAAGTAACCTTCAATGCTAATAAAATAGTTCTGAATAGAAAATACGTTCAACATAACTCTCATGTTCCAAAGGACAATAATATAACCAAATTCTACAGAAATAAAAACATAACATCTGAAAGGAACTTATAACAACAAAGTCCTAATATTCAGAAAAACCAAAGTAGTGGTTAGGCATGACATGACTACTATATCTAACTCGTATTTAAATTAACCTTGCTCCATCAATAGAAAAAAACATGAACATCAATAAGAATGTAGCAAATTTGCTGGTAAAACTTAGTTTTTAAAATTCAATTTTGGTAAAACTTTTTCCCAACACATACAATTTCCTTTGAAAAGGCTTAAATAGGATTTTTAATATTATTACCACCAGAGAAAATGTAAAACTACCTCATATTGAAAATATCTTACCTATTTCTCCAAGGTTGCACAAATTTAGAACTTTGTCAATTTTTGTAATTTTGTAATTTGTGTAAATTTTACAATTTCACTGCAAATTTGGGCTTCCTTTCCACCAATTGATGAAATAATGGAGTCTTATGATTTTTAAAACCTCATTACACCTCACTCCACCTTATTTCATGCCTTGTGACCATGTTGTATTTGTTTGACCATCATTGACCACCTAGGAAGCCTTTTATGTTTTAACCTAGAAATTGAATGAAATGAATGCAAAATCAAATTTATACCAAACACTTAAGTAAAGACATATGGGTATGTGCACGATCATGGTGTGCCAAAAAGTGGTGATTTGAAAAATATGTAGTCCTGAAATACCTCAAAGCATTTCAAAATCTATTCCAACATTTTTACCACCCATCCTAATACTAAAAAAATAAAATTAATACCTTTATAAGGCCTACTATATCTTTTGATACCAACCTTATATAGTCAATTTTAAAAAATCCCAAAAATGTGTTTTTGGCTTGTTCTTGTGTGTTTTTTACTTCAAACATATAGCTAACAACTTTTTTTTCAACAAAATTTGATTAAATGAAAAGGGTTTCTTAAGAATGTTCTTATCTTTCCATAGATGTAATGTTTGTTAATTATGAGTTTAGTAAGTAATTATTACTTATTTTCTAATGGAGGTATGTATAAAGTGTTGACTAACACTGATGTAGGAGAATCTTGGGTGTAAGAGTGATCTTGCATCACCCAAAAATATTTTCTTTTAAGTCTTTTCTATTTTAATAAGGACTAGTAGACAGGGTGGTTACTATTTATTAGGACTTGCTATTTTTAGTAAGTTTTTCATACAACCTTGGAATGTTCTCATCTTCTATATGAAAGTTCATTTCAGAGTTATAAGCCTACCATAAAAATTTCATTGCTCCAGCTTAAGTAACAGAGAAGTTATTGCTGATTTTTTGTGGAAAATTTTGTAGAAAAATTTTTAGGGTCAATGTCAGAGGCCTAGAGTGCCTAGATGAGGTCTAAAAACTTGATGAAAGAATAATAACACCATTTTGAGCCTATAGATTAGGAGCTGGCATTTTTGAAAAGTGGTTATAGTAGCCAGTCAGAGTAATAGTTCAAGAGTTATGGGCTTCAAAAGTTGGGTTACTCAAAATTCTTAAAATAAATGTCAAAAATGTATTTGGCCAACTCTATATGTATTGTTAGGGTCTCTTTGCCCAAGGTATTAAATTTGAGCATCTAGAACCTTCATGGGTGGAATTAAATTTCCTATTTAAGAAAGGCCCAAATATTGTCTAGGATAGCTATGGGTAGTAGTTCATAGCTTTGTCTTGTAGATTACTGTAATGAAGGTGCCCATTTGGGCTATCATATTATAATTGTGAATTTTGTAATTTTATATTTGCAGCAATAATAAGAAGTCCATATTGTGTTCTTGCATTCTTTTTTGTTTCTTTATTCCTATTATGAGTTTATGGTATTAAGGGGAGCACCCTTCATCAGGTAGTATCAGAGTGAGAGTTCCTAAGTGTGTGGAAAGATTACTGTGAGGGAGTTTGCACCAAGATGGTGGTTTGGGTTGAGCATGTAGATAGATCACCAATTGTGAGGTAGTTTACACTAGATTTTTAGTAGAAGCACAAAAATGCCTCCATAAAGAGAGTATGGTGGAAGAGTTGATAGTGTTACGCCTGGGGATTTTAGAACCCTCTAGAGGAAAATGCAAACAATGCAAGAACATATTAAAAAAGGAATGAATCTTGTCATACGAAATGATAAAAGTGAAGATGAAAGAGAAGAAGAAGGAAATGTGGACCTAGACACAGTAGAGGAATTTCTTAACCTAGAGGAGGTGAAGATTTTGAAGGCCATTTCTAGTATTGGAAAAAGACCTAAGTTTGATGTTCGCACATTTTTGGGAAATCTCAACCTAGAAGAATTGATCATCTAGATCAATGAATTGGAAGAGTACTTTGAATATGAAGATATTGAAGATTTAGATAAGGTCAAGTTTATGAAGGCCAAACTATAGGGTCATGAAAAGATCTGGTGGTAGGAGATCTAGTTGGATCAAAATAAAGAGGAAAGGACAAAATCACTAGATGGGATCAGATGATAGCTAAAATGAAGAGACAATTCATTTCCATGTATTATGAGCTTAATCTATTGACGAAAATGCAAGGGTTGAAGTAAGTAGGAAAATTTGTTCAAGAGTATACTAAAGAGTTCTACTGAGTTCTCATTAAAATCTATCATGTAGAAGTTGATAAGGAGAAAGTAACTTGTTGTCTTAATAGGTTAGGACTAAGTATTCAAGATGAGATGAGTCTTGTTTGAGTGACTAGTATTGAGGAGGCTTATTAGTTTTCCCTAAGGGTTGAGTAGAAACTAAGAAAAAAGTTTGATAACAAGAATAGTGGAAGAGGTCACAGTGGAAGATATGGTGGGCAATGTTATGGAAACCATAATAATTATCAAAAGAACAAGGATGGGTCTGGAAGTAGTAGTTAGAACCAAAGGGAAAAAATTCCAATCATTTCCATGATCAAGAAAATAGAGATTAGAGAGGAAGAGGAAGAGGACAAGGATCTAGGAGAAGAGGTTTTTGTGGGAAATTTTTTCACTATGGAGAAGAAGGACATAGAGAATTTGAATGTTCCTAGTCCTAAGGAAGGATAGATCAAAAATTGGGAGGCCAAGCTAGAGTTGCACATGTTGATGAAGATGCTTGATCATCATATTCTAAAGATGCTAAAGGGGGAGAGGTACTAGTTAACAAAAGAGTCCTGCTAAGTGGTGAGAATGAACCTAATCAAAGAAGGAGCTTGTTTCACACAAGGTGCAAATATGAAGATATATCATTGATGGTGAAAGTACTAAAAATCTAGTATCAGAAATGATCGTCATGAAGTTGAAGCTGAAGAGACAAAAACACCCATGTCTATACCATATTGCTTGGGTGCAAGATGACCACAAGGTCATGGTCAATGAGTAGTGATTAGTGAAGTGCAAGATCAAAAGCTACTAGGATGAGGTACTTTGTGATATCATACCTATGGACATATGTCATATGTTGTTGGGTAGGCTTTGGTAGTTTGACATGCATGCTATACGTGGTGGGTGAACAAATACCTACACTCTGACCAAGGATGGAGTGAAACATAAGTTGAAGTTATTGATAGATAAAGAAGAAAAGGTATATAGTGCTGCTAAAATATGTTTTGTTGATGGAAAAGAGTTTCTCAAAGCTATGAAACATGAGAATATGTGTTTTTCTATAATTCCAAAAGATAGTAAAGAAGAAGTAGAGGAGGTGCTTGTAGAAGTTACAAATATGTTGGGAGAGTTTTCTGATATTGTATCAGATAATGTACGTAATAGATTGCCCCTAATGAGGAAGATCAATCACTAGATGGATTTGGTTCTAGAAGCCAGTTTTCCAAAAAAGGCAATGCATAAAATGACACCAATAGAAAGTGAAGAATTTAATAGAAAGTTTCATGAGTTGTTGGAGAAAGGAATTCAAGAAAGTCTAAGGTCATGTGTTGTACCAAAAATATTAGTACCAAAGAAGAATGTAGAATGGAGGATGTGCATAGATTCTCATGCTATCAACAAGATCACAATCAAGTACAAATTTCCATTGCCAAGGATGGATGATATTATGGACTGTTTGAGTGGAGCTGACTATTTTACAAAGATATATTTGAAGTGTGGGTACCATCAAATTTGTATAAGAAAAGGTGATGAGTGGGAGACTACTTTTAAGACAAAAGAAGGATTGTAGAAGTGGATAGTCATGCCTTTTGGGCTAACCAATGCATAGAGCACTCTCCTCAAAATCATGAATGAGGTACTGAAGGATTTTTTTGGTAAGTTTTTCAAGAATTACCTAGATGATATTTTGATCTTTGGTAAGACATTGGAGGAGAATTTGATCCATATTCGAAAGGATTTTGATAAGTGGAGAAAGAAAAGTTATTGATAAACTTGAAGAAGTACAATTTTATAAAGAAGGAGTTGGTGTACTTGAGATTTGCAGTCTCAACAGAAGATTTGAAAATGGACCCAAAGAAAGTGAAGGCTATCCTTGAATGGCCTACTCTAGGGAGTGTGACAAAGGTAAGGTCTTTTCATGGACTGGCTAGTTTTTATAAAAGGTTCATAAGAGGTTTTAGTAGTATTTGTGGACCCTTGATAGAAAAATAAGAGGGGATAGGAAACAATTTAAGTAGACCATAGGAGAAAATAAGAATTTTAATTTGCTGAAATAGAAGGTTACTAGGCAACCTATTTTAGCACTTCCTACTTTTAACAAGGTGTTTCAAGTAGATAGTGATGCTAGTGGTACTGCAATAGGAGTTTTTTTGAGCCACAAAGGTAGACCTATTGCTTATTTTAGTGAGAAATTGAATCATGCAAAAAGAAAAAAATTGTTTATGTTTAGGAATTTTGTGCAATATTTCAAGCACTGAAGAATTGGAGACACTATCTTCTTCCTAAGGAGTTTCTTTTGTATATTAATCATCAAGAATTGAAATATTTGAATAGTTAAGGAAATTTTTACTAGAGGCATTTGAAGTGGGTTGAGTTTTTGTAGAGCTATACATTTTTTTTGAAACACAAGAGTGGAAAGTCTAATAGAGTTGTAGATTCTCATAGTAGAAGACATATTTTTCTAATAGAAATGAAGATAGAGGTGGTTGGGTTCAAGGAACTTAGTACTTTGTATTCAAATGATCCTAATTTTGGTGAAGTGTGGAAGGCTTGTATGGAACCTGTTAAAATTGACAAGACAAAGTGGTTGGATTTCATGATTAAGGATAGTATGTTGTTTAAAAGAAGACAATTGGACATTCCTAGAAGTTTAATGAGAGATAATATCATCAAGGAGAAGCATAGTGGAGGATTGGTTGGAAGTTTTGGTAGAGATAAAACTATAGCTTTGGTTGTTGAGAATTATTATTTGCCAAAGTTACATCAAGATGTGGAGAAGCTTGTACAAATTTGTAGAGTATGTTAGATGAAAAAGGGAGTGAAATAGAATATAGGGTTGTATTAGCCATTAACTTTACCAGAGAAGCCATGGGAGGATGTCAGCATGGACTTTGTTCTTGGATTACTGAGGACACATCAAGGGCATGATTCTATTTTTGTGGTGGTTGACACATTTTCAAAGATGACACATATTATTCCTTACAAGAAGACTAGTGATGTTATTCATGTGGTAGAGTTGTTTTTTAGAGAAGTGATGAGACTACATGGTCTCCCAAAGAGTATAGTTTTAGATCAAAATACCAAATTTGTTAGGTATTTCTGGCATACATTGTGGAAGAAATTAAGTTTAGTTTGTCACATCATCCACAAGCTAATGGAGAGATAGAAGTTGTGAATCATAATTTGGGAAATTTACTGAGATGTTTGGTTGGAGATAATCTAAAAGGATGGGATATGATTTTTCCACAGGAAGAATTTGCATATAATGATTTTGTCAATAGGAGTAATGGTAAATCACCATTCTAGATTATATATGGAAGTAGCCAACAAAATGTTTCTGAATTGAGGCTATTGGACAAAGGAGAGATAAGTAGCACTGAAGCGGAAGAATTTGTTGAATATTTGAAAAACATCCATGAGGAGATGGGGAAGCATATCATAAAGATGAATACAAAAATACAAGGCTAGGTAGATGTGAAAAGGAGGTATAAGGAATTTTAGGTTGGAGTTGAAGTCATGGTTCATTTGAGAAAGG
Source organism: Cupressus sempervirens (assembly GCA_028749045.1). Lineage (NCBI taxonomy): Eukaryota > Viridiplantae > Streptophyta > Pinopsida > Cupressales > Cupressaceae > Cupressus > Cupressus sempervirens. Next base: position 644,739,061 of record CM053786.1, on the reverse strand, counting down.
AGTATTGTCTAGTGGGTACATATAATAAGTTGAAGATGAAGAAGTTTGTACTATGCAAGATCATGAAAATGCATGATACTAGAAATTCTTATGAAGTGTAGCTTCCTACTGAATTGAATATTTCATCAATATTTAATATTTTTAATTTGATGGTATATTGTAAAGGAGTTGATAGAGATGAAGTGACAAAAGCATAGTGGACTATTCCAGTAGCTAGTTTGGCTATAAAGGAGATCAAGGAGATACTGGATAGTCATATTCTCAAATATACAAGGGAAAAAACTTATGTCGAATACCTATTCAAATGGGAAGGGAGGACAATAGAGGATTCATCATGAATAGCAAAGGAAGAGGTTAACTATCTTGGTTCTCCTCTGAACACCTGAGACATGATGGATTCACTTCATAAATTACCCTAGGTTTCCAATGCAAGAGCATCCTAGGTGTAAGAGCAATCTTACATCACTCAATTTTTTTTTTTTCAGTCTTTTGTATTTTAATAAATACTAGTACATAGGGTGGTTATTATTTATGGGAACTTTCTATTTTTAGTAAGTTTTTCATGCAAGCTTAGAATGTTCTCATTTTCTATATGATAGGTCATTTTAGAGTTATAAGCCTACCATAAAAATATTGTTTCTCTAGCTTAAGCATTGGAGAAGTTATTGTGGGTTTTGGGTGGAAAAAAATGTAGAAAAAATTTTAGGCTCACTGTTGGAGGCCCTAGAGTGCTCAGATGAAGTCTACAAATTCAAGGAGAGGGTGTGCTAACACCATTTCAAGCCTATAGATCAAGAGCCAGCATTTTCAAGAAGTGGTTATAATAGCCAATCAAAGTAATGATTTGAGAGTTATGGCCTTTCCAAGTTGGGCTAATTGAAATTCCTAAAATAAATGTGAAAAAATTATTTGGCAAACTCTATATGTATATTTAGGGTCTCTTGGCACTAGGTATTAAGTTTGAGCATCTAGAACCTTCCCGAGCAGCATAAAATTGCATATTTAAAAAGGACCCAAACATTGTCTAAGACAACTCTAGGTAGTATTTTGCAGCTTTGTCTTGTAGATTATTGTAAGGAAGGTTCTCATTTGAGTTAAGATATTGTAATTGTGAATTTTGTAGTTCCACATTTATGGCGATAATAAGAAGTCTATATTTTGTTCTTGCATTTGTCATTTTTTCTTTATTCTTGTTATTAGTTTATGGTATTAAGGGGAGCACCCTTCATCAGGCACAATGCTTGAAAAATAACTATAACATTCAAATGGTACAAAAGTTTTAAATCCAAAAGATGCATCAAATTTTATGCTTCCTCTACTATAAGGAAAAATAAATAACAATTAAATTTTGCAGAGTTTTGAATTAGTTAAGGTGGTTAGACATGAGAGTTTTTTTCTTCCATAAATAATAAATTAGAAAATTAATAATTAATTAATTATTTAGAATAAAAATACACAAAAATATGTGTCACATCTAGGTATGAGTCTACTTCTTCTATATGGAATATTATTTTAAAATGTTATCATTTAATTTTGATTAAGGTGGTTAGACATACGTCTACTTATTCTTGTCCTAACATTTTTGTACAATTGCATTAAAATTCAAAATTTTGATGAATCAATTTCAATTTTTTTAGATAAGGGCTAGTAGCTTAAACTAAATTCAATTTCCTAGATATTATTTTTTCTCAGCTTTTTGATACAAAGTTTATAACAAGTAGAAAATTGCATGTCAAGTTGACATAACCCTGGTTTGTTGATTTTTTATTGCAACTTAAGATCATAGCTTGGTTAATCATGATCTTGCACATACCTATACACTTAGGTCATTAAGAACCTTTATTCCATAATCAAGGCCCAAATTTGAGTCTTTCAAGCCAAAAATGGGGTGCTCTTGCACTAGTCATGGTGTGAATCTAAAAATATACACACTTTGATGACTATCTATTCTAGTGAAAATATAAATACATGCACTACTAAAAAAATGATGTTAGGAAACATGGTTTTCTCTTTCCAACAATGTTTCTTGTTACTTTTAGAATGTAGAAAGACATTCTTTTCATAAAAAATATTATATTTTCTTATGGAAAGTTATGGTGTATTTTTATCCAAGTTATTTTTGAACCACTCAAAACCTATTTGGTTATGTGTGTTCAAGCTAAACTCCCCTGAATTGCCTCATAATCCTCATAAGATGGAGCTTTGAGTTTAACCCTTTGTGAGGCCTCACCCCGAACCATCATAGTATAGCTGATACTTTGTTATTTTGATACATTATGACTCGATATGTCAAGACATTGTGAAATTGACTAGATATTATTATGTTATTATATGTCATGTGATACTTTAATTTAAGATGCTTAATCATGTTATTTAATTTTTTTTTAGCATGCATAATTATGATGTAGTACAATAAATGAATATAGGATTAGGAATATGATTAATACCTTAATTATGTCCCTTGTCCCTCATTCTATTCTGATCAACTAGATATGAAACTACTACTTTGTTCCTCTAAGTCTTTCCTTATTCATACTAAAATTTCACTATATTCTTCTCATATACTATTATCTCATTTCTTTTAATGGAGTTTTTGACCTCCTTTTAAAGATTGTGAAGACTTGGGATTAGGTATGGATCTACGATCCACATTGAATCTCAAATTCCTACTCATACCTTGCATTTTTCTCATTGGTTGCATGCCTTCTCCATTTTTCTAATTGGCTACATGTAGATTGCATAGGGAATGTAAATGATTAGTTCTTATCCCTTTTCTTTTTCAAAATCCCTCTATTTCAGCTCCAAAAATAATTTGTATTTGAGTTTGTGGGGGCACAAACACATATGTTAAATCTGTGTTACTCGACACATACTGGACTGCTGGTGCTCGACACATACTATCTTGGATTGCTCGACACATGTTGCATTCTATCTCACTTGGCACTTACCTAATTTTGGTTTTCTTGGCATAAACTATGACTTGGCATCTATTTGTCACTCGACACTTATATACTGCTCGACATACACACTATGGCTCAACATATATAGTGTATTTGGCTTCAATACAAAAATGCTTAAGTGTCTTGACACTTAATTGTCAAAACTATCTAAGACCAACAACTACAACTGAAATGGTGGTGAGTCTTTCAAAATTTTATAGATTGTGTAATTGCATGTCTACTGGGGATACTGCCTTTCTTAGAAATGAACAAAATATGTATATTTAAAGAGGCAATCAAGCAATAGAATGCTCCTGTAGAGTAGTTCCCTTGAAAATAATAAGTAATCACTAAAAGAAATGCATGTCTAATAATAAAATAACAAAGACAAGGATAGATACATCCCAGTACAAGTCACATCATAGGGCCAAGGAATCGAACGTCACTCTTTTGATAGAAGAACAAAGGTATGGAACAAAAATTGCAATTTTTCTTTTCATTGATTCCAAATCTTAAAAAGGCCAAAACAAAACATTCAATAGAGATGCCCTTACCAACATCGACATTGATCAGATTCCCCATCTAGAGCCCTAAGAAACCAATCTTTAAAATAAACTAATCTAAACTAGACTGGTTTGAAACATTCTTGATCTCTGATAGCACTTTCTCTGTGAGCTTCATCAAATCATTATAGTCCGCAAAAGCCATGTAGAATTCATAGGTGGTGAACTCAAGGTTATGAGTTAGATCTATGCCCTTATTTCAAAATTGCTTTTGAATTTCATATACTCAATCCAAGCCACCCATAATAAGTTGTTTCAAGTAAAGCTCTAGAGCAATACACATGTATAACCTCATATGAAGTTCATTAATGTAAGTAAAAAAAGACCTTGTAGCAGCTCCACCAGCCATCATATTCAACATAGGTGTCTCCACCTCTATTAAGTTAAGCTTGTCAAGAAACTACCATACATAAGATATTATCCTTGATTTTGATATGTGCCATTTCTTTTGTTAATACTTCTATGTGGTGCTCCTTTGCAACCTTCTTCAATTAGCCTTCTTGCTTTTTGGGGTTGATTGCCTTGTTTTCACAAGTTGCAACTCTTCCTTTCAATACTGGTAGCTCTTCTTCATGTTTTTCCTTCATGCATGGGATGGTGATCCTCCAGCGGCTTTCACTCTTTTAACAAGCTGGTCATGGTCTTTGAACACAAGCCTACCTTGCTATTTCATTCGTAAGTTTTCCTTTTGCTCATAGATCTCCCCTTGCAATTTTCTTATTGTTTTCTTCCTACATTTTGATGCAATCAATGATAGCAGTCTTCTCTTCAATAACTACTTCACTTTCCTTCATTGGAAGAAAACTGTATGAGGATGACATCACTTTTATTGTTGAAAGTGATTGTCAACCTCTTGCCTTTGCACAATGATGTGGATATGGTGAAAAAATGTCTTGAAGCTTACCATCAATCTTGGGACCTTCTGTCTTTTATGGACAACTCTAATCCTTAATGTCATGCAACAATTGACATGATTAAAGTTAGCAACAATGAAAGTGACCTAGTAGATGTTGCTATCTACATTGAATTCCAAATGTTGTTGCAAATTAGATGATGTTGCAATGGTCTTATGTGCTCTAGTACTTTCATGAGTCTAGTACTTTCATGAGTCTATCTTTGACACAATATAGCTCAAGATGAAATAAATCATGTTTCCTTCTCACTATCATGCATTCCCCCCAAAGATTCATAACAAAGTGTTTCGAGTAAAGATATCTTCTTACAATGGATGAGTAAGAATTCATTGGTACATTGTTATGCTCTATTAGTGTATTTAGTATAATTAACAATTTAAAACAAACATTCAACTGACACTACTCTTGGAGTTTTTGAATAAAAAGGTTGCATCAAAAGATTTTGCAAACTGTACATTCCCTCACTATCATGAAAACCTGAATTCTCTTCATCTTCTTCCTACCAGTACTATAACCATGAAAAATAAGCATGGAACTTTGTTTAAGAGGCTCATACTCTCACATTTCTAATTAGTTTGATGCAATTAGTCAGGCCCCAAAGTGGGCTCAGCTAAAAAAAAATTCACTTTCGAACAACCGATATGTAAAATTGATCTATTGAACCCATCATACTAATTGAAGTCAAATTTGAACATTGAAACAAATTTACAACTCACTTTTATACCTATCTTCAAACTATTGACTCTATGCCAGGAAGTTTGTTGACTGGCCTTAAAAATTCATCTGAACCTTTGACCTGGCTCTAAAATCAAACACACTAATTCTTTGTCCCGCATACTTTTACTATAAAATCTTGTCTCAAGGAAAATTTGAGATCAAAAGATATTGACTGTCAAAGTTACCCTTTTAGAATTGCCTGAAAGAAAACATGTTAGAAAAACATAACTTGCATTTGGATTTGGCTTCAAAAACTAGGTAAATTGACACTTGGGGAAACAAAAATTGGGGCATTGGTTCTTTTTCATGAGGAAAATATAAATCTATGATTTGGGCTCATGAAAAATAATAGGACACAAATGGAAAGCGGTCAAAGTGGGCTACTCAGAATTTGCAGATTGGAAATACTAATAGAAAAGCATTTTTTGCAAATGGAATTGACCTAGGAAAGTGTGTAGATGGATTTATCAAAGCTTGAAAATTGGTACAATTGAAGTATTTTCAAAGTACAACATAGTGGTACATTCCATTCAATCTCATCTATCACAAATTTTGAGATATGACATCATGAACAATGGTACTGATCAATCTGCTCCTTTTGACACCAGTAAAAAGTTAGAATTTGCATTTGGAATCACATTTGAAAATTGATCAAACCTTCCGAATGAAACAAAAAAAGAATTTTAGCATTTTGGTTAATTGGGTAAAAATTATAACATGTCAAACAAGGCTTCCCAAAATTATGAACAGTTTACATCAGCATGACATCAGTAAATGACCAACTTTGAGGGATTCAAAATCTAGTCAAATGGATTTGAAATGACTTGAAATATCAAATATAGGTTCTTTGGTATAGACACTAGACATTCCAAAAGTTGTGAGTCATGAAACATAAGTGAGTGTGAGATATTTAATTGCAAACATGGGCTCCTATCGTTATTTGACACTTAAGCAAAAATGTAGAATTGACAATTGCTCAAAACAAGACTTCATGAAATGGCTCAAAATGGCAATTTATCTTCATGAAACACATAGACACACTAAATGAAAGGTGTTCAAAACATTAAACAGCTCATGGACCTCAAATGGATAGTTGGGTACATATGGATTAAAAAGTGCTTATAGGGGTTGATTTCTTAATGGTACTCAAAATTGGGGCTTTGATTTTGAGTCTCAATAGTGGCTCTATCTGGGGATGCATGTCCCTTATGGGTATGGTAAGGATTTACATCTCTGAAAGAAGAAAACCATTCCTAAAATAGCAAAAACTTCTCTCCTGAAAAACTTTATTGAAAGCAAGAAAATGACTCCTATTATGTACAAACGATTACCTTGGGCCACAGAACTTCAAAATTTTTTTTTACATTTGTCATATATCTGATTCTCATCTCTATTCTCAAGAGGTAAAATGGAAATATTATTCATTTCAGTCTCACCAATCAAATTAGCATTGTGAAACTCACCACTTAGCAAAACTAAATCTACATCCTTACTTCCATAATGCATATAAAAACTTGCTTCATTCTCAACCACTTGCTCATTATGAAAGTAATAATCAACATACTCATAAATATCAGACTAAAACTAAAATCCTTCTCTAGGAAATGAATCATGCATGCTACTAGTCCCAAATATGAAGGCATCATATTCAACATGGGGAAAGGGATCACACATAGCTTGAAAATGTGTATCCTTATGCATAACCGGTTGGTACTCAGAGGAGCAATCAGATTTATATTTACACATATCATCAATATCATAATTTGAAACTAGTCCAGAATCTTCAAATGGTCCTTTGAAATCATCAAATGAATTAGTCATCTCATTAAAATGTTCATAATAAAAATTAGTACAAGGTATGTGCTGATCTTCAATAACAACCTTATCAAATACCTTATTCTCAATCTCATGAGATGTAATATCATAATCATTTTCACTATCATATCTAGAAGAAGAATAATTTGATTTATCACAAAAATAGTATAATGTATCATCATTAAACCCATCCTCAATCAAATATAAAAATTTCATGTATTCTTCAAACAATTGGTTGATAACTCCATGTAGTGATCCTTTTTGAACATCTTGACAAAATATAGGCTGATCATCATTAGGATCTTCATTACATAAAACATTAGTGTACACTTTAAAACCATTGCCCATTTCATCTTCATGGAGACCCTCAACATATGAAGAAAAATCATAACTATATGAAAAACCACCATTCACTCCATCAACGAAGCATGTAGAATATGAATCAATATTACTTGCATCGTCATCATCAAGGTGATTCAAATGTATTGCAAACCAATCATCATTAGGTGCTTGATGCATTAACCCCAAAATCTTTTATATACTACTGGTTACTACTACATATATCTTCAAGACATTCATCTATACAACCAATCAATCCATCCTTATAGATAATCTCTTTGTCTTCACATTGTGTTGACAACTTTTCTTCACCTCTTTCAACCTCAAGCTAACTTAAATAAATTTGAACTAGAAATTCACTTTTAGATTTAAGAAAAGAACTCATACCTCTACTAGCACAAGAATGACAACTTTTGTCATTGCTTTCTTCTTCCCAATTTGCATCTAATTCACATGAAGAAAAACATGTGCTACCACTATCCTCTTCTTGACTCGAGTAACAATTCTCATCATTGTCTTCATATGAGGCTTCTTCACAATATGTTAGATCAGAAAATTTACCTTCATCAGTTGAAAGATCACTTTTGGCTTCTTCTTCCTCATATTGAGATGAATATCCTTCAACTTAAAAGTTTACAACATTCTCAAAAAGAGGCATATTATCAATAGGAGAAGAAATAATTGAACTTATATCTTGTATGTATGATTCATCAAGTGACCTAACTTTATGTTCTATGGTTGTAATACTACAAACATGTGCATTCAATTTAGCAAGAATGGGATCATTTCTTCTTTCTAACAAAGAGAATTTATCTACACATGTTTTTAATTCTGATATTTTAACCAAATCATTTACAAAAATAGTAGTACCTATTTGCTGATATGAAACCAAATACTCTTTATGACATTGATTTGTGATTTGCACCTCATCTTGGTGGAAAACATTCTTAGAGAAATGACTTTAGGTTAAGCCATATTTTATGTTATTCTCAATCTCTATTGCCATCATGAATGCTTGATGCAAAGTCTTAGGATCTTTATCTCTTAATAGGTAGCTCATCTTCTTATCAAATGCATCGAGATAAACCACTAAAAATACTTGATCATTTGGCTTATAACTTTCAAGAATCTCATTTAAAAACTTTAGAAATCTGATATTAAGTTTAGGAACTAAATTATTATTCCTATTTTGAACTTTCAAAAACTTATCAAAATAATCAGAGATGCTTACTCTTTCCCCAAATTGCTCCATGAAGGCAGAATGCAACTCACCCCAAGATGAAATAGAACATGCTGGTAGAAAAGAAAACCAGTCTCTAGAATCACCTTCCAAAGTTTGAACAAATAACTTCATGTACACATCCTCATGACCAATCTCATAGTCACCCATCAAATCACTAAACAACTCAACATGATGACTAGCCAAAACAAGATGGTTCCCACTAAACTTAGGCAATTTATTTCTAACATCATTAGGAATGACATTCAGGCAACCATGAATACCATCAAAATTTAATGGCATGTATCTCTTGGTAGAAAAAGATCTACAAACATTACTAACCATTTGCATGCTTGATGAAAGGAGACTTGTCATTATTCAAAGCCTTGACACTCATCAACAATAATTTTGATTTTTAATTTACTATAGGCTTATAATCTTCTACCAATGAATCACTTCAAACACTTCACAAAAATTTAAAAGCTAAAACTTATTCCCATGAACTATATAAAACTTATCACATGATTCTCCTCTTCCTAGTGCTGAAAATCACTTGATGGAGAAGACACACCTTTTAACAATCAAATTCATGAAAAAGATAATACATTTGAACAAAAATACCTCAAGATCTAGATGACTAAAACTATTGATCTACTGGTTTGACACTGATGCTAATCTCAATTCCTCACAGCATTGATTGAATCCTTATAGAGTTGCCATCTCCTTGAGGAGAACTAAATGAAATCACTACTATGATTCATTTTTATCATTCAAAAACTCTTATGGCAGTAGATCAAAAAACACTTGGAAAATCATCAGACAAGAACTTATACATCTCTCTTCTTGCTTAAGACTTAACATAACTTTCAGATCTACACAATTGAATTGAAAAGTCCTAAAAATATTTAGATGTAACTAATCTACATTGTTACAGAGATCCTGTAGAGAGTTTCCACTCACAATTGTGAGAAAGATTTAAGACATGATTTATAACATGATAGATATAAACTAGATTTTCAATTTGTGGAATTTGCAAACCATCAAACACATAGAAGAGATAAACCATTGTTAAACAATTCTAACTCTAAATTTACAACAACAGTTTGGAAACCAAAGCTGGCTAAATTGATTGAAAATAAAACATAGTAGCAACACAATCTACCTTCAATCCTTCAAAGCTATTTTTGTCCAAGCATAAAGCTTAACTGGGGAACACAAAACCTTGTATACAAAACTGAATATGCAAAATACATTAGATATTTCTAGCTCCGTATTAATGAATTCCTTCATAGATTTCCTAGTAGAGTCACCATTTTGTTGGTGTTTGAAAATGCTATAGGTTTCCAATTACCCCGATGAGAATAAGACACATCTAGGGGCAACTAAATGCCTTCCTTAACACATCTTTTCAAACACTGGGCCAACTATAAGGCTAGACCTTTCTTCTACTTCAGGCTCTGCAAAACCTAGGTGGGTGGACCTTAAGTTCAATCAATATGGTACTAGTGTAAAAACATACTCCTGAATCTATCAAAGCAGATCTAACCCTTATATATCCTAATAAATCATGCACTAACACAGATCTACAATAGCTAAATAGAAATCTATGAAATTCATAAGATGAGTGAGGGTAGTCTTTTTAGCTCTTCAACATGAAAGGGGGGAAAGCATTTGATTAATAATGTTGAATTCAACAAAATCCTTAATATGTAGCAGTAAGAACTAATGATCTTGTAGATGATCAGTGCCTTGTCTATTGGACAATTCCATGAATCAATCTCATACATATGGATACATGAGACATATTCATATCTTTAGATATTTAATCTATCCCTTCACCTTGTAAATAAGCATCTATGTTCAATCTAAATTTCATTCTTACATGATATCCTTCTTAATAAACTTGCAACCCTTTTGATCCCCTAAAGTATATACATAACTCCTTGAGTTATAACCAACAATGAAACAACATATAGCCTTATGGGACTACAACTATGACCTAGGCTCTTTGTTCAGAGATCATAAAACTTTACAACTCATGGAGAAAGGAAACAAGATTTAACATGAAACTCAACACTTGTTGTTCCTTGTATTGATTTCCTTAAAATAATACATTCATATCCATGAATTTAAAACATAGAAAAAACCTAATAGATTTGAACTATATGTATTATCTTCCATATTGTTGTTCATACAAGAGAAATTTTTGAGGAATGTGGTGTCACAGTATTGGGAATACATCAAAACTGGAACAAAAAATGGTATCACAATAGTGAGTAGGTTTTTCTCCAAAAAAATGGAACCCGTACAATGGATGAAAGAAAGAAAGATATAGACCAAGCTGAATTCCACATCTTATCTTAGAATCACATGTTTCCTCTTAAAATTCCATCTTTGCAGTTGTAAAACCTCTTTCATCTCGCTACCCATTTGATCTTATTTAGTTTTCATCATGGCCTTGTAACAAACTTGTAAATATCTTTGCCCAATGATGAAAATAGTTCTACAACCAAAAACTCTTAAAACCTCATGAAATGTTGGTGAAATTCCCATTTAACTAACTTAAAAGTGATCAAATTCAACCCCAACTACATTTTCACTATCTTTTACCCACATTTAGGTCATTTCAATGCTAGAAATTAGTTTTGAACTTTGACACTAGAATACAGTTGTAAATTAGGAATCTGGGACAAAACCTCCTGTAGCTTGAATAGACTACTTCATGTTCAAAAACTAACTTTAGAATCAAAAAGTTTTTCTTCTCTTGATTCTAGTGATATATGATATGCGTATATTCACCTCTCAAAAACTCCCTATTACAATGATTTGTTCTGCAACTCAATTTTGCAAAAAATTAAAATATTCTAAAGTATAAACTTTATAATAAAACCTTTTGAATTTAAAATTGATGCATGTGAGATGTTTGAGAAAATATTTTTTAAATTTGACATTTAAAAAATATTTTAGATTGTCCCTCTTCCTTCAATTTTAGGGTCAAACTAGGTTTGACCAACTGCCACATGGCAATATTTGATTGGCCCTTAGACCACTACATCATTTGCCATGTCATATTACCTACCCCATCATCACCATGTGGCACTCCATTATTGGTCTTAAACCTGCATCTACCATGTCACCACTAGTTAGGCCCACTACCACGTGGCACTCTCCCACTTACCCACATTTCTTAATAGTCAAGCACTTTCATAATGCAAGCAACTTCCCACTGTAATACTCCAAAATTGGCACATTTCCATGTTAACCAACTTTGGTTCATTCAACTATTCCTAAGTCCTATTTTAGTAGGAAATTCTAATTCTAATAATTGCTACTTGACCTAGGTGTCAAATACAGAAAACCATAATTTGCATCAATCATATTATTTATTTAATTCCTAAATATCGACTCAAATTAGCTACACAAATCTATCAACTTAATTTAATTTAATTATAAGTCTCCTACTTTAATTAAATTAAAATTACCTCTTTAGCTAATATACAAAGGAATTAAATACATTTAATTTAATAAGATATCTCCTCTTTTTAATTATTGAATTTAATTATTCAATTAGTTAAAGTTATCCATTTATGAGGTCATATTCTATTTTATTAAATTATATATTCTCTGAAAAAAGGAACTAGTTAGCTCCTTTTATCACTCAAAAGGAAGTTAGTCAGCTCCTTTTATCACTCAAAAAGGACTCAGTTAACTCCTTTTATCACTCAAAGGCAACTAGTTAACTCCCTTTTCATGAGGAAGTTACCTTTATGACTGGCTCTCCTCTTCAATCTTGACCATCCATTTCGGTTAATCTTGACCATCGATCACCTCTTGGATTCTATAAAAGAAGCTCTCCATTACTCATTATAGCAGATGAATTTGGGAATTTGCATTGAATTTATGTTGAAATTCTTACTCACTTTGCTCAAATATGCATAGCTTTATTTCTTTCATTGTAATATCGTTTACATTTTAAATATGCATTCATTTAGCATACTATGTTTCTTCATTTCTTAGATTAATAATTGCATCTCTCATCTAGATTAATTGCACTTTCATTTAGATTCAAAAATCCTTCATTCTAGAGTTTTGGTTGCCTGCTTCTTGTTTTGAGAGTAAAGGCACAATCCTTCTAGTTAGAAGGCAACAAGTCACTCTATTAAACTTTTTGAATAAATAATACAATGTTTATTTCAGGATGATCTCATAAGTAATGATCATGTTGAAGTGTATGTGAGGATCAAAGGCCCCCAATTTTGCATATACATTTCTAGCACCCATCGTGGGGTAGGAAAAATCAAATTTTCTATCCTCATTTCGAGAACTCTCATTTTCACGCAAGTAACTAAGGGTTTCACCTCCTTCATTGCACTTTCTCATGCGAAAAATTGCATAAATTTGCATTTCCTTGCGTGGTGCATTTCATTTTCTTGCGTAGGCCTATGTGTGATCTTGCAATAGCATATGCAAATACAATATTCAGAATTTAGAATTTAGAATTCAAATTTATCATTATGCATTTGACTAACGGTGTTTTTTGAAGCATTTTTATTTTTGATTTCTTTTTTTTTCTATAGCTTAACAGTGGTTTATAGGACATTTTGAAAATTCTATAATTTAAAAAAAAAAAATCTATAATTTTGACTTTTGACTTTTTCATAGGTTTTGGATTTTTTAAAGTTGTTTTATGGGTATTAGAAAGAACAAAAAAAGTTAAATTTTATTTTTCCATAGTTAAGCTTCCATTTGACTAATGTTGTTTTCTGAAGCATTTTGTTTCTAATTTATGGTTTTCAATAGCTTAAAAGTGGTTTGTAGGACACCTGATGAAGATACCTTTTATCCAAATACTTGGAATATATATTGACTATGTGAATGCAGGACACTTGTCAAAGATATGCATGAGTTAGATTTGTTTCAAACCCACATAAATGTTGTGTCTTCTTTTACTACTTTTCACACATAGTATAAATAGGGCTTGTGAACTTCGTAGGGTGCAAGATAGGGGAATAGGGGAGTGTGCTCTTTACCACTTAGAGGTCATGACCAAGGGTAAATCAGAAACCCAGAAGCCTCTGAAAGATGACATCCAAGGGAGGCAAGCAAGTTAGTGGTTCTCCCAAACAAAACCATTAATGAAGAGATGATGATTTCCTTTTAGAGGATCAAAGTCTTAGAATAGGACAAGGTGGGATCGATTAAGCTAACTTGGTGATTAACATGTCATGTATGTTTGGGTGAGGAAATGAGGTAGAGGAGCATGCTCCTTCTCCTTGAGGGAAATCAAAAACTTTACCCCTTAGATTCAAACCACCAGTCTGAGTCAATCCTTTAGAGGGCCTACCAGAGTGATCCAACCTTCAAGAATGACCCAAGTGAGCACACTCCTTTCGCTGGAGATTCTACCTCACTATAATAAAGAAACTTTTTTGAGTGAAAGACTCCAAATCCATATTAAATTCCTCTTCTTCATTATGATATCACATATCAAGAAGAGGCTCTGTAAACTACACTGGTCGGCACCAACCCCAGTCTTGCTAGTCAAGAGTGTGCACTTATAGATGTTGGTGTGGGCTGCTGGCCTCAACTTTGCTTGAGAAGCCACTAGGGATTAGTATGAATGGAAGCCAAGTAGAAACCTCTTAGTTAGTTTCTACCTGGTTCACCTCCAAAAGGAGGCATAATCTTTGTGCAAGGAAGGGGAAGAATCTCTCCTATAGAACTCACCATAGGCATGCAACTAGGTGTTTTAATGTGGTATACATGCTTGACCCCTACCACAAGGGTGTTCATTAAGCGTATATGTTATTGAGCCCTTTGAATATACCAAAAACATAGGTGCCCTCTAGGGGGTGACATAGTTTTGTGAGGTGTGTGCATGCACATAAGTTGTGGGACAAAAGTTTTTCCTTCTCTACCAATTTTTTATTTTAGGGATAATGACATGTTTGTTATTGAGTCTTTAAACATTGTCAAACTTGTCAAACAAAATAAATTTCAAGATTCCCCCACCCCTTTGAGTTGCTTCTTCCTCGGTTGGGTTGTTTGAAACTATTGCTTGCTCCCAGTGTTTATCTAGAAACCAATTATCTTGTTCAAAACAACCAAAATGTTGTTCAAAACTTGAAAATAGTCTTACTACCTATCTAAAATCTGTCAAAACAACCAACAATTTGTCCAAAAAAAAAAACACTTCAAAATTTAGTATCTACTTGTGCTCTAAATTTGGTCTATTATTTGGAACATTTTACCTCTTCTTTGTCTACGAACAATGTCAAATAGTTGCTTCCTGCTTAGCTAATACTTGTGACCTACACATAAACTAGTCTTGTCTCTTGTTCACTTTATCTTTGGTCTTTGGTGCTTGTCATACTCTATGACACGATAGTCATAATCTTTGGCTATTCTAGCCATTACTTAGATGACTCGTACCTTAGTATCAATACCCTTATCTTGCTTTGTTTTTGAGACTATGTTCTAGTGTTGTCCTTTTTTAAGATTTAGCTTTTTGTCCTTGTCTATGACTATGGCAACAAGAAGTGGAAAAGTATTTTATCCCCAAAGACCTAAATGAGATAGAGCTAAGGGTATTAATCATGATAGAGGTCACTCTTTAGTCCATACATGATCTATCTCTAGTTCATCTAGTGAGGATTCTTCATGATCCTCCTCACCTATCAGATCATCTTGGGTCCATAGAATGTTCTCTATAAACTTCCAACAAACTAGGAATCCCTTGTATCAAGAGGATCTTGAAACTAGAAAAGGTCCCACATCTCCAAACAACATATCTGAATTCTTTTTCAAAGGACCTTTCCAATCACAACATACTAAAACTGAACACATTCCAACAATGGTTGATTACGAACCTGAACACGGTGAACATAGCAAAAACCAAGACCAAACTAGGAATGACAAAGAAAAAGACCAAGACATTGATAGGGAGCAAAAAGAGGTGGAAATACTTCCTAAGCATATATCAAAGTATCATAAAGACAAAAAATTTCAAAAGGTCATGAAAATTCTGCTCAACAAAGAGAAAGAAAAATACTTTCTCAAACTTGCCCAAGAGGGAGCTAAGCTACCCCATCATTTCAATGTGGAAACTATCATCACACATGAAGAGGAAACTAAGACTTCCAAACTCCAAAAACAACTAAAAATTATGTGAGACCAATTGGCTTAGATGATGGATGAGAAAGCCAAACCCACGAAAACATACACCTTAGATGCTCTTTGTCCATTTCCATTTGACAAGAGCATAGACATGCCTCCTTTTCCAAGAGGAGTAGAGTTACATAAGTATCATAAATACTTTGGAACTACTAATCTCCAAGATCATTTGTGAGAACTCAATTCCTTGCTTATGGAATTTATGCATAATTAGACGTATCTCATGCATTTATTCCCAAGAAGTCTAGGCAGTCAGACTATGGAGTGGTTTTCACACTTGCCTCCAGTATCAAAACATTTGATGAAATTTCCAACTTGTTTTTCCAGCAATATTCTCATAACATTCAACACCCTGTTAACATCCTAGATTTATGTAATCTTAAGTAGAATATTGGGGAACCTTTCCTCACATTCCTTCGAAGGTGGAGACAACTTTATACTAAATAATCACACAAAATCCCAGAAACTGAGAAACTTGACATCTTTATGCATAACCTCCTACTTGATTTTGGGTGTAGAGTCCAACTTCAAGGTCCACGTACCTTTGAAGAAATGGTTACACAGGTTATCCGCATAGAAGAATTCATGGTTAAGAAGGGTGAACTTACTTTTCAAAAGGACACAAAACAAGGCTCCACCTCTAACAAGGACAAACCCAACTATGTCAACAAGAACTAAGAAATTGTACATGATGGGGTTGTTGACAATGTCACTCCTAAGATTGCTAAGGTAGCATTTAATCTCATAGATAGTCTTAATGTAGCCAAGAATATTGAGAAACCTCCTCCTGACAACAAGACATCTAGGAATAGACTGAGAAACTCATGGGCTACACACCCTAAATGAGAGTATACACCCTTGGGTGAACCTTTGGATGTGGTTTACAAAACATTGCTCCAACACAAGATTATTTCATCATTAGACAACCCTCATCCCTATGATCTGCAACCATGCCTACCATGGTGGAATGAAACCTCATTCTATGAGTATCACCAAAATAAGGGACACAAAACTAGCAACTACATAAACTTGCACCATAAATTCTAGGACATGATTGATGCTGGTGAATTTGTGGTAGATGGACTTAAGAAGAACTCAGATCACATGACATTCAAAGAGCCTTTCCTAGCCTATGAAAAAGGAGAGACTTCAAAATCAAAACCCAACAACAAGGTCAACTATGCATACTCCAATGATGACAATGTGATCAACATGGTTGAACCTATGGATTCTAAATATTGTAATGTCATCACCATTAAGAACAAATAGGATAATGATAAACCCAAGACACCATTTTTCTTGAGGGGCCCTACTTCCAACACAATGGATAACACACACTCTACTAATGTTGTTACTTGCTCTCATGCCAAGTTGGTGCTCAAAGGCCTTACACCCTCTACTTTAAATCTTGAAAAACATAAAGACAAAACCCTTGCTGGTCCATCTGGTACAGGTGAAAAACTCATGAAAAATTCAATAGCAACTAGCTATAGTGTTCTCAATCAACTAAAATGAACTAATGCTCAAATCTCTATCTTCAAGCTACTTGAAATCTTGCTTGCTCATAGGCAGGTTCTGGACAAAGCCCTCACTAAGGCAAATGTTCCTCAAGATCTTGATCTTGAGCAATTTCAATCCATGGTAGGTCACTTGACCTCACCTTATCTTATGACTTTCTCTGAGGAGGATGATAACTCACTGAGTCACCCACACAATCAACCTCTACACATCGAGATTATGATACATCAGACACGTGTTCATCGGGTACTCATCGATAATGGCGCTAGCTTAAATATTATCTCTGCTACTTTGCTTAGACAATTGAATTATTCTAAGGACTCTATTGATCCTTAATGCAAGATCACTATTAGAGCATATGATGAAGTTGAAGAAAAGTCTCTAGGTCTTGTTGTCTTACCCATTCACGTCAGTCCTGTAGAAAGGGATGTCACCTGTCAGGTGCTCAAAATTCCCTTGGCTTATAAATTTCTATTAGGATGACCATGGATAAATGAGATGCACACTATGCCATCCACATTTCACCAATGCATCATATTCCCATTTCAAGGCTTTGAAGTTACTATATCCTACCACTACTAGCTATACTTGCAATATGCTCAAAGCTATTGAAACTTTTGTCCTTGCTAATTGGGAATCCATTGATTGTCATGATAATAAGATGAAACAAATTGAGTAGTCATTCAAACTGAAAGAAACTGGCATGGGAGAGTATCATATTGAACTAGTGTTGTCATTAACATCTCTTTTAGAGTCTTCTCATCATTATGGGAGACCCTCAGTGGCAAAGAAGTTGTTTGTGTTGACACCTCAAACCAAATATAATGGTGTTGGCATTAAGTTATTATTTTCATTAGTGACAACACTTATCTATATCAGTATATCTATCGAGCTCATCACTCAGTCTAAAATGTATATCAAGTATTCAATGGTTACCTTGTACATTCATCACTGAAGCAGTTTACACTAATCTTCACAATGTCTACTGAGTGATGGAAGCACAGTGTCTACCGAGTGATGGAAGCACAGTGTCTATCTAGTGATGGAAGTACACTGCCTACCAAGTGATGGAAGCACAGTGTCTATCTAGTGATGGAAGTATAGTGCCTACCTAGTGATGGAAGCACAGTGCCTATCGAGTGATGCAAGCACAATGTTTACGGAGTGAAAGCAAGGTAAATGAAGGATTCAAGTTTTACTGAGTGATACTATATCCATTGAGTCTCCAATAGTTACTAAGTTCAAAACTATGTCAGGTGATTAGTATGGACCAAGCCTTCACTTCTATCAAGTGCATGATGATGCCGAGTAATGTAGTGGACATCGAGTATCAGAAGGTCACCGAGTCATTTCAGTGAACTTGAGTTATTTACTATTTGGCTGACTCAGTAATATTTTGTTCACTTGTGTTTTAGCCAACCTTGCAATTGTAATTATTGGAATGGTATATATGTAATCTATTATATCATTTGCAAGATATATATATGTGTGTGGATAAGAGTATCAAGAGAGACATGTAATGTTTTGAGAAATGTAAATGTGAATCAATAGAAGAGAAAAATATTCAGCAAGGTCTACAAGGAGAAGTAAAGATTTATTAGTCACAAGAGGTGATCTATACATCAAGGATCTAACCAAAAAATCAAGTTTGTAAAGTAGATCCAGTATTTCATCCTAACAGGTGAATTAGTTTTGTAAATCCTTTAACAGGGTAGACTTAACAGTCTTTGTATAAATCTCCTAACAGAGTGCATACTTTAGTGTATGTTTGTAAATCCTCTAACAAGGTGGACCTAGTAGTCCTTTATGCTCCTAATAGGGCAGATCACCAAAAGTGGTCAATGTAAGCCTTAACAGGCCAACTTCATACTACAGTAACGAATTTTTGTGGGTATCATCCCCACCCTAGTTTTACTTTTTATTTTGAAGATTTTTGGGTCACCAAATTATTGTGTACATGTGTTATGGATGTTTGATTTCTCATATATGTAGTAGATTAGATGAATGAATGATGAATGATTAAAATGCTGAATTGTTTAATGTTTTGAGGTTATTGATTCACTCCTCCCCTCTCAGTAACCTATCATATCTTGAATATTTCCAACAAATGTCACTTTTGTCAAGGCTATAGTTCCACTACAGGATGAAAGTGAAAATAGAGCCATTGTTGCATGGCTTTACAAAGAAGAGACTCTAGTAGACTTAACTGAACAAGCTTGAGAAATCACTCCTAAAAAGTATCGGCTTGGTCTTAGACTCATGAAGCGTTTTGGCTACAAGGGAACTTTCCCTATTGGGTGCAATAAAAACTTCCTAATTGATCCTATCAAGGAAAAAACTTGAAGCAACAATGATACAACTGGTCTAGGATTTAAGAAGGTTCCTTTCCATTTGGAACCTAATAAATTCATACCAAAACCTAAGAGTTCAACTAGAAACGAGTCAAAAGCCAAGTTTGATACTCAAGAGGAACAATCTAATGATGAGGATCCCTATCCTTATCCTATTCCTCATGATCTTGCTAAATTCTTTGCTGAGCAAAATGACTTTGTGCCACATATCAGCACTATGGATAGTACTAGTGATTCTTCTGAGGACAATACTAATTCACACCATGCCCATTCAAGACAAGGAAATTCTAGTCAGGTGTTACATATTGAGTACCTATGTAAAAATCTAGAAGATGAAGGAGAGTATGTCCCTATCAGTGTTGGGGAGTTCTATAGTCTCTTGCCATGTAGTACTAATTCTAAGGAATATGAGTTTGAATCTCTTTGAGAAGAATCTACTGATAAAGACATTGACAAAGTTCATGTCTATGAAAACCAAATTGAAGTGGGTGAAATGTCTAGGGCTAGGTCGGATGGGTCTGATCCAACTAGTGTCCTAGAGTCATTAATTGTTGATGTTAGTACTCAGAGGCATTTGAACACACCGGTAGACAAAGTCAACATAGGTCTCAAATTTTTGGTCCAAGCACTTAATGACTATACTATGAATGCAATCGAACCTGTCACTACTCTTTTACTCACACATCTTGAGCTTATAGACTAGAACCCTAATGCATCTAGTTAAGTCCCCACATTCCAGAGTGACTATGCTCTTTCCTACTACCTAAACACTATCAAACCTATAATATCTTCCACCAATGAACAAAGCATCAACATGACTAAAGCTAACATCAAATATCCTAGTCATAAAATTAAAAAGAAAAAATACAAAAGGCCTGATGGTGAAAACCACATTGTGGTAGTGTCAGAACCCAAAAAAGTAAAAACAAAAGATGTATCCAAAGGTGAAAACCTCTTTGAGGCACCCATGGATGAGATATTTGATACACTTCCAATTCACTTTCAAGAGAGATCATCTGTGTTGATAGAGCCAACATAGCCAATTAACTTGGGTATAGAAGAACATCCTCATATGATACATCTGGCATACTCATTGTCACCTAAAGAAAAGGAAAAGTTCATTGCCTTTTTCTGAGAGAAGAAGATAAATTTTTCTTGGACATATTCTAACATGCTAGGACTAGATCCTAATCTTATCATGCATCACTTGTCCATTAAACTGGGCATCAAACTAGTTAAACAAAAATTTTGGAAAATGCATGCTCATGTTGCATTGCTCATCAAAGTAGAATTGGAGAAAATTCTAAAAGTTGGTTTCATCTGTGTAATTGATTATGTTGAATGGATATCGAATATTGTTCCAGTCTCCAAGCATGATAAATATATCAAATTTTGCATTGAATTTCATGATCTCAGCTTGGTTGACATGTCTTAAGGACAATTTTCCACTTCCCAACATTGATATGATAGTGGACATGATGGTGGGCTATGAGATGTACTCACTAATGGATGGGTTTTCTGGTTACAATCAAATAAAAATTGTGCCAGAAGACCAGGAGAAAATTTCTTTCACATGTGCACGGGGAACCTTTTGCTGGAACGTAATGCCATTCGGTTTGAAATATGCTCATGCAATTTATCAGAGAGTAGTAACTACAATTTTTGATGATATTATGAATAAGACCATGGAGGACTATGTGGATGATACCTTGGTCAAAAGTGCTAAACACAATACTCATCTGCAAGATTTGGGACCCATCCTAGATTGCATGGAAAAGTTCAATCTTAGGCTCAATCCTAAGAAATGCACATTTGGTGTCACATCAAGGAAGCTACTAGGATACATTGTGTTTGCAAAAGGAATTGAGGTGGATCTAGAGAATGTTCAAGCAATTATGGATATGCCTCCACCTCATAGCATCAACTAGAGGAGAGGTCTACAAGGAAGACTCCAATATATTCATAGGGTCATCTCATAGTTGGCAAATACATCACAACCTTTTACAAAGCCTTTACACAAGGGTGTCAAATACAAATGGAGTGAGGATTGTGAGAAAATCTTAACATAGATAAAATAATATCTTGCTAATCCACCGATCTTGATGCCTCCTATCTATGGGAAGCTTTTGATTTTTTACATTTCAGCAATTGAAACATCTGTAGGAATCTTATTAGCTCAAGAGGACAATGATAGCAAGGAGAGAGCTATTTATTATTTGAGTCACACACTAATCTCTTATGAGAAGAATTACAACATCATTGACAAAGCTTGCTTGGCAATTGTCTTTCCTTCCCAAAAGTTGAGACACTGCATGCTTGCCCACACTACATAGCTAGTGGCTAAAATAGATCCACCAAAGTACTTGCTCAGTAAAGTAGCTTTCACAGGATGATTTTCTAAGTGGGTCATGATACTTAGTGAGTTCAAAATTTAGTATATTGAATGAAAAGGTATCAAGGGACAAGAAATTGCAGATCAACTAGCAAATGCACCTATGTAAAGCCTTCTCCCAATGAACATTGATTTCCTTGATGAGTCAATTCTAACACTCACACACCAAATGTGGGTGACGTTCTTTGAGGGGTCCTTCACACAAAAAGGATCTGGAGCTAGATTACTCTTCATAATGCCATAGAGATATTCATTACCCGAAGCATACAAGATTTTGTTTCCTTGAATGAACAAAATTGCTGAATATGAGGCTTTGATTAATGGCATGAAGATTGTAGTTGAATGGAGAGTTGATCAATTAGATATCTTCGAGGACTCCCAGCTCATAATCAACTAGGTTAATGATGTGTATCAAAAAAAGGATGAGAAATTGATCCCTTACAAATGCACGATTGATGTCCTAAAGAAGTATTTTGTGCACATCACCTTCCAAAAAATTCCTCAAGAAAATAACAAAGTGGCTAATGCAATGGCTACTTTAGCCTCCTTGCTACAAGTGCCTGACAATGATCTCTGACATGAGTTCTTGATGGAAGCATTACACTACCTAACCTATGATACCCCTAATTTTAGGATGATCTATTCTATTGTAGGACAAGACTCATCTCACTACCATCGCATTTACTCCTATCTCTATAACCAAACCATTTTGGATGGTTTAACTAGGAATGAAAAATGCTACCTTATCCATAATGCTTCACAATATGTCATTATTGCTAATGACTTGTTTAGGAAAGGTCTTGATGGAACACTCCTTAGGTGTTTAGAACCTAAAGAGTCCAAACACACATTAATTGATGTTCATGAGGACATTTGGTGATCCCACTCAAATGGCTTGACACTAGCTCGTAAACTCATTAGAGCTGGTTACTATTGGCCTAAAATGGAGCAAGAGGCAATCAAGTACACCAAGTCCTACAAGCAGTGCCAGCTCCATGGGAATTGGATTCACTCTCCAGCCAAGGAGCTCATTCCATCTACCACAATGTGGCCATTTCAACAATGGGTCTTTGACTTGGTGGGTCAGATTCACCCATCTTCTTCTAATGGACATAAGTTCAATATTACAACTATAGACTACTTCAGGAAATGGGTAGAGGCAGTACCCCTCACAATAGAAAATGGCAAAACTGTAGCTCTCTTTATCACAAACTACATCATATGTAGGTATGGTGTACCATCCTCCATCATTATTGACAATGGAGGATAGTTCAAAAACAAAGACCTCAAGGAACTATGTAAAAGATTCAAAATCACACAATATTGGTCTTCTATCTATTACCCCCAGGGTAATGGTTAGGTAGAGTCATCCAACAAGGTGATTCTCAAGATCCTCCATCACACAGTCAACAAATCTAGGAGGGATTGGGATCTCCAGATTAATCTAGCTTTATGGGAATATAGGACTAACATTAGGACTCCAATAGGTATGATGCCCTTTGCTTTGGTTTATGGGGTGGATACTGTACTTCCAATAGAGGTCGAGATTCCTACCTTAAGAATCTCTATGAAAGGCCTTATTACTGATGAAGATTACAAAATAGCTTGGCTTCAAGAGCTAGTCTTACTAGATGAGCATCGACAAGTGGCATGTGATCACCTGTGAGCTTATCAGTAGTGAATTTCAAGAAGCTACAATAGGAAAGTTAAGCCACGTGACTTCCACCTAGATGATCTCATCTTGAGAGAAAATCCTAGGAATTAGCAATAGTGGGTCCAAAAAGGGAAGTTTGAACCAAACTGGCTTGGTCCTTACATAATCACTACAATGTATGGATCTGGTGCTTACCAGGTTTCAATAGCTAAGGGAGAAGTGCTCAAGGAGCCTATCAACACTCTCCACCTAAAGTGGTTCTACACTTGATCTGATCTTAGAAGCTCCTTGTACATATCTAAATGTCTTGAAGAAAATCTAAAAATTGCAAAAAGTCCTGAAAAAAATCATTATCTTGGTGAAAACCTAGCAATAGGCACCTTGGTAATACAAAAAAAGATTGAAAATTTTCAAAAAAAAAACAAAAAAAGAGAAAAAAGAGAAAAATACAAAAAAATTGAAAAACAAGAAAGTACCATTGGTGAAAACTTGGAAAGAAGTAGCATGGTAGAAAAAAATAAAAATAAAAATGAAAGCTCTGCCAAGAAGGTGAAAACCTGGCAAACAAGCACCTCTTGTTCCTAATGCTCCATCTTGCAGTGCATCTTCTAGCTCCCTGTACAGTTTCTTTCCTACTTTAGTTTATTGCTTTTTTCTCATGTATCCATGGATTGAGTCTTATAATATCTCGGGGGCACTACTCTCCAATGTCTTAGTATCTCTTTCATGACAGTCACCAATTGTTTAAGCTATGCCTAATTATTGTCACTAGTGTCACACTTTGTTGAGATTCTTGTCATAGAATCTCTTTTGTGATAGTCAGCAGCTATTTCAGCTATGTCTTCCTACTATCACTAGTGTCACTCTTTGTTGAGATTCTCTTCATAGAATCTCTTTCACGATAGTCACCAATTCTTTTAGCTGCATCTACCTACTATTGCCAGTTTTATTCTTTGTGGAGATTCTCCTTATAGAATCTCTTTTGTGATAGTCACCAGTTGTCTCAACTATGTCTACTTACTATCAGTAGTGTCATGCTTTGTTGAGATTTTTAGCATAGAATCTCTTTCTTAACAGTCACAAGTTGTTTCAACTATGTCTGCCTACTATTGCTAGTGTCATGCTTTGTTGAGATTCTCCTCACAGAATCTCTTTTGTGACAGTCATAGTTGTTTTAGCTGTGTTTTCATACTATCACTAGTGTCACACTTTGTTAAGATTCTGCTCATAGAATCTCTTTCGTAATAGTCACTAGTTGTTTCATCTATGTTTGCCTACTATTGCCAGTGTCACACTTTTTCAAAATTCTCCTCATAGAATCTCTCTTGTGATAGTCACAATTTGTTTCAGTTGTGTCTACCTATTGTTGCTAGTGTCACTCCTTTGTCAAGATTCTACTCATAGAATCTCTTTCATGACAGTCACTGGGTAAAAGCACATACCTGTGTCACCTTTTATAAAGAAACTTGATATCAGAATGTGACAGTTCAACATTAATGGAAAAAAAAAAGGCATTTGTGTTTAAAATATGAAGATGATGTAAACTGATGAAATGTGTAGAATTGCATGAATTTTATGCCTATAATTTTTATAATTTTTTTGACTAAGAATTTATTCATTTTATTTTATTTTGAAGTCCCTTTTTTAATTGTAAAAAATATAGGATGTAGTTCCCATCAAACAAGTATGTGCAAATCATCTTTTTTTGTTCTGATTTGAAAATATTTTATAGATGACATGTATAGCTAGTGAATGAAAAAAGAAATAATTATTTTTTATGTATATTTTCTTTGTTATAAGTACTCAAGTTTGACCTTGTCAGAATCCAACAATTTTTTCCTCCCATCAAAACTTCCCTATCAAATCTATACCTTCTTGAAAAAAAATTACATATTTGTGAAGAGTATTCTCTCCTCTAGTGATAAATATTATTTTAAAAATTTTTTGATATGATTTACTATTTTTTTTCCTTTTTTGAGGGAGCATCTTTTGAAATGTTAAAATATCAGCTTATAATATTTTGAGATTATAACATATTATAACTAATCAAAAGACTCAAAAATTTATATAATGATAATATTGAATCTAAGATCTATAAAAGGGTATTTTTAGATTTTGAAAAAAGTTGAGTTTTGATAGAGAAATGAGATTTGACCAAAACAAGTTTTTGTATCACAAATGGTGACACATATTTGTGCTTTTACCCCACTAGTTGTTTCAGCTGTGTCTACCTACTATCACTCGTGTCACTTTTCAAGATTTCTTAATGCTAGATCTCTCTTGAGTCACTCACTAGCTATTCTAGCTATGTTTGTCTACTGTCACTCAATCCTCTTTAGATTATTCACATTGAAGATTCCTCTTTGACCTTAGTCACTAGTTGTTCTGGCTATGTTTGTCAACTATTGTCACCGTATTGAAGAGATTTCTTTCATCTATGTTCTGGACATTGACACTTGATATCAATCCCAAAAACATGAACTCAAAATGACATACTTGTTTAGATATTCTAAGAATTTTCTTTGTTTGTTTTTTCTTTGCTTCATCATGTCTCCTTGAGCAACTCAATGATGTCATTTTTGACTAGAGAAGCAAGGATTGGGGGCATGATCTTTTCTTTGCTTCCTATTTGTGGTTTACATACATATAAATGGGGTGTCCACTATAAGATCCTCCATCTTGTATTGGATGGCCGTGTGTACCTCAACTCCTTTTATATGGATAAATCAATGAGGTTGGTTCTTCTCCTTGCTTGTTGGAGTGAACTCTTTATGCTATAATAAATACTGATACTCATCTTGCTAAGTGAATGTATGGGTCACTATGAGTGTATATGGAAACTTATGTCTCAGGTTAAAGACACAAGGGTTGTTGTGGAAAAAATACTTATTGATTACTTAGCATAAGAGGGATCTCCCATGTGTCTGGTGTGTCTGTATACAAGAAACATTCTGGCCATCCTAGAGTTTATGCTCTGATGCTTATGTTCACTTGCTATATTAAAAGGGACAAATGTTATGGTCATTCTAGCTTCTTGTGCCTTGAATGCTTACATTTAATCCTGACAAAACTAGAACAAATGTCCTATTCATATTCTTGTGATTGCAATGTCAGTGGGGATTGTATGACATATGGGATTCACTATACACTTAGTGATGATAATTATTGAAGCTTGGTAACTAGACCTAGAGTTGCATCTAGTTTAAGATTGTATCTAGCATAAGATTGCATTGCATAAGCACATGTTTCGATTGTAGATCCACTTACATCATTTGTGATGAGGAATTATTGGCTTATTCAAAGTATCATGTTTCTTCATCACTGCACAAATGATTGGTTCATCACCCACTTGGCTACTTTGATTGCTCTCAATCCATTTTTGAGATTGAATTCAAAATTTGACACACTTAAACAACTCAAAATCACATTTTCAAATTTTGGGACTGGCATGATTGAATGCTTTGTGTAGTCCATTTTTTTTTCTGATACTTTGTGAATCTTGACATCTTTTCAAATTACACTTTCTTCAAACTTTCCAAGATTTCTTCATATTGGCTTCTATATTTCTTCTAATTGACCTAATCTCTTCTAAATTCTTCTAATCATTCTAATCTCTTCTATATTTCCTCTTATCATTCTGATCTCTTTTACATTCTTCTAAACATCAGATTGCTTTAGTGTCTTTTAACATACTATGCTACATCATCTTTTTTTTGGTGTGTCATCTTTCAATTTAGCTCCCAAGGGAATAGGATGATTACATCATTGAATCTGGAATTCAACTCAATATGAATCTTATGTCCAAATCACTCGAGGCATCTTGATTGCTAAGGGCATCTTGTTTCCATCTTATGTTCTCACCACTAGGGGCATCTTGTTCCCCTCTATCTGCCATCATTTGTCATCTATCTCATCTTTTCATCAACTAATCACATCTTATAACATCTCTAGTTAAAGTTTGATAGACAGGTATCAAGAGAGTCTAAACCTTGACTCTTGAGGATCAATCCTTGTTCTGAGGATGATTCTACGACTCATGATTGGATCATGTTTTCTTTTATGCTTAGGTATTTAGGTGTTCTATCTAGATCCTTAAACGTTAAGCTTCATTCTAGAAGAAATGTTTAAAATGCTTATTCAACTTAGGTATCTAGGTGTTCTATCTGGATCCCTTAAGATTTAGCTCGATTTTGGAGATAATTTTTAAAATCTTATCAATTTAGGTATCTAGGTGTTCTATCTATATTCCTTAGGGTTAAGCTCCATTCTAGAGATAATCTTTAAAAGCTTATTCATCTTTTTATCTAGGTGTTCTATCTAGATCCCTAAAGGTTATGCTCCATTTTGGAGAAAATCTTTAAAATTCTTATCAATTCAGGTATCTAAGTGTTTTGCTTGGATTCCTTAAGGTTAAGCTCCATTCTGGAGATAATCTTTAAAAGCTTATTCATCTTGGTATCTAGGTGTTCTATCCAGATCCCTAAAGGTTAAGCTTCATTTTGGAGAATTTTTTTAAAATGCTTATCAATTTAGGTATCTAAGTGTTTTGATTGGATTCCTTAAGGTTAACCTATATTTTGGAGATAATCTTTAAAAGCTTATCAATTTGTCTCTATGTCATCAATTTCAAAACCAATCTCATTTCTTGATCTTCACATCATGCTTTCTAATTTTCTTTCAATTGAATGTGGTGCTCACACATTCATTCAAAAAGGGGCAAAATGTAATACCCCAAAATTGGCACATTGCCATATTAACCAACTTTGTTTTATTCAACTATTCCTAAGTCCTATTTTACTAGGAAATTCTAATTCTAATAATTGCTACTTGATCTAGGTGTCAAATGCAGAAAACCATGATTTGCATTAATCATATTATTTATTTAATTCCTAAATATTGACTCAAATTAGCTACACAAACCTATCAATTTAATTTAATTTAATTATAAGTGCTTTACTTTAATTAAATTAAAATTACATCTTTAGCTAATATACAAAGGAATTAAATACATTTAATTTAATAAGATATCTCCTCTTTTTAATTATTGAATTTAATTATTCAATTAGTTAAATTTATCCATCTATGAGGTCATATTCTATTTTATTAAATTAGATATTCACTCAAAAAAAGGAACCAGTCAGCTCCTTTTATCACTCAAAAGGAAGTTAGTCAACTCCTTTTATCACTAAAAAAGGACTCAGTTAACTCTTTTTATCACTCAAAAAGGACTTAGTTAACTCCTTTTATCACTCAAAAAGGACTCAATAAGCTCCTTTTATCACTGAAAAAGGACTAAGTTAGCTCCTTTTATCACTCAAAATGGTTCAATTAACTCCTTTTATCACTCAAGGACAACTAGTTAATTCCCTTTTCATGAGGAAGTTACCTTTATGATTGGCTTTCCTCTTCAATCTTGACCATCCATTTTGATTAATCTTGAATGTCGATCACCTCTTGGATTCTATAAAAAAAGCTCTCCGTTCCTCATTATAGAGGATGAATTTTGGAATTTGCATCAAATTTATGCTGAAATTCTTACTCACTTTGCTGACATTTGCATAGCTTTATTTGTTTCATTGTAATATCATTTAGATTTTAAATATGTATCCATTTAGCATACTATGTTTCTTCATTTTTTAGATTAATAATTGCATCTCTCATCTAGATTAATTATACTTTCATTTAGTTGTATAAATCCTTCATTCTAGAGGTCTAGTTTCTTGTTCTAGTTCTAAGAGTAAAGGCATAATCCTTCTAATTAAAAGGCAATAGGTCGCTCTGTTAGACTTTTCAAATAAATAATACAATATTTATTTTGGGATTATCTCATAGGTAAATGCCATGTTGAAGTGTATGTGAGGATTAGAGCCCCCAAATTTTGCATATAGACCCACCATAGGATTTGGCTATGTGTCACGATCTTATGCTTCATTGCCACCTCACTTTATCTGGGACCTATAACCACTTGTCACTTTCTCACATACTTGCATTTCTCAACAATTGGGAAACTTTTTTTTGCCAGCATGTGCCAGCCATAGGATGTGCTATGTGGCACAATCCTATGACTTCACATCTAAACCTACCACATCAGCTCATGGATTTTTTTGTTTAAAATTCCTTTTGGGCTCAAAATTCAAAGTTTTTTGACCAACCACGGGCCCCACATTGCAGCACATAGCTTCCAAAAGCCATTGTCTTCAAGATATTGTAAATATGTAGCACTTTTTTATTTAAATGTATAGAGAGTTTCCCACAAAATTAATGTGGGACTAAAGCTTCCCACTATTTTCCTTTGCTCTACTCTATGTGGCATTAGATATTGAGAAAAATGCATACAAGCTACAACTAAAATGTTTGTGAGTCTTTTGAAATTTTATAGATTGTGCAATGACATGTCCATAGGGGATACTACCTATCTTAGAAATGAAAAAAATATGGATATTTATAGAGGTACTTGAGCATCAGAATGCTCATGTAGAGCATTTCCCCTAAATTGAATAAGCAATCACTAAAAGCAATGCATGTCTAGTAATTGAACAACAAAGACAAGGACAGATACATCCCAGTGCAAGTCACATGGCAGGGCCAAGGAATCACACATCACTCTTGTGATAGAAGAGCAAAGGAATGGAATGAAAATTGCAATTTTCCTTTTCATTGATTCCAAATCCTAGAATAGCCAAAACAAAACCATCGATAGAGACACCCTTATCAACATTGACATTGATCAAATTCTCCATCCAAAGCCCTAAAAAACCAATCTTTAAACTAAACTAAACTAGACTGGTTCAAAACATTCTTGGTCTCTAATAGCACTTGCTCTATGAGCTTCAAAAAATCATTATAGTCTGCATAAGACATGTAGAATTTACAGGTGGTGAACTCAGGGCTATGAGTTAGATCTATGCCCTTATTTCAAAATTGCTTTCCAATATCATATACTCAATCCAAGCCACCCATAATAAGTTGTATCAAGTAAAGCTCTAGAGAAATATGCATCTATAACCTCATATCAAGTTCATTAATGTAACAAATGACCTTGTAACAGCTCCACCAACTATCACATTCATCATAGGCATCTCCACCTCCAACAAGTTAAACCTGTAAAAAAATTTCGTACATAAGATATTGTCGTTGATCTTGTTATGTGCCATTTCTTCTATTAATACTTCTACGTGGTGCTCCTCTACAGCCTTCTACAATCAACTCCCTTGTTTTTTGGTGTTGACTTCCTTGTTTTCACAAGCTGCAGCTCTTCCTTTAAATGTTGGTAGCTCTTCTTCATGTTCTGCCTTCATGCATGGGACATCGGTCCTCCAGCAGCTTCAACTCTTTTAACAAGCTGGTCATGGTATTTTAACATGAGCCTACCCTACTATTTCATTCACAAGTTTTCCTTTTTCTCATAAATCTCCCCTTTCAATTTTCTTGTTCTTTTCTTCTTACATTCTAATGCAATCAATGATAGCAGTCTTCTCTTCAATAAGTACTTCACTTTCCTTTATTGGAAGAAAACCATATGAGGATGACAACACTTTCATTGTTGAATGTGATTGTTAACCTCTTGCCTTTGCACAATGATGTGGATATGGTGAACAAATGTCTTGAAGCTTATTGTCAATCTTGGGACCTTGTGTCTTTTGTGGATAGCTCTAATCCTCAATGCCATGCAACAATTGACATGATTAAAGTTATTGACAATGAAAGTGACCCAGTAGGTGTGGTAGTCTGCATTGAATTACAAATGTTGTTGAAACTTAGATGATGTTGCCATGGTCTTACATGGTCTAGTACTTTTATGAGTCTATCTTTGACATAGTATACCACAAGAGGAAATAATTCATGTTTCCTTCTCACTGTTATGCATTCCCCCCAAAGATTCATAACAAAATATTTTGGGTAAAGATAGATTCTTACAATGGATGAGTAAGAATTCATTGGTACATTGTTATGTTATGTTAGTGTATTTAGTATAATTAACAGTTTAAAAGAAACATTCGACTAACACTACTCTTGGAGTTTCTACATAAAATGGTTGCATCAAAAGATTTTTCAAACTGAACATTCCCTCACTATCATGAAAACTTGAATTATGTTCATCTTCTTCCTACTAGTACTATAACCATGAAAAAGAACCATGGAAATTTGTTTAAGAGGCTCATACTCTCACATTTGTATTCAGTCTAATGCAATTAGTCAGGCCCCAAAGTGGGCTTAGCTAAAAAATAAATTGTTTTCAAACAACTGATATGTAAAACTAATATATTGAACACATCATACTGATTGAAGTCAAATTTTATTGCTGAAACTAATTTGCAACTCACTTTTACACCTATCTACAAACTATTGACTCCATGCCAAGAGGTCTATTAACTGGCCTTAAAAACTGATCTGAACCTCTGATCGGGCTCTGAAATCAAACACACTAATTCTCTATCCTGGATACTCTTACCCTATCAAATCTCATCTCATAATGAATTTAGGGTCAAAAGATATTGACCATTAATGTTACCCTTTTAGAATTGCCTCCAAGAAAACATGTTAGAAAAACATAATTTGTGTTTGGATTTGGCTTCAGAAACTAGGTAAACTAACACTTGAGGAAACAAAAATTGGCGCATTGGTTCTCTATCATGAGGACAATATAAATCTAATATTTGGGCTCATGATAAACAATAGGATGCAAATGAAAAGTGGTCAAAGTGGGCTACTCAAAATTTGCAGATTGGAAACACTAGCAGAAAAGCATTTTTTGCAAATGGAATTGACTTGGGAAAGTGTGTAGATAGATTCGTCAAAGCTTGAAAATTGACACACTTGAAGCATTTTCAATATAGAACATAGTGGTATATTCCATTTGATCTCATCTATAATATATTTTGAGATATGACATCATGAATAGGGTTACTGATCAATATGCTCCTTTTGACACTAGTAAAAAGTTAGATATTGCATTTGGAATCACATTTGAAAACTGATCAAATGGATTCATCATAGCCTCAAAATTGAAATATAAAATTTTTCTAACCTCTAAAATGCAACACAAAATGAATTTTAGCATTTTGGTCAATTGGGTCAAAATTATAACAAGTCAAACAGGGCTTCCTAGAATTATGAATAGTTTACATCAGCATGACATCAGTAAATGACCAAATTTGAGGGATTAAAAACCTAGTCAAATGGATTCAAAAGGACTCAAAATCTAAAATATAGGTTCTCTGGTATAGACACTAGACATTCCTAAAGCGATGAGTCATGAAACATAACTGAGTGCTTGATATTCAATTGCAAACATGGGCTCCTATCATTGTTTGACACTTGAGCAAAAATTCAAAATTGACAATTGCTCAAAATAAGACTTCACGAAATGGCTTGAAATGGAAATTTATCTTCATGAAACACATAGATGCACTAAATGAAAGGTGTTAGAAACATTAAACACCTCATGGGCCTCAATTGGATAGTTAGGTACATATGCATTAAAAAGTGCTTATAGGGGTTGATTTTCTCAAAGGTACTCAAAATTGGGACTTCGATTTTGAGTCTCAATAGTGTGGAATGGGGGTTGGGTTAGGTGTTAGTAATGGTTAGATGATAGGTTAAGGGATGGGGTTAGATAGTTAGGTTTAGTGTTTAGTAAGTTTCTTTTTTAGTGTTAGTAAGTAATTTTAGGATTTAGTTAGTTAGTAATTATATTAATTAAAAAGGTGCTAGAGAAAGGTATTAATGGAGTTGGATGATTAGGATTAGTTAGATAATTATTTAGTTAGAAATTTTAATTACAATTGGTTAGTAGTTATTTAAGTTTTTAGTTTTGATACTTAGGATTATAAATTAGATAGTATTAAATGTTAGTAGATGATAATTATTATTAATTTAGAAATAATATTTAGTAGTTAAATGGTGCTAGGATATTTGTAAATCATTTATTAGATAATGTTAGTATCTTTAGATAGATAGTAGCCATGATTGGTTTTATGCAAGTTTTTAAAAAGTAAATAAAATTAGTAATTTATTAAAGATTGTTTTAGTTTAATTTTTTTAACTTTTATCATTAAAGTAGTATAAATATATATTAGATATATATTTTAAATTTAAGAGGATATTGAGTAATATAAGGGATTCTATTAAAATTAATTACATACAATATATCATTTTATATGTTCTAACTTATTATAGTTATACGAGAACATTTTGAATTCACTATGTGTGTATCTTATCAAAATCTTACTATCTAGATTCGTTAAAACCATAAACAATGAATCATTTTTTAACTCAATACATTAGGCTTATCAAAATCACTAAAGAATCTCTTCACAAATGACATGTGAATTATAGTGAAATGTTAAATTTAATTTGATGAAATGTTTAAACCTAGATCTTGAAAATGAAACCCCACCCCAGTTCACATTAGTCTCATCATCAAACTATCACTTAGATAAAAATGTGTTAACTAGAGACCTTTAACCTAAACACATTGTAACCTAGTCATTCAACCTCAACACTTGTAAAAATTCCATCATCTAAATAATTCTTAATGACACTTTATGATATAGGAGCATTCTGGGTTACCTTGTTATCCTGCTCATTTTTGTTCATTCTACAAGTCGGTGCCTAGCAAATCCTTCATGTGCCTAGCGATTCTTTCATGTGCCTAGTAGTCCTTCATGTGCCTAATAATTTTTTCATGTGCCTAGTAGTTCCTTCATGTGCCTAGTAGTCCTTCATGTGCCTAGCAATTCCTTCATGAACCTAGTAGTCCTTCATGTGCCTAGTAGTTCCTTCATGTGCCTAGCAGTTCGGTTCCTTCATGTGCCTAGTAGTTCAGTTCCTTCATGTGCCTAGCAATTCCTTCATGTGCCAAGTTACTATAGCATTTCCTTCATGTGCTAAGTTATCCAGTGTATATCAAGTGACTCTTCATGTGCTGAGTTATCTAGTGTATGTCGAGCGACTCTTCATCTACTGAGTTATCTAGTGTATGCTAAGTGTCAGTATTTGAACATGATTTCTATGAGCTGACTTGTGAGATTTATTTTGACAGTGACATTTGTGTTAAGATATTTTCTTCTAATGTGTTTAGACCATATTTGGGTTGGCCCTCCTCTTATGTAATGTTTTAGAATATTCTATGAGCCATTTTGGCAAGTATATATAGAGTGTTTAGGCTTAGAGTTAGGCAAGTTTTGTGCAGTAGATTGCAGAGTAGAACTAAAAGAACAAATTTGCAATTGAATCTTTCAATGTGAATGTATTTATTATTGGCCATAACCTAGAAGGCCTTATAGCTAGGCATGTATGTTGAATATGTGAAGAATCAACAAAAGTATTTCATTCTTCTTCCTCCTTTGGTTGTTGTTCCTTGTGTTTGCTTCTGTTATGTTAACTCTTGTAGGGTGGTTTGGATAGTTGGGTGACCCTTTGTGTTGGAATATTCAAATATGGAAAGAGTACTTATGAGAGAGAGAGGGGGGGGGGGGGGGGGTGAATCATAAGTATCATATTTTATCCAATAAAACTTTTAACTGAAAGTAAATTACATGCATGTAAATACATTAAATAAACATGTAATTAAAGACATGCATCAATAACTCATAACACTGGAATTTGGTAACCCAGAAACCCTCCAGGAATAAGAAGGTAAAACTGGGGTGGGGATGATACCCACAAAAATTACTATAGCAATATTGTTCAACCACTTCTGATAGTCTGCCCTATTAAAGGCTTTACACTATGTCAATAGTGACCTGGTTAGAGGATTTCAAACACTTAACATGAAGTGTCACCCTGTTAAAGGATTTAGTCACCTAATTAAGGATTTACAAAATAGTTGTTAAGCTAACCTATCACCATAGGATTTTCATTCTAATACAATTGCTAGAGATTATTAGGTATCATGAACCTAATAGATTACAATCCTTGATTGCTGAATGCAGGCCCCTGTTCTGCTTTCTCTGATCTTAATCCTTTTGTGATCTGATAATCCTCTCTTCTGAAAATGGAATTCCTTGTGCACCCTTGTATGCCTTTTTACACCTCTCTTTTACAATGAAATTTTGTCTTCCTTATAAAGACATTTGAGAATTTAGGGTTAGGTATGGATCTACGATCCATATTCAATCTTCATTTTTCGCTTATTGTTTGCACTTCTTCTATTGGTTGCATGCCTTCATCATTTTTCTTATTGGCTGCATGTAGATTGCATAGGAAAAATAAAAGATTCGATCTCATCATTAAATCTTTCGAGATTTACCTTTTGTCGGCTGCAAAAACTGTTTGCATCATAGTTTGTGCAATCACAAACTCTTATGTTGATATACTGAGTTACTAAGCTCCTAAAGTATTGATAATACTCGGCACATGCTATTTCCTGGATAGCTTGACACTTAAACAAAATTGTATCACTCAGAACCTTAATTTATTCGGCACTTATTAACACTTGGCACTTGTATTACTCGGCACTTATACTTCACTCGGTATCTGATCTTCACTCAGTATCTGATCTTCACTCGGCATCTAAAAACTACTCAGCACATGAAGATCACTCAGCATCTAAAATCTTCCCTAACTCGGCATTTGTTGTGGCTCGACATGCATGGTGTACTTGGTTCCAATGTGGAATGTGATTAAGTGTGTTTGGCACTCAAGTGTCAAAAACCATTATGAGGTTAACAATCTCCCCCTTTGACATGAGTGACAAAAACACTTAACTGACCTTATTTGTACATTTACTAATTTGATTGGTATATACAGAGTTTAAAGAAAACTTGATCAAAATTTGTAACTTACAATCTTACAATATATACCTCAAAAATTTTATAACTCCCCCTTAGTTGATTGTGCCTTATCTGTATATCAAGCTCCTCCTTTGTATCTTTTCTCCCCCTTTAATTCATCTCATAATATCTATATCTTCCCTTATTATAACTATTTTCTCCCACTTTTTTGACACTTATATCAAAGAATTTTTAAGGGTTAAGACCATATTTAGCCAAAAATGTGTTGTTTACCTCCATAATCATCCTGAGAGCTGCATCCCAATTGTTCAAAACAATTTTCAGTGACTTATGTTGGATGGCAGTCTCGGTAGCAAGATGAATAAGTCCATCTGATGTAGAAAGATTTGGGTCTTTCTTGAGAACAATTTTGGCATATACTTGCTCTTTATGGAGTATCTCTAAATGTGGGGTAATGGAGGATTGTAGCTATATTAATTTAGCCTTGATATTAGCCTCATCTGCTATTAATACAACTATTTCTTTGTGAGTGTGAAGCGATTGAGCAAAATGCTTCTCACTTTGAGCTGGATCATTTGGTAGTTGCATGCTTGAAATGTTTAAATTTCTTTCCAGGCTCAGTATCTTTTGGCTTGTTTCTTGTGTGAAGTATGAAAAATCACACAACTTTTTGTATAGTGAGAATATATTCTCAAGTACCTTTTTCACTTTGTCAATAAGTTTTTCCAATTCAACTTGTGAAAGTGCAATTTGTCTTGATATTTTCTCATTCACTTTCCCTTGAAATTTTCTTTCTGGCCATTCCATAAGTTTTGCATTTGTTTTTAGGTCTTCATTTGTCACCTGGTCAACAATATCTATTAATTGCTCTGTGATATGCTTTGACTCATCTTGTGATTGCAAACTAAAGGCATCCATAAAGATGTCTTTAATATCATATAGTGTCTGCTTATGTTTATACCCCTTCCTGAGTATTTCTTGTCTTTTCCTCCTATTTAGTGCATCCTGTACCTCATTGATTTGATCAATGGTTATTGATTTTGAGTCATAGCTCAGTATTACTATCTCCTCATCTAATTTAGGGTCTCCATAGTGAAGTACCCTTGCAACTCTAGTAGTACTAGATGATGGTAATGATATTTGCAATGGCTGGTGTGAAAGAGTTCTCGAGGTAGGAAAATTTATTAATGTTTGTATTGCCTCCTGTTCTTTAGGTGTTTTCACTATTTCCTCCTCCTTCTATCTACCATGATCAATTATTGTAATTTGTGGAAGTGCACCTTGTGTTTTTGCTGTAGGATCAGATGTAATAGTCTGTCTTGTTTGTTATGTTCCTTTTTCTACAGTTGCACTTGGCTTCTGTCTTGCAGCATCAACTATGCTTTTTGGTAGTTGAAATTGACTACTAGTAGTTGTAGAGATGATAGAAGGTGGTTCTTGTGGATTTACCTTATCTTTGATTGTACTTTCTACTAGTTTTTGGAATTCATCTATACTGACCAATACTGGATCTATACACAATATTGCTTGTTGTGTAGATTGGTCAAGAATTCTTTTCAGATCTTCTACAGTTAATGGATTGATATTCTAACTAGAAGTATTAGGAACATCAGTAATAGTTACAGTGTCTGTAGGTGAGATGGATTCTTGAGTAGGGCTAGGGGGTGGCAATTGTTTGTCTTGCACACTCTAATCTGGTTGTTGCTCTTGCTCAACTGTTGCCAATTTGTCTTATTTTTGTGTCTCTTCCTCCTCTCCATCTTTCTTTTCTTCTTCCTTCTTCTCTTCTTCTCTTCTTCTCTTCCTCTGTTCTATTGGTACAGTAGCTTCTTCCTTGTATTCTTCCTCAAGAAAGTCTTCAATCCTTTTGTACAAGTTCTTCCATGATTTCATTGTTCTTTAAACAATCTCTTCCATCCTGTTTTGAAGTATGAAGAATGCCCTGTATTTAGATGTAAACCTATTATTATGCCTTTTGAATACCTTTCTTACTTTTTCCTTGGTCAAATCCGGTAATAAACTTGCTAGGGTTGATTCTCTCATCTCCTTCTCCATTTTTAAACAAAAATGTCATCTGTCTTCTACAATCTTTGACAGTTCTTTTGGCAATTGACCATCTAGTTCAAGTCGAGTATACTTGAACTGTGCCATCATTCCATACACTATTTCTTCTATCTTATTTTGTTCTTCTTTTGTAAATTTACTAAAATCAACTTTATTTAAATTACTCAAGTCACCATTTCCAATCTTTTTACATAAGGTATCAACTGATTAATTGATTACCTTTTCAGATTGGTCTTCTTCATCAGTGTTAGGTTGAGCCACATACCTTCTTCTTTTCCTCGGCTCTTCTTGTGTTTCCTTGATTTGTTTCTTCTTTGTAACCTCCTCTTCGGTCTTTTGAGTGGAGGCCCTTGTTAATGTTCATGTAGTTGGCTTTTGAGGTGATGGCGTGGAAGATTTCTTTGATCTAGGCTTGGCTGGAGGCTGGTCTGTTGCCTTTCTCTTCTTTGGCTCAGCTTCAGTCGGTGCTTCTTTGGCTTCTCCTTCCTCTGCACCTTCCTCCTTGTCTTCTCCAAGACCTTGTGTTAATTCCATTGGCTCTTGTTCCTACTCATCTTCATCATCACTATCATCTTCTTTGTCTTTTGCTTCAGCCTCAATTTCTTTACCAAATTTCTTCTTAATCTTCTTTATTAATTTGTCTTTCTTCTTCAATGTGGAAGCAGTTTTTAATTCAATATTTATCTTTGATCTTACCACATCATAAGTACCAAAATGTGGAGCACTTTTATCTGTTTCTTCTGCCAATAATGCAGTTATTGCTACTGATGCCTCATCAATATTAATTTCATATCCAAATTGCCTTAGCCATCTTACTCTTGGTATTACTGCTTGAATATAGGTAAAATCAATGTCAACTAAGAAACATATATCATTTGTATGTTTTTCTACTAAGGAAGTTGGTATACTTGATCTTTGCTTCATGGATTTCTTGAAATCCTCAAAATAGCTTGTCATCAATGTATCAAAATTTTCTCCCATTTGTTCTATATATTCATTAATTTGTGCAATGATGGTTCTGTCATTCCTCCATGCTACTTTTCCAAAAGATGGAAACTCATTTTGAACATAAAAGAATATACAAACTAGGATTTCTCCAAATTTGCATTGAGTGCCCTTTGTTCTTCTTATGGCAGCTAGGTTTTCATTGATCTATTGCAATTGCAGTTCTGTAAGATCATAAGTATGATCCTTTTTCACCAATTTTTAACCTACATCTATTGTAATGCATGGTACACTATTGAGTCTACTAGATTGATAGAATTTATGGGTGATGACTCTAATAGAAAACTCAACTAGAGGATCCTGTATGGTATGATTTGTCATTCCTCTTTTGTTCCATTGTGCACCAGTATTCTTTTCAATAACCTCCTTTGATTCACTTCTCAGGGTTTTGTACCAATTTAGGGTTGGGTACCCTATTACTCTATGTATAATTTCCTTCATCAATTTGATGGGAATATCTTCTAACCACAAATTTTCACCATGAATTCTGCTTAGTACAAGTCTAACCCATTCTGTTTTGAATACGGTGGGAAAACTTAAAACTCAGGTCAAACCCTTTCTTTCAACAATTTTGAATTCTTCTTTCAAAACTCCATCTACATACATTTTCTCATAGGCTTGTCTTATTTGCATGTCTCCTAAAGCACCTATCTTACAATTGTAGCATTTTCTTACATCTTGAACCATTATAACTTTTGGGGGAATTTGAGAGAGAGCATCGGCTGGATCATTTTTGTAGGCAACTTCGAGAATAGGATGGAGATCAGGTTGCTTGACCTCATTTGAAACTAACTGAACTTCTAAAAACTCTTTTACCTTGGTTTTCTTCGAACTTGATGCCATTTATGCAAACTAGGGTTTTCTCAACAAAAGGGTACGAAACTACGTAGTTTGGCACAAATGAAAATGCCTCAAGATAGATGAAAAATGTGTTGAATGTGGTTGCAATCTGCTTGATATGCTAGATTCTTGCTATGAATTTGCTCAGCTCTCTTTCTTCTTCTTTTCTTCTTGATCACGATGAGTAAAACTGATTGAAATCATGATAATATACCCTATTTCCATCGCATTAAATGCTCAACTACCAACTCGGCTTCTGAAGAAATTTTGACCTAACTCGGCTTCCATTGGAGTTATCCAACTCGACATTAGTTATCAGCTTAGTCGCTGTTGGGAGCTCGACATTTGTTGAAGTTTTAACTCGGTATCCAAAGACAACTCGGCAACAACATTTAGTTTTTGTCTTGACATAATGTTTCATGTAGATTTATACTTTGCTTATCTTCTTTGTCTTGGGATTGATGTGTGATATAGCTTTGTATATCAGTCCTGTGTACTTCTCATGCTTAGTTTGATGAAGTGTGATCACTTGACCCATTGGGTAAAGTGATCCCTCCACTTGATGTGTTGCACTCATCTTTCTTTTTCCAAGTCTTATTCATTTGCCCCCTTATCTTTTTGACATCAATCTTTTGTTTTCTTTTGTTTTCTTTAGTCTTGGGTGCCTTTGATCTTGTAGGACAGTTTCTGCTAATATGACCAATTTTCAAACAATTGAAACATGTAGTTTGATTCAACCATCTTTTGTAGTTCCCTTTGAAATGTGTTCTTATGCAGTCCTATGGTATATGCCCATATTCTTGGCAATAATGACAATTGTACCTGGTGTTGTAATCCCAATGATAATGACTTTCATTCCCTTCTATTTTTGCTAGATGGTTTGATGTCCACATAGGTTTTGATCTGCATTCAAATGCCCTATGTCCATACCTTTTGCAATTGTAATAATGTCCATCAAATCTCTGAGTCCTTGTGACATTGGATCTGCAATTTTGCGTCATATGTCCTTGCATGTTGCACTTGTGACAGAAACTCTTATTTTTGGGTGTGTTTGATTGATTGAATCTTCTACTCCTACACACATTAGCTGTATGCCCCTTCTTATTACAGTGATGACAAGTAGGTTTTGAATTCTTACCTTTATCACTTCTTTGTTCAGCACTCTTTGATGATTTTCCAACTTTAGTTCTATTCTATCCTAGTCTTGATGTATCATGGGAAGATTTTGGGGATTTCAACAATTGTTCAAAATACTTGATGGCTTCACTTGATTTATTGAGATTCTCTACTACCTCTTTTTCTCTGTTCAATTCATTCTACATTTGTTCATTCTGCATTTTTTCATTCTGCATCTTCAAGGTAGAGATCTCAATATCTTTTACATTAAGTTCATG
The DNA here is from genome assembly GCA_028749045.1 of Cupressus sempervirens. NCBI lineage: Eukaryota > Viridiplantae > Streptophyta > Pinopsida > Cupressales > Cupressaceae > Cupressus > Cupressus sempervirens. Next base: position 644,697,427 of record CM053786.1, on the reverse strand, counting down.
ATGAAGGTTCATCATTTGGGCAAGTGTATCCATCTGCATGTTTGAGATCCTTGTCAATTCAGTAGATTTTTCTTCAAGTCTGTTTGCAAGATTTCTTTTGTCATTTTCCATCATCACTTTATCTTCAACTGCTCTCTTCTTGTGTTCAGTGATTTCACATATCTTTATGGCCTGTGACTCATGTTCCATCTTGAGAGATCTTATCTCCTCTACTTCAATTTTATTTTTCTCCATTAATTCTGCTATTGTTGCATGAAACTCTTTAGTGTCTTTGTTGGAAAATATGTTGGTGGTATCAATTTCCTTGTAGTGTATATCATTTTCAGCTATGGCTAGATCCTTTCTTTTTTTTAATGAGTTTTTCAACTTGTTTCTAAATTCCTCCAAGCTATGCAGAGCAAGTTGCACATCTATCACCTGATTTTCAATTATCTTTCCAAGTTTGAAAGCTTCCATCTTTAGATCTTTTCCTCCAAGCTGTTAGGCTTTTCCTTGTGAGAACCTGGATCAGCTCTGATACCAATTTTTGGAATATTCAAATATGGAAATAGTACTTATGAGAGGGGGGGGGGGGTGTGAATCATAAGTATCATATTTTATCCAATAAACCTTTTAACTAAAATTAAATTGCATGCATGTAAATACATTAAATAAACATGTAATTAAACACATGTGTCAATAACTCATAACACTGGAATTTGGTAACCCAGAAACCCTCCAAGAATAAGAAGGTAAAACTGGGGTAGGGATGATACCCACAAAAATTACTGTAGCAATATTGTTCAACCACTTTTGATGGTTTGCCCTGTTAAAGGCTTTACACTGTGTCAATAGTGACCTGGTTAGAGGATTTCAAACACTTAACATGAAGTGTCACCCTGTTAAAGGATTTAGTCACCTAGTTAAGGATTTACAAAATAGCTGTTAAGCTAACCTATCACCATAGGACTTTCATTCTAATATAATTGCTAGAGAGTATTAGGTATCATGAACCTGATAGATTACAATCCTTGATTGCTGAATGCAGGCACCTATTCCGCTTTCTTTGATCTTGATCCTTTTGTGATCTGATAATCCTCGCTTCTAAAAATAGAATTCCTTGTGCACCCTTGTATGTCTTTTTACACCTCTCTTTTACAATGAAATTTTATCTTCCTTATAAAGACATTTGAGATTTTAGGGTTAGGTATGGATCTATGATCCATATTCAATCTTCATTTTTCGCTTATTGTTTGCACTTCTTCTATTGGTTGCATGCCTTCATCATTTTTCTTATTGGCTGCATGTAGATTACATAGGAAAAATAAAAGATTCGATCTCATCATTAAATCTTTCGAGATTTACCTTTTGTCGGCTGCAAAAACTATTTGCATCATAGTTTGTGCAATCACAAACTCTTATGCTGATATACTGAGTTACTCGGCTCCTGAAGTATTGCTAATACTCGACACATGCTATTTTCTGGATAGCTCAGCACTTAAACAAAACTGTATCACTCAGCACCTTACGTTACTCGACACTTGTTAACACTCGACACTTGTATTACTCGGCATTTATACTTCACTCGATATCTGATCTTCACTTAGTATCTTATCTTCACTAGGTATCTAATCTTCACTCGACATCTGAAAACTACTCGGCACATGAAGATCACTTGACATCTGAAATCTTCCCTAAATCAACATTTGTTGTGGCTCGACATGCATGGTGTACTTGGTTCCAATGTGGAATGTGATTAAGTGTGTTTGGCACTCAAGTGTCAAAAACCATTATGAGGTTAACACTTTGGACCTCATTATTCATCCCTTTTCCTATTTCAGTTGGTATCAAAGCTTGAGGTTAATCCTTGTGGAGATTGGACCATGTAGAAACCTGATTTAGATTTGGTTATAGGGTTATATATCTATGGATCTGACCTATAATTTGTAGAGAATTATGATCTTTTAGGAACCTAATTTGTAAAGATGGTTCATGGTAGAAGAAATGTTGATGATGCTATTTTGGATTAGTTGAGACAAATTGCAGCTAGATTAGATGCTGTGAAGATAGCCAAAAGGAGAGGAGCACATCTTGATGATATAAGTGATGATGAAGTAGCAACACCAAACCATAATCCAAAACTTGAAGAAGATCAAGATGAGGAAAGATTTTTGTGAGTGTTGTTTAGGGAAAATTCAAAGCCTACTATAGAAGTTGTTCCTTATGATGGAAAACTAGATATCAATGTTGTGTTGGATTAGATCTTGGATATGAAGAAGTTATTTGAGTATAAAATAATAGAAAGGTGAAGATTTTAGTCACTAGGTTGGAAAGTCATGCATCACTATGGTGGGAACATTTGCAAACTAATAGACAAAGGAGAAGAAAGGAGAATATTAGAACTTGGCCAAAGATGGTGAACAAGGTAAAGAACAAATTACTCCCTACTGATTACCAAGTTAGCCTATTGAGAAAGATGCAAAATTTGAAATAAAAAGACATGAGTGTGAAAGAATATACCAAGGAATTCTATAGATTGGACATCAGATCTGGACATGTGGATGACGATGTTGAGAAAATTGCAAGGTACATTACTAGATTGAAATCTGAAATTTAAGATGAAATAAGTTTTGTGAAGTTAGAAAGTGTAGAAGAAGCATATCAATATGCCTTGAAAGCTGAGGAGATTTTGACAAAGAAGCATGAACAAAGACAAAGAGGTAGGGGTGGTAGATTCCAGAGAGGCAGAGGTAGATCTAATAGCTCTATGCAAGATAAAGGAAAATTTGAATGGAAGAATGATGAAAAAGGCAAGACTAAATGGAAAAGTGGTAATTTTTATCAAGGAGGCACTAATTCTTATTGAGGAAGAGGTAATTCCTATTCTAGAGGTGGATTTCATGATAATTATTTTAGATGTGGTAAAGAGGGACATAGATCTTTTGAATGTAGATCCTCAGAAAGTAGGCAAGGTAACATAAATGTTGTGATTCAAGAAGATGATGAGGGTTCACCAAGTGGACTTGAGGTTGGAGAAAATATGATGGTGAGAAGAACCTTATGTAATAAGGGAAGTGATAAGGAACCTATTTTAAGGAGAAATCTTTTCAAGACAAGATATAAGATGGTTGGAAAATGCTACAAAGTGATCATTGATAGTGGAAGTTCTAAAAATCTAGCATTAGAAGAGCTAGTTACCAAGTTGCAGTTGTAGAGGCTGAAACATCCCAAACCTTATCATGTTTCATGAATCAAAGATGAGCATAAGATATTGGTAAGTGAGTAATGCCTTATGAAGTTCAAAATTGGACATTACTTTGATGAAGTTTTGTGTGATATTATGCCCATGGATTATTGTCATATTTTTTTGGGTAGACCTTGGTAATATGATAGATATGTTATACATGATGGAAGATTGAATCAATATAGTCTTTGGGTAAATGGGGAGAAATAAATATTGCTGCATTTAATTGAAAGTCTAAATGAGGTTAATTGTACTGCTATAAAAAATTTCATGGTTAATGGGAAACAATTTAAAAAGGAAATAAAAAACAATCAAGTCTATTTTGCCATAGTTCCTAGATGACTGAGTATTGGTAGTAATGACCGAGAAATAGAAGCTAGTAATGATTGAGTGATAGTAGATAGTGATAGCCGAGTACCAATAGAAATTACAAAATTTCTGCATGAGTATAAAGACATTATTGTTGATGATATTCTTGATGGTTTACCTCCAGTAAGAAGTATAAGTCATTGTATGGATCTGATTCTGTGAGCTAGTTTTCCAAACAAAGAACCATATAGTTTGACACTTGCAGAGAATGAAGAACTTAATAGACAAGTGCATGAATTTTTGTAGAAAGGTTTGATCAAAGAAAGTTGAAGTCCATGTGTTGTACCTACTATATTAGCACCTAAAAAATAATAGAGAATGGAGAATGTGTACTAATTCCAGAGCTATTAACAAGATAATAGTGAAATATAAGTTTCCTATGCCAAGGATGGATGACATAATAGATTGTTTGAGTGGAGCAAAGTATTTTACCAAGATTGATTTGAAGAGTGGCTATCATCAAATCGGAATTAGAGAAGGTGATGAATGGAAGACTACTTTCAAGACAAAAGATGGTTTGCATGAATGGTTGGTTATGCCTTTTGGTTTGACTAATGAACCTAGTAATTTCATGAGGTTGATGAATGAAGTTCTGAAAAGATTTTTGGGTAAGTTTGTGATTGTTTATTTAGATGATATTTTGATATTTAGTAAGACTAATTAAGAAAATGTTGAGCATATTAGACAAGTATTTTAGAGGTTGAAAGAGGAAAAGTTGATGATAAATCTAAAAAAGTGTTCTTTTGTGCAAGAGGAGATTGTGTATTTGAGATTTATGATTTCAATTGATAGATTGAAGATGGATCTTGAGAAGGTTAAAGAAATTTTGGAATGGCCTACACCTAAGAATTTGGGTGAGGTAAGTTCAATTCATGGTTTGGCTAGTTTTTATAGAAATTTTATAAAGAATTTCACTATTGTTTGTAATGTTGTGACTGAGACAATGAGGGGAGATAAAAAGAAATTCAAGTGGACACATGGAGTTGATAAGAGTTTTGAGACTTTGAAACAAAAGGTTGTGGAATTACCTATATTTTCTTTACCTGATTTTAACAAAGTATTTCAAGTTGAATGTGATGCAAGTGGTAATACAATAGGAGCTGTATTAAGTCAAGAAAGTAAGATTGTTGCTTTCTTTAGTGAAAAGTTGAATGATGTTAAAAGGAAGTATTCTATGTATGATCAAGAATTTTATGCCATTGTTTACGCATTGAAGAAGTGAAGACATTATTTGATTCCTAAGGTATTTGTGTTGTATACTGATCATACAAGCTTTACAATACTTGGGAAGTCAACATAAATTTAATCAGAGACATATGAAGTGGGTTCAGTATTTGTAGAGTTTTACATTTGTCATTAAGCATAAGAGTGGAGTTACTAATAGAGTTGTTGATGCATTGAGTAGAAGACATTCTTTGTTGACTGAAATCAAGGTTCAAGTTCTTGGTTTTGATGAAATGAAAAAATTCTATATGCTGATCCTAATTTTTTGAGGCTTGGAGAGAGTGCAGAGCACCAAATCTAACAGGCCACATAAGAAATTATGATAAATATTTCATTCAAGAAGGTATGTTGTTCAAAGGTATTTAGTTTTGCATTCCTAGAAGTTCTATGAGGTTGAATCTAATTAAGAAAAAGCATAGTGGTGGATTGGCTGGACATTTTGGAATTGATAAGACGATGAGTTTTCTGAAAGAGAAGTATTATTGGCCACAAATGTATAAGGATGTTCAAAAATTTGTAAAGAGTTGTGGAGTTTGTCAAGTTTCAAAAGGGGTGAGTCAAAATGCTGGTTTGTATACACCTATTACTATTCCTGAGAAACCTTGGACTGACATTAGTATGGATTTTATTCTTGGATTGCCTAAGATAGTGAAAGGGTATGATTTCATATTTGTTGTAGTGGATAGATTTTCTAAGATGGCTCATTTCATACCATGTAAGAAGACATCAGATACTAAGCATATTGCTGATTTTTTTTTTGAAGAGATTATGAGATTGCATAGATTACCAAGAAGTATTATTTCTGACAAAGATAGTAATTTTGTTGGTTATTTTTGAAAGACTTTGTGAAATAAGATGGGTACTGAGCTAAAGTTTACTTCTACATTCCATCCACAAATAAATGGATAGATAGAGGTTGTGAATAGAAGCTTGGGCAATTTGCTAAGATGTTTAGTTGGGAATAAGCCAAGTAATTGGGAGATGGTATTGGCACAAGCTGAATTTTCATATAATAATTCTGTGAATAGGAGTATAGGGAAGACACCTTTTGAGATTGTTACTAGAATGCATCCTAGAGGTATATCAGTTTTGAGAGATGTTACTAGTGAAGAAAAGAGAAGTGCTACAGGAGAAGAATTTGTTAAGTTTATGGAATCTTTGCATAAGGAAGTGAAGTTGAGGTTGGAACAAAGTAATCAAAAGTATAAGGAGAATGCTCATTAGTCTAAAAGACACCTTGATTTGCAAGCTGGTGATGAGGAGATAGTTCATTTGAAGAAAGGAAGATTCCTAGTTGGAACATATAGTAAACTAAAGATGAAGAAATTTGGACCTTGTAAGATCTTGAAGAAGTTTGATAGTGGTAATGCTTATGAAGTTGAGTTACCTAATGACATGGATATATCTCCTATATTCAATATTGTTGATTTGTATAAGTAACATGAGTGAGAGGATGAAGTTGTTGTATCACATGATTATCCTAAGAAGTAGATTGAAGAAGTTGAATAGATATTGGATCAGAGAGTTGTCAAGAGTACAAGAGGAAAAGATTGCTATGAATATTTGGTGAAGTGAAAGAATAGACCTATTGAAGATGCTTCATGGATTTCTCAATTTGAGTTGGATTTAGCTTAGGTTGGGACATCTCAATGATTGAGGAGAATCATTTCTTTCAACACCAATTTTCTAATGTAGGAGCATCCTGGGTTTCCTTGTTATCCTACTCATTTTTTTTCATTATGCAAGTTGGTGCCTAAAAAATCCTTCATATGCCAAGGAGTCCTTCATGTGCCTAGTAGTAGCAATTCAGTTCCTTCATGTTCCTAGCAGTTTAGTTCCTTCATGTTCCTAGTAGTTCAGTTCCTTCATATGCCTAGTAGTTCCTTCATGTGCCTAGAAGCTCCTTCATGTGCCAAGTTACTATAGCAATTCCTTCATGTGTCGAGTTATCTAGTGTATCCTAAGTGACTCTTCATGTGTCAAGTTATCTAGTGTATAGCGAGTGATTCTTCAAGTGCTGAGTTATCCAGTGTATGTCGAGTGACTCTTCATGTGTTGAGTTATCTAGTGTATGCCAAGTGTCAATATTTGAATGTGATTTCTGTGAGCCAACTTATGAGATTTATTTTGATCGCAACATTTATGTTAAGATCTTTTCTTGGGATGTGTCTAGACCATTGTTGGGTTAGCCTCTTATGTAATGTTCTAGAATAATTTGTAAGACATTTTGGAAAGTATATATAGAGTGTTTAGGCTTAGAGGTAAGCAAGTTTTGGGAAGTGGATTCTAGAGCAGAACTGAAAGTGTGAATCTATAGTTGAATCTTTGAGTGTGAATTTATTTGTAATTGGCCATAACGTAGAAGGCCTTACAGCTGGGCATGTATGTTGAATATTTGAAGAATCAATAAAAGTATTTCATTCTTCTTCCTCCTTTGGTTGTTTTTCCTTGTGTTTTCTTTTGTTGTGTTAACTCTTGCAGAATGGTTTGGATAGCTAGGTGAGCCCCTTGTTATTCATCTCTTTTCTTGTGTCACTTTACAATTGATCTAAATATTCATGCTACAAAAATAACACAATTTTGAATGTTGAAGGCTTTAATTGTATCCTTAGCACAATGTATTCATGATTAAGAGCTCTTTGTTGCCTATGGACTCTATTGAATGTTTAGTGATTGATGCCTTTGTAGATGTCAATTTCATTCTCATCTTTGTGTACATAAATTTCACATGTTACTATGGTATGTTATCTCTTATAGATTAAATCAAACTAGTTGTAGGTTTAGTATGGATTGATTTCCATATATTCTCCAATCAAAGCTAACAACAATAGGGATTGTAGTTTTTAAGGCACCAGCAATTATTTTTCTATTCCAAACATGATGAATAGAGTATCTTTGTTTGCTAGTTATCAAGTTTTCTAAAAATTAAAGCTGCTTTAAGTTTTTATTCTCTACTCCTTGATGATTGTCCCATAAAATTCGTTTATTAGTTAGACATATATGCATCATAGATAATTTGAAGATCCATCCATAGATTTTTTTGAGCTCGGTACACATCGATCTCAATATGTAATAATGTGACTAACACTTGGTATAGAACATAATAAAGACCCACATGCAATGTTATTTACTACAACAAAAACATATGATGTCTACATGTACCAATGATTTTCCATGAAGACACTACCTATGTCTTTATGTAAAGTGGAATATCTATGTCCTTATAGCTTGATTTTTTTTAATGAAAGCTTTTCTTATTATTATATATATTAATATTGTATAATTAATTTTATTTTTTTAGATGCCATCCTTAGTGAAGAGATAGTAATATTTTATTATTTTTTATTATATACAAGATACTACTAATGCTTGTATATTAATATTTGATAAAATTTTATAGCCCAAATATTTTACTATGAAGAAAGTTCACAAGTATTTTGATATGAAACCAAGACAAAATAAGGTGAAAATGCTAGATTATGGTCTTAGTTTAAAAGAAAAGGTGCATAAAATGTAAGTGCTTAATGAATCAAAGAATCCTAATCACAATATTGCAAAGACATTGTAGGCAATATGATCACATTGAAGGGGGAAAGGATTTTCATCCTTTTCTGAATGTGGATTTTGAACTAGTGGAAAATGGAGGTGTGAATATCAAAGAAGAAGGTAATGCTCCCATGGAAGAAGATGATCTTGAGGTAGAGAACACAATTCAAGATGTTGGTATTGGTGTATCTGATAATGTGCTAGAGAACAAGATTGAAGAAGATGTTACTAGCACAACTATTGAAGATGATGAAGATGATGATAGTAGTGCATCTAATGATGTTGATGAAGAGAACCTTAATATACTTGTAATTAAAAATGCATAATATCCTTTGTACCAAGGTTCCCAAGCAATTCTTCTCTTTGATGTATTATTGTTGGTAAAGTTCAAGGTTATGAATGGTATATCCAATGTAGCAGTCTCATGTATGCTAAGGTATATTTCCATTTTTTCATCATCTATTTTAGTGTACCATTAGTGCTCTTTATATTAACAATTTTTTCCATACACTAGTAAATTTTGACTCAAATTTTGATGAATTTTGGTCAAAATTTTGACCCACAATGGTCGAATGTGCAACCAAGCAGTAAGTTGTAATTTTTCTTGTCAAAATTTTGACCAAAGTATAGGTCAGTCTAAATTTTGACCACCAGAAAATTTACAGCCAATTGAATAGAGTTTTTGGGATTCAATTGGTGCGATTAACACTGATTCGCTTGTAGATAGTTCAGAATTTTGATTTGTCTTGGGAATTTTTTTTGCTGGACATGGATTTTCTAGTCATGGTCTCCTATTTGTTTGGGCAGGATTGAAAGGTAGTGTTTCTAAAGGTCCCTTTCAACTTATGTCATCATCAACTGGTGTTATCTTTTATATGTTGTAGCTTTATGTCTAACTACTTCATGTCAAAGCTATTGTATCCAAATTGTGTAGAAGTTTAGATTTGGTTATCTTTAGGGGTATACTATTGGGTGATAACCCTTTTTCATTTCTTGCTCATAATATCTAAATATATGTAAACATTGGGGATGATGCTGGGTTTTCTTCACTAATTCTTTCCCAGTTGACCTCGTTGAATCAGATTAATAAATAGTATAGTGGCTAGCCACTTTTGCTTAATAATAATAATAATAATATTTTTTCATTATTGGTCAAAACTTCAACCAAATATTGATCAAAAATTTCTAAGAATTGGTCAAAATTTTGACCAATTCTGGTCTATCCCATGATCAGGATGCTATGGTCACGATCAAAGGGTTGGTTGAAATTTTAGCCAATTCTTGGTGGAAAATTTTGAAGAATTGGTCAAAATTTTAACCAATTCTGGCCCATCCCATGACTAGGATGCCATGGTCATGACCAAAGGGTTGGTCAAAATTTTGACCAATTCTTTCCCATCCTATGACTAGGATGCCATGGTCATGACCAAAGGGTTGGTCAAAATTATGATCAATTATTGTTGGAAAAAATTGATGAGTTTGTCAAAATTTTGACCAAACTAATTTGTTTAAAAGAAATACAATGAGTAAATCTCTCAAAAAATGCCTACCCATGGACTCTCTCTTAGATCATCTTCTTTGATCATTGACTAGCATAATTTTAGAAGAGGCTTGGTAGTGGTTACCATTCCATAACACACTTGTTTAGTGATTTTGAAGTCGATCTAATTGTGAGGCCTCATATAACATTAGGTGGTTGCTTGGCACTTTAGCAATTTATTATGAATCTATTGTGGCTAATGGGAGATTTGATAATGAAAGCTCTTAGCGACTCTCTAATAGAATCAGTGTTGGTGTTCAAGAAAGACACATTTTCCAAACTTTGAATATTGGCATTAACATCCTTTCTATTGGAGGTTCATGAAGCATCTAGATTGCTATGTAAGGGTTCCCAAAAGTTGTCTCTACAAAACTTCATTGGCATAATTTTTAGAATGATTTGGTAGTGGTTGTCATTCCAACATGTTGTTGTGGTTTCCTGTTAAGTGATCTAAAGGGTGAGTTGTCATTTAGCAGTTGGGTTGCTTATCATGAGTGATGAGGGAGCTTTTTTTATTGGAACCTCCTTGTAGCCATCAAATAGAATCACTTCCAAGAATGAGCAAAAGATGAATGTAGTACTAGATTCCAAATGAAATCAGTGAAATTGGATCTATAAGAGCGAAATGAAGTAGCAACCTATTTGCTATGAGAAACTCCCTAAAGATTTTTTTCTTTCTCACTCCATTGGCACAAATTTGGGAGTGTGGTTTGACAATGGTTATTTTTCCAGTGTGTCATTGTGGTGATTTGGAAAGTGATGTTGAGGCTGGATCTTGCATCTAGCACTTGTGATTTTTGTGTATGTGAGTAGGGGAGATTTTACTATGCAAGCTTGGTTAGATGGACTAGAGCTATTGGAACCATCACCAAACATAGATGAATCAACCATAAACCATTAGGGGCATCAAGTTTGATATTCTCAAGGAGGCCCTTCAAAGAATCAACCACAACAAGGATGCACATGTAGATCTTCCATGATAGTAAGGTTTCAACATAAATCGAATCATTTTTTTGATAATTTCCAAAATTCAAACTCTCATTGGACCAATGCATCCATAGGTTAAGTGTCTTCATTGGGCTAACATATCTGTAAGAGATGTGTCTTCATGGGACTATTATGCTCATAGGTTGTAGGCTTTCACTTGACAGCAATAAGAGTTTATCTTGTTGACAAAGGTGCATTACAGTGGTAATAATTTATCATGCTAACATTTAAGAATTTAATTAAAAGAATTTGCAATAAAGCATTTTATTCTTATTCATGGATGCCTCCTAATTATTTTCCTAAGGTACTGCAAGTGGCCCTAAAGAACCTTAACTCTTTCCTACCAGAAAAGCATGGAAACAACTAATATGGAATCACATCAACAAAACTTAGAATAAGACTAAATGAAATTTTTCTAAACCAAATATTCCCAACTAATATCAGGTGAATCTTATCAATGAAATCCAAAAAATGTACTAAAAAAATAATGATACTATCAACATCTTTTATTTTCCCATACTGCCATAGTCCAAAATGCTTTTTCACCAAAAAAAACTTCTTCAAAAGAATGAATCCTAGCTGACATTAAAATACCCTCCTCACAAAATTATATATAACAAAATCTAATCATATTATAAGAATTTTATAAAGTACTATCTAGAACAATGCAAACTGAATCTTGTTTTCTTTCTAGTAACCTAACAAAATCAAATTCAAAATAATAAGGAATACAAGCAATAAAGATTAAGTATCCATTAATCACAATGTTGTAAATATAGGCATCTTTCTTCATTCTAGCCAAATTCATTTCCTTTGTGATTGGTAGAGCACTTTGCATCCTTCTAGCCTTGGAGCATGCCTTAAGCAAGGTTCTATATGATATTTCATCAAGCTTCAAACCCTCACTCTTCATCTTCATAAAATACTCGAAAGCTCTACCAATCTCACCAATAGTTGCATAACCATGCATTATAGTGGTGTATGTACGCTCATTTGGACATATCCTAACCAATGACATATCATCAATAATCTTGAGAGCATTATCCATCTTCTTTGAAATAGAATTTCAATGATCTATCAAAGGCAATTTAATTACTTCCCTATTTGAAACAAAAGAGGAAAGTTGAGGCAATCCTAAATATAAGATGAATCATTTGTCTCTTGCATTATATGAGAAGATATCAATACTCAATGATGTAAATATCTAGTACTTGTTTTCTATAACCTTGAATTGAGGGTTGACTATATTACACTCTAACACCATTTTTTCCTAAATAATCAAAGGTGAACATGAACTTACTTGCTTCTTTTGAACTAAATCATATAGGAGAACACTAAACATTTGTACACTAGGAATGCGGTTACTTCCTATCATATGTTTAACTATTTATAAAGTCATCTTCATACCTTGAGGGAATTATCCATCTGCTGATCTTGCTAGCCTGTAGGCTAAAGAGAACCTACAATACTTTCCAATGACATGGGGATTCATTTTCCTCCAAATCAATATGCATATCACTTCCATACTTTCCCTATTAAGAGGAAGTAAAATGATACTTCAATTAGGATAGAATAATCTTGATCATTATTTTAGTTTAGACATCAAAAGTAAAAAAATCTTTGAGCTTTACAACGAGATACAACCACAGGATAATAAACAACAAAATACAACCATTTTCAGAAGATTATATTTTCTCAATACACTCAAGATAATATTAATGTTGCAAATATAGATGGAGTAACTGACAGGGGGGTGAATTAGTTACCACAAAAATAAATCCACATATCCCTTAGATGTTTGATAAAACTATTTACTACTATCACTCGGTAAATATACTTAAAATGTTATAACTCAGTAAATGCAAAGTGTATTAACTTTAACAGATCTTAAATGTTCATAGTGATTAACTTGCAAGCATAAAAGAAATAACATGAACACATGAGACACTAGATTTAATGTGAAAACCCAATATGGGAAAAACCACCAAGTAACTAGCTATTGATTTTCACTCTTCTAAAGTGAGTCCTGTTAGGAGCCAACCTAGTTAAAGGTTACAAAACACACTATTAGGTGTGACCTTGTTAGAGGATTTAATCACCCTATTAGGAGTGGCCTTGCAAAAGGTCTTTAGAAAAATTCAATGGAACTGTCACCTTGTTAGAGGATTTACAAATGGCTGTTAAACCAACTCTTCTAAGAGATTTTGGAATAACTACTACAATGGTAAGAAAGTAATAATGAAATGACCTGAATGAGATGCAACTAAATTTTTGATTATAGATCTCTATTTTTTTTCACACTAGATCCTCTTTGATTGAATATTACTGTGCTTCTCCCCAAGAATATCTGACCATGCTTCAAATTCACTCGCACTTTTCTTCTTCAAATAATCAATGCACTTGTAAACTTGCTCATATACTTTGGAATCTCAACTTCACCTTTCATATATACCATTTAGATTATCAATAATCATTACCTTAGTCAACTAGAATCAATACTTGAAACAATTAAACTTCATTTCTCAAATTAACAAAATCCTTCACTGGTCAACCCTTCTTGATAAACACTAATCCTGAAAAGATTTCCTATGTTAACCAATAGAAGCTCAGTTAAAACTGTGAACTTACAAAAATCCTTTGGCAACCAATTGAACTTAGCAAATACTAACCTCTGACTAACTTTCCTTCCTTAACCATGTGAGCTCAGTTAACACTACTTTCTGCAACAATTTCCTCTAATGCCTGAGTGAGCTAGGTAGACACTATCTATGTAGAGTAATTTCTAGGAATGCTTGGTAGACATAGAAAATTTTCTTACTGACCAACTAATGTCGGTAAGCACTGTCTACCAACTAATATGACATTTGTGTAACATCAAAGACAACACAGAATTAGAAAATTGTATCCAACAATCTCCCTCTTTGGCATTGATGACAACACAACATGTCATAGCACAATGAAATTTGAAAAAAATCCTTTTTTTGATATAAATTTTCTCCCGCTTAGATTTTATGCCACAAACTTCTCTAATGCAGTAATCTCCCCTTGTGAAGGATTTACATAGTTTCTTGTGTAAACAACAAACTCTCCCTTAAACAAATTTGAGAAAGATATGACAGTAAACTCTCCCTCTTTGACAACACATGCCAAAGACAACACATACCAAATGAGTATCAATGTACCTTGGGTACTGATTCATATGCAATGTTCCCATGACTAGGCTACATCAACTTATAGATTTTCAACTTGTTTCCTGTTGATGCATCACTAAAACTTTATTTTAGTGAGCTTTAGATAGGGGAATGACCCCTAACTTACCTCTTAGATAGAAGAATGCATCCTTAGGTAATGGCTTAGTGAATATGTTTGCAATCTATTCTTTTATATGGACATATTCCGATATGATTTCCATGTCCTGCACCAATTCTTTGACAAAGTAATATTTTATAGAAATGTCTTTGGTTTTGGAATGCATCATTGGATTCTTTGATATGTTAATTGCACTTTTATTAGCACAAAACATAACAACTGGTAATTTGATCTCAACCTTCATGCCTTCGAACAATTTTTTAAACCAAACAAAATTAGAATAGTTCACTACTGTTGCAACATATTATACTTCTACTATAGATTGGGATGTGCAATTTTTCATTTTACTTGTCCAAGATACCAACCTTTTTCCAAGAAAGAATGCTCCACCATATTTACTCTTTCTATCATCAATGTCTCCTACCCAATCAACATCTATAAACACATTTAAGTCCAGATTTCCTCCAAATTTATACAACAAGCCATAATCTTCAGTGCCTTTCAATTATCTCAAGATTCTTTTGATTGCCATCATATGATTTTCTCTAGGTTTTTCTAAGAATCTTGCCACTATACCAACTACAAGAGCAATATTAGGCCTTGTATGAACTACATACTACAATTTTCCAATCATTGATCTATATAAGGTCTAGTCTACCTCTTCTGAATCATCATCTTTCGTAAGCTTTAATTTAGTATACATGGGAGTTCCAACTAGTTTTGAATCTTCCATACCAAACTTCTTGTGTAAGTCCTTGATATACTTAGACAAAGTGATGTAGATACCATTCTTGCTCTATTGTATCTAAAGACCAATAGAGAACTTAATCTCACCAAACATAGACATTTAATTCTTTGTTCATTTTCTCCAAAAATTCTTTGCATAGATCATCATTAAACAAAGTATCATCCACAAATATTTCTTCCAAAACAATCTTATTATCTAGTCCTTCCTTAATGTACAAAATACTATTATCATTAGTTCTCTAAAAACCAATTTGAATAAGATAGTTATGAAGTCTCTCATACCATGTTCTAGGAGGTTGCTTCAAACCATACAATGCCTTGCATAATTTACAAACCATGTCCTTTTTGTCTAGGTCAACAAAACCTTTAGGTTGTTTAATGTAGACTTCTTAACCAAGAATACCATTGAGAAATGTGGACTAACATCCATCTAATATACCTTAAATCATTTTTATGTTACATATGCAAGTAAGGTCCTAACACCTTCCAATCTTGCAACATGAGAAAAATCCTCACCATAATCTATGCCTTCTTCTTGGGAGTAACCTTTACATACTAGTCTAACTTTGTTTTTTGATACCTTACTATCTTCATTCAACTTATTCCTAAATACCCATTTTGTTCCAATCACACTTTTATCTTTAGGCCTAGGTATAAGAGTCCAAGTTTTGTTCTTTTCTATTTTCTTTATTTCTTCATTCATAGCCTCAATCCAACTTTCATTTTCCAATGCATCTTTGACATTTCTAGGTTCAAAATTAGTAAGGAAACATGTACCTTTTAGCTTACTTCTTGTCATAGTACCTTCTAATTTATCTCCAATAATCTAATCTGATGCATGATTCCTTTTGACATATTTGGCCAACATAGGTTCCTTGCCTTTTGAAAGAATTGCATTGTCATTCTCTTGAACATAAACTTTAGGTTCTCACTGCTCAAACTTGGTAGGCATTGGCTCAATAGCTTCAAAATTTGACTTGGGTCCTTGTGAGTTGATTTGATCTTCTTACAACTCGGTGACTAAGGGAGACTCAAGATTAGAAGTATCTTGATTTATAGATGTGTTTGGAAATGTATTAGGTTCAATGTAAACAAATCTCCTATAATCTTTTAGTTTATTTTTTTTTTCTTCTTCATTCCTTTCTACAAACTCATCAACTTTCACATGTGCACTTTCTATGACTTTGTGAGTAGAAAAATTAAAACATCTATATGCCTTACTCTTGCAAGAATATCCTAAAAATATACCTTCATCACCTTTCATAACAAATTTTCCTTTTCTAGATTCTTTCAAGATGTAACATTTACTTCCAAATACTTTTAGGTAACTTTTATTCAATTTATAGCCATAATATAACTCAAAGGGGTTTTGAATGAGTCCTTCTTCAATTGTACTTAGTTTAAGGTATGAACTATAGTGTTGATAGCTTCCTTCTAGTATTCGATAGCGATGTTCTTTTCAATCATTAGAGTCCTTGCACAATCCATGATAGATCTATTCCTTCTTTTAGCTATTTCATTCTACTTGGGAGTTCCAAGGGTTGATACCTGCCTTTTGATTCCTCTTTCAATTTAAAAGTTATTGAACTCATTGGAGATGAATTCACCACCTCTGTCTGATCTTAAGCATTTTAGTCTTAGATGTCTAATAAAAGAATAAAAGAATAACTTGCAAGAATAAAAGAAATAAAATGAACATATGAGATGTCATATTTAATGTGGAAACCCAATATGGGAAAAACCACCAAGTAACTAGCTATTGATTTTTACTCTTCTGAAGTGAGCCCTGTTAGGAGCCAACTTGGTTAAAGGTTACAAAACACACTGTTAGGTGTGACCTTGTTAGAGGATTTAATTAGCTTGTTAGGAGTGGCCTTGCAAAATTTCTTTAGAACAATTCAATGGAACTATCATCTTGTTAGAGGATTTACAAATGGTTGTTAAACCAACTCTACTAAGATATTTTTGGAATCACTGCTACAATAGTAAGAAAGTAACAATGAAATAACATAAATGAGATGCAATTGAATTGCTGATTACAGATCTCTATTTTGCTTCACACTAGATCCTCTCTGATCAAATATTACTTTTTTGCTCCTCAAGAATATCTAACCATCCTTCAAATTCACTCACACTTTTCTTCTCAAAACAATCAACGCACTTGCATACTAACTCATACACTTTGGAATCTCAACTTGATCTTTCATATATACCATTCAGATTATCAATAATCATTACCTTAGCTGGCTAGAATCAATACCTAAAACAATTAAACTTCATTTCTCAAATTAATAAAATCCTCCACTAGTCGACCCTACTCGGTAAACATTGATCCTAAAAAGGTTTCCTATGTTAACCAACAGAAGCTCGGTTAACACTGTGAACCTGCAAAAATCCTTTGGCAACCGAGTGAACTTGGTAAACACTAACCTTTGACTAAATTTCCTTTGTTAACCATGTGGGCTCGTTAACACTACTTTCTATCAAAATTCCCTTCTATGCCCAAGTGAGCTCGGTAGACGCTGTCTATGTGTAGTAATTTCTATGAATGCTTTGTAGACTTAGAAAATTGTCTTGCTGACCAACTGATCTTGGTAAGCACTATCTACCAACTAATATGACATTTGTGTAACATCAAAGATAACACACAATTAGACAATTGTATCCAACAATTAAGGATTCATAACATTTAAGCACATATCTGCAAACTCCAAAGTGGGAGCATAAATAACATGTAAATTAAAAGACCAAGTTTAAACATATATATACATGTTGATGCAATAGAATGGTTAAGGACCCCAATAAAAGGAAATTGACTATGGTAGCTAATAGAACTCAAATGAGAGTGAAATTAATGAGATCTTATTCAAAACCAACAAAATACTTAATAGCAAAAGTCACTATAACATGAAAATAAGACTGGCACAAAAGACAACAAATGATCACTAAATAAAACTTAAGAAATCAACACCATCTTCAATGACCAAGATCACTATAAAACTAAAAAAATTTGTTAACAAATGCCACTTGCATCCCTTAAATAAAGAAAATCTTCTAAGCTATATGGCTCTTGAGGATTCCCTTTAGCAATTACAACATGTTTTCTTTCTCGTGAGCATGGTATCTTTATAAATGAGTCGATTCCTAGAACAAAAATCCAATACCACCCTCCTATAGTTGTCTCAAACAAAATGCCTACAAATTAGTCTTCTTGTGGAAGCTTGACTTGGTGCCTTTAAACATAAAGATTTTTCCACAAGGAAATAATTGATTGCTCCTCACCACTACAAACAAGAATAAAAAATTAGATTTGTACCAAATCTGCCCCTACATCACATGTAAATTTGAATCTTCCTTAGCCAAAGCTAAATTGTTCAACCAAAATTATAATATAGACTCATACATCAATTTCTTGTTTTGACCTACACAATGTTCTTCATGTAGCCATCAATTCATGATTCTTTGTTTTCTTGTAACATTTAGTATTTATAAGAATGATTGATGACCTACAATTTATCTATCAACAACAAGATAATATAAAAGTGGAATACTCTTCAAACCCATGATATTGAATTCAAAGAAGAAATTTACATTTCTATAAATGAACTGTGTAACAAAGTAGAGACATTTTCCTTGTAATGAAAATAACAAATAATGTTCATTATTCCTTCACTTATTTCTCTAATCCTTCTATGTTCCTCTTTTGTAGAACTTATTGTCACACTTAAAATTTATGAAATGCTCTATTTAGCTCTCTTGCAACCAACTTCAAATCCTTGTTTCATTACTATTATAGATCCCATCATGCACAATTTTGTAATACAACAAATGTGAGATTACAATGCAATGTAAATTATGACTTTAATTTTACATATACAAATATTATTTTCTTCTCTGGCATCAATATATAATCCTCAAAAAGTGAGGTTTTTAAGTACCATACATGACTGCTAATACCAAATAAATTGAGAAAAAATCAAACTAGCTTACACACACACACACACACACACACACACACACACACACACAAGCAATATCCTCTTAAATAAAATTGTTCTAGTTACCTTAGGTGCAAGGCAATGAATAGTGTCTTGCCTTATATTATACCAAGAAGAGCGTGAGATAGACTTTGAATAGGTTCAAAAACCTTCAATGTCTGGTAATTAGCATGGAAACAAAGCTTCTAAATTGAATTAAAATAACTCAAGCAAAAAATGTGGAGAATTGAGAAACTTTATAGGCATAGGCACCAAGGCAACTAATCTACTTTTCAACTATTCACATCAAAACAAAACTTTTTCTAAATAATGATGATAAAATTGAGAATCAAATTGTAAGAGACAAGTACTAACCATTAAGGAAAAATTATAAAAATTTAACCAAAGAGATTAAGCAACTACTAGACTAATTAAACTGTGGTTAGAATATTAAACTAAAAGATCTTTTTTTTTAATTTAATAGACTTTGATAAGCCATTTAAGCTATAAGGCTAGTTATGCTGCCATTGATTTAGATAAGATGGTCGAAATGGAAAATACAAAGGCAAAGCATAGGGAAGCATGTACCAAAATTCTTCATTCCTCAGAAATGTATGTATGTAGTGCACTAGTTTTTGCTCAAAGCAAACAAATGAGTGAGTACAACAACGATCTCATCATTTTGGTGGAAAGTGGGTTAGCAAAAGAGAAATGTAAAGGGCTTCTAATAGCAAGAAGATAAATGTGAGAGATACGAAGGATCAAAATTCTCATTTCCAAAAAGGAATCCCACAACTGTAAACATTTTGGACTAATATCTATATTTTAAAATAATTGTAGTCATAGTTGCATAATCTAACAAAACTGGGCATCATTTCCAGAAATAAGATTTATAGTAGAGCACAACCTGAGAACTATTATAAGTTCTCGATAGAATTAGAAATGATATTCATTGCTTTGGATTACATGAAACTAAAGGTTTCTTTTATTATACAAATAAAAACCTTATATAAATGTTGATACCCAACATGAGTCACATGTTTCAATTCAAGTAATTCATGCTATAGACAACAAGTAGTACAATTAGGTTAATGGTATGAGATCTTATTTAAATCTCTTAAATTCAAACTCTAGAATACTTGTATGTTGAAATAAACACAAAAGGAGACTTGTGTAGTACTATTTTTCACTACATCCATGTTATAATCTAACTCATAAATATAACTGAACAATGGCCACCCTGCAACTAGTCTCTACCAAATGTAAAAGTATGCTAATAGTAATAATATGCAACAATAGTAGAGAAAAATCTAGAGTTGTGGGATCCATATGCATAGAATTCTATTGACACAAATTTCCATCAATATGGCTTAGTCATAACTTGTATATATCATGCCAACCCATAAAAATTTCAGCTATACAATGCTAAATGTTTAGATCCTAGTCCAATTCAAATCTATTAGGTGTATGCCTTGTGCACCTTTTTTTAATTGCTCTCATAGAATATTACAACATCAAATAAGTTGTTTATAATTGCAATTTGATATGCATAAAGAATTTAGTTAGAGAAAAGTTTAGATAATCCACCATGACTTTTAACTTGCCAAATGTTGCCCCACATTCTTCCTTTTTTAATTTTCACTCCTTGGGAATTCATGTTCAACCAACACTGATTTCCTGGTAGGTAAATGTAGTAAAACATTAGTAATGAGTAATATGATATTTGTATGAACTATTGATAATATATAATTACTTTAAACTTACCATGAAGGAAAGAAGTCCTATTAGAATGATGCACCCATGTGTTCATAGTAAACAACAATAAGTTAATCACAATATTGGCACATAAATGAATTGTACTTGATTCCCCAAATTAGACACATACAAAATTCATGTGAATAGAGTATGCACAACAAAATAGAGTATATATGCTCATTAGAGAATGCCCTTTTTCCTACCTAATGCTAGTGCTACCTTCTGAGGGCCATGGACACTATTTCAAAGGCTAATAAATGAGAAAGTCCTTGTGACTTTGGATAATACAATTTCAGTTTTCTAAATGCAAGATGACCACATTGTACATCCATGTTTTTTGATAGATGTAGAGTTAGATTTAAGATAATATTGGCTTCTCTAAATTCTAAGAAATCTAATTTTGTTGTTCTTTATGTCAAATTGCTTGAACATGCTTCTAAAGATAGTTTTGCTAGTGATGTTGAATGACTTGATGCTACTGTATACCATATTTTACCAAGCAACAACAGTAGCTTGATTTTGACATGATTAGTCATTTGGAAGATGGTAAAAACCTACACGGTCTCTATGCTACTAAGAAATTAAGATTAATATTATAGATAGTTTAATACTATTCATCAATGGTTTCCTCTTCCATTTTTTTTGATGGAGTTCTATTAAGAAATATTGAGCCATACAGACCCATTAAACTACTTGGAGATTCCAAGTGAGGACTAGCAAGTCTATTTCAATTAAACCTATAATTAATTTTCATATCAAAAGACTTGAAGATGGAAAAAATGAGACAACCTTGATACCAACAAGAACAAGTAGAAGCTAGAATTCATATAGGGAGAGTGAACAATGTGGAAAGATAAAAAATTTGGTAAGTCTTTCAGACGTACCTACCTATCATTGTCCTAAATTATTTACACTAGAGATAAATTCTTTGTTCATTGATGTAAGAAACCCATATATATACTTTAAAGATTCAAGTGATAAAATAATCAAAAAACAAAAAAATTCATAGGTCCAATTAAAGGATAAATACTTAATGAGATTATTTCTTCATGAATCAATGATATCTAATATTTGAGTTTATACACTACTAAAAATATGCCCCAACATATGAATCCCTAAACTTTCACTTAGAAACATGTACTTATCATAGTTAGTCATGGGATTGTCATCATTCACCAAAAAGTTTCATATCACTATTAGAAAAATCACATTCAAAACTTACATTATAGATACAAAGTAACCTTACCTTAAAGGTATTAAGTACATATTTTGGTTTCTATTAAAATACACTTTAAATCTGATTTGAAAAGTTTAGAAATATCATGTCAAACTATGATAGATAATGACTTACTAGTTAGGATGTGGATCTAATTATTGGAGTACTTTGTAAAGGTTTGTGATCTTAATAATGTTTATGGAGAAGCCTTAAGATTGTTCCAAATAATGGAAGGAAAATTATTTACCAAATTAGTGATGTTATGGTGACTGGTCAGAATTAGTTGTAGTGACTATCATAGTTGGACACAAAGGAGGGATCACATTAAGAAAATAAAAATGAGAGCATCCATATGAAAGAACACTAATACATGTAGTTTATCATTCCATCGGTATATGAAATAAGAGATATCAAAAGCCCATATCACTTGCATGGCCACAACCACTACAACCAGTAGGAAAAGTTCCTAAAGTGTGTCTGCTTTATATTAGATAAGATTATACAAAAAAAAGACA
Source organism: Cupressus sempervirens (assembly GCA_028749045.1). Classification (NCBI taxonomy): domain Eukaryota; kingdom Viridiplantae; phylum Streptophyta; class Pinopsida; order Cupressales; family Cupressaceae; genus Cupressus; species Cupressus sempervirens. The sequence continues at coordinate 644,675,019 of CM053786.1, read as the reverse complement.
TTAATGAGGGAAATTTATGGGATAGCTTTATAGATTTAAGTCTAGAATGGATGAAAGACTTTTTTTGGTAGAAAACATAAAAGAGCATGATTACTTACAAGTGGAATATTTGTCACCTTTGTATCAAAGAAAACAGTCACACTTTCCATCAATATAATCCCTATTAAAATTATAGGAATTAGCACATCGACCATAAAAATATAAGGATATGTCATGAAAAAGTTCATGATAAGGAGGGAAAATCAACTCCCCTAAAAAAGAAGATTAAGTGGATTTAGAACAAGGATAAGCTAGTGTCATTCCTTGCAATGAAAGGATTTCTTTTATTTCAAATATACAAAAAATTAATTGATGAAACAAAAAGTAGAATACCAAGGACAAACCATGAGAGAGAATCTAAGATACAAAATAATTGATAATAATATTGAAGCCTGGAAACTAGATTAGTCCATCATTTTCAAGAAAAACTCTTCATTCTCCATCAACAACAATCTACAGATAGTGCAAAAACACTTTAGACTAAAAACATAATTATCATTAAAAAATTAATTTAATCCAGAGAGTGACATAATCCTTCCTTGACATAAAAATTTATTGTCTACAATCAATGCATGCTTTTGTTGGAAATATTCAAGATATAATAGGTTACTGAGAGGGGAGGGGTGAATCAGTAACAATAAAAGTTTTAAGTCAATTTAGAATAACCATATACAACATTCACTCATCTAGCCTGCTGCATAAAATAACTATTAAAAATTTAAACCATATATGCACAGAGATTTGGTGACCTAGAAACCTTCCAAAATAGAAAGTAAAACTGGGGTGGGGATGATACCCACAAAGCTTCATTACTGCAATATGAAGTTGGTCAGTTAAGGCTTACAATGATCACTTCTGGTGATCTGCCCTATTAGGAGCACAGAGGATTGCTAGATCCACCTTGTTAGAGGATTTACAAACATACTTTACAAGTATGCACTCTGTTAGGATATTTGAATAAAGACGGTTAAGTCTACCCTATTAAAGGATTTACAAGAATGATTCACCTGTTAGGATGAACCAATAGATCAACTTACAACTTGACTAGATTCTTTATTGTAGATCACCTTCTGTGATTGATGAAATCATTTTTGCTCCTTGTAGACCTTGCTAAGTATTCTTTACTGATGATGAATTCACATATCATATCTTATGTCACTCTTTTGTGCAATATTCTATATCTTGTATATCTTTTTTTTTCTATATATTGAATGATATAATACTTTACATATTTATACCATTCCAATAATTATTCATGCAAGGTCAGCCAAACATAAGTAAACAAAATATAACTGAGTTGGCCAAATAGTAAAATAAACTTGAGTTCTTCAGACAGACTTGATGACCTTCTGATATGTGGCATCCACTACGTTACTCGGCATTGTCATGCACTCCATAGAGGTAGGGGCTTGGTTCATACTAGTCATACAACGTTGCCTGGAACTTGGTAACAATTGGTGACTCAGTAGATATTGTGTCACTTGGTAGAAACTAACTTCTTCGTTAACCTTCTGAGCTCAGTTATCACTAAGTCCTTCCTCACTCAGTCATCACTAAGTGCTTCCTCACTCAGTTAATACTGAGTGCATCTTTACTCGATTAACACTAAGTGCATCTTCAGTCGGTTAGAACTGTGTCTTCGATGCTCAGTTTGGACTATATCTTCGATGCTCGGTTTGAATTGTGTCTTTAGTGCTTGGTTTGAACTGAGTTTCCATCACTCGGTCTAAACTATATTACTCGGTGCTTGGTTAGAATTGTGAGATGAGTGTTGTCACTAATGGCAAATAACTTTATGCCAACAGCTTTATATTTTCAATGTAGAGAACAATAAGCTCTTGATAAAGGATCATCAAGAATGGTTTAACTAATCATTAATGCTAATTCCAGCTACATTTGGTAAGTCCTAAATATGTAGGTGCAGTTGATATTATTCAATACTAACAATTGCATCATGTGTGTTAGAATGGCTATGTCAATAGACAATTCGATAATTAGGTAGTAGTATAGCAATTTATAGATCCTATCCATCACTATTCATTCTTTTTAAATGTTCTCACCACAACCTAAGTATTTCTTATGTGATGGCCCTAATACAAGTACCATCTCTCTAGAAAACTCAATTATCATTGCAAAATGTGAATCATACATGAGTTGAATGAAAAATACAAAGAACTTAAGTGCAAAAAAATCCAAAATGTACTACTAGTGTCTGCACTAATCCTTTCTATATAACATGACATTATCCACACTTCAACTTTTTTACTTTGGCTAAAGATTAAATCCATGCTTGCAATAAATCTATTTTTTTCCTACTCTTTGGAATGTAAATATTTCACAAGAAAATATTTTGTATACATCAAATCGATGACAGGAAAACCTTTTCTTAATTTTAGTATTTGCACTAGTTGGAAATAAAAGAAACATGTAGAATTCTTTCTATTTCAATTTTGGATAAGTGTATAATTTAAGGAATGGTTGATTCCAATATCCTCTAGCATTTACTTTCTAAGCTCATGGTTGTCAGGTTAACATTTCATATAGCTACTTTTGTGGATAGTTCACCTAGGATTGATCATATCGAGAACTTTAAAATGGTTGAAATAAATCCATCTCCATTCATACAAGGACATTATAGAAAATAATGAGGATTTGAAGTAACAATAAATTTAGAAGGTTTTGTCTTGAGACTCCTCTTCTAGATTCTACCCAAACCCTAGATTCCTTACATTTAGACCAAATGGAGCTATTAGGATTCTAGATTCCTTACATTTAGATCAAATGGAGCTATTAAGATTCTAGTTAGTCACATCAATTATGAAGCATGTATCCTATTTCCTTTTATGAAATGATTGAGTACAGTAACCGACATGAAAGAGGAATTGTGGGTAGAGAAAAAAAAGAAAGAATCTATGACCTTATGAAAGTAATTAAACTACACACGTTTGATTTTGGAAAACTATTCGATAACATCATCAACAAGTCTATCAAAACTTGGGATATAACCATGTAGACCTTTTGTAATGCCAAATCCTAGATAATCCATTGCAAATACACCATATCTAGACACTATAAGTTTCTTGGCAATTCTTACAAGTTGTGCAATTCTTCAAGCATCAATATCATGAACTCCTCAGCATTACATAATTACTAGAATGAGAAAACCTCTGCCACAATCTAATCAAAGTTAAATTTTTGCATAATTTATGAGTTATCTTACCTTTAAAAAAGAAGGTACATGTATTCCCATATCCATGGAAAAAAATGATAATGGCCTTCAAAGGATCAAGCTCAGGAAGCCAACTTTTGGGGAAGATTTCTTGAACTCTTGATTTTTTTTCATATCTCTATTCATCACACCAATACTTCCTTTCTTAGTTATTAAGAATTCACTAAATAATTTTTTTGAAATTTCCAAAGTTTGCAAAATTGGTTTGTGAGATTTCAAGGAGATTGTTGGTACTAAAATGTTAATATTAATGAGACAAAGTTGACAATCTATATGATAGAAAATTAACATGATTAGTTTAAACATCTTTTTGGATGTCTTTTATTACTGGATGGCATATTGGTAAGCCTTCCTTGTAGAAAGGAAAAATAGAAAGAAAAACTATTTACCATTTAGTGACAATCTAGTTATCCTAACTAAGTGTATATAATTAGAGCAAACAGTGGAAGCTATATGTCATTTAGAGTTTAAATGACAACTAGGTTATTCAAAATAATTTTAGATCACACAATAGATAGTACAAAGATGATGATTATCTTAGATGGCCCTACCAAATTGCTATTACATGAAAATTAGCAATTTATATTTACTACTAGTTAAAATTAAAAACCAAATATGAATTATAAGTTTATAAAGAGTATACCTCCCCATTCTTTACTCTAGACCTCACCATCTACAAGAAAATGTGATAAATTATTTATTTAGATAACAATGTTGTTGCACAGTATACTAACACTTATCCACAACTTACTGTACACAACAAATACATGCAATTTAGATACCTTGATATTTATTTAAGTTGTTAAATTTGGATTCCATTATTTACTGATTCAAATTAAATAAGCACTCTTTAGGTGGAAGAAAATCCTAATTAGCCATTTAGAAAATAATAAACATACAACCAAATAACTTTGGTTTTCAAAGATCTTATTTTTCTTTTCTAGTGTATCAGTTAAAAAAATTGGAAAAGAAAAAGAGGAGGACTTGAGCTTGGTCATTAATATCACAACAATATTCATTATTAGTACTTTATTTAAAAGAGGCATAGGTTTTCATCCATTCATTCATTAGTTGAACAAAACACAAATCAAATTAGGTTAAAACTCACATTATGCATCAACACATTGACATTTACATAGGCATAGCCAATAGAAAAAGATATAATTAATCAAAATTATACAAGATATATAACTTCATGGATTGAACTCTTATGAAACCTTAGTAAATCCAAACGCATTATCATACAATCCATGCTACAAAGATTTATCCAAACTAGTTAACCTTCTACACTATTGTATATTGCTATCAGGATTTAACTATGTAGTTTTTGAGTCAAACTCATTGACCCATGTTTCATGAGTAGTGATTCACACATGAGAATAAATAAAATGCTTAGCACTCATTAGATCTATGTGATGCTCATAGAGGTGAAGCACTAGGACTTCTTGAGAACATTAAGACTTGGATATCACCCAATTTGATATAGCGGTTTCTACTTGATCAAAGGGTTCAAAAATAGAATTGATTCAAATGTTAAATGCTCTAAAAAATAAACATTATGCTTGTATTCAAATAAGGACATTTATTGATACATCTGTAGATTTTATCTCCAAACTATTCAATAGTTCCTATATGGCTCTTTATGTTTCTCATCCCAATGATTCTTCTCCATCAAACTCTTCATGAGGCTTTAAATATTCTTATTCATGTTGAATGTATGTTAAGAATTGGATGCTTGAAAATTCATATTCTTTTGCTAGACCACATCTATAACTTCTATTTCAACTATACCACTAATTGAATGTTCATCAATATCCTTGAAGGGAAAGGACTCCAAAGGAAAATAAGATATCTTCCTTTCTATATTAAAAATCACTTGAGCTAACACATTAGTTTGAGGTAGTGGAATCTAGGTACTTAACTCTGTGTTGTCAAATATATGATTAAGTAAGATGAGCTAAAAAGATTGGTATTCTTCTTGACTATGTAACTATAATGTTATTGAAGGAATTCTTCTTTAGAAGAACAAAAATCATCTATATGATAACAATACACTTTGATGGAAAATTTAATAATACTTACAAACTACCTTCTAGACATCCCATCTGTAATTGAATCTAAGAATTCCTCTTGAAACTTGTTGAACATTTTCACCAAATACTATTAAACTCATTGAACTTCTATGTTGGATCTTTCTTGTGTGATTAGAATATATTTTTCCACTACACTAATTCATTTTCATGTTAGACACAATGAAACATGAATACATTTTGATTTATCTTAAGTTCAATGAGGATATGAATTAAAACCATCTACACATATTATGACATTTTTCTACTCTTCCAAACGTGTAAAATGTTAATAAACCCCTAAAATGCAATGCGATCTTCATTTTTATTCATTTTATGAACACATTGAATGGAAAATGCAACAAAGAATTGTTTTTTGGATTGGAATTTCAGTTCACTAATAATATAATGTCACCTCTCTTAGAAGAATATTGAAGACTTAATAGTGATTGAGCCATATTTTTTTGCAAAAAATTATGGCCTCCATTTAAGAAATGATGTTGAAGATTTGATGAATTACTATGGCCTCGTATAAATCTAGTTTTAAGAACAACATTAGTAAACATTTTGTCACCCAATTATGGGTTGATATGCTCATTGTTAAAATCAAAAGCAATTAAAATTTTTATCAAATGAATTCTACCTTTAAACATTGCATACACACATGTTTTTTTCTCTACTACCATCTTTGAATAGCAATACCAATTCTGAGCACCAAAAGAGAAAGAGGAGAAATTATTTTAACAAAGTTAGAATATGGATATAAGTTTACAAGTCGTTCCATGGTATAAAAATACAAAGTAAATGGGGTACCTTGGTTTGGATGCAGTAATGAAGGTTGCTCCAATAGTCCTCATCAACTATGGTTTGTGGATTTTTGTTGGGGTCAAGGTAAATGGCACTGATGGAGGACATGAGGTATTTAGAGAAACTATAAAATTCTACTAGAAACTAGAACACTAAGGAGGGCTATAGTTACCTATTTATAAAATAGCTAAGACCAAAGAAAAACATCTAATTGTGACTATATTGGGATAAAAAGTGCTTACCTAAGGCAAGATGATTTTCATGGCTAGCACTAAAAAATAAAATCCTTATAGCTAATACATTCAAAGGAAAAGGATATATAGTTCCAAGAAGGTGCATATTATGAACCTGCAAATACTCTCACCAATGTTGGAGTTGGTTACATAACAAACTTGGATGGAACTCAGCAATACCAAGGTCAAGCCTAAGCATGTTTCAAGCTTGGCCTATTTGAAATAAGGACTATTTGTATGGTGGCTTGTGGACTGCAACACCATCTATTATCATATGGGAGTTATGGTAGGAGAGAAACAAATGCATTTTTAAAAATAAAATAATAGGATAGGAACAACTTATTAACAAGATGGAGGTTGCCATTATCGAGATTGTGAATAATAGAATATTGAATAAGCAAAAAGTGGCAGAAAAGATGACTTACTAGGATGAGAAAAAGAGAGGTAGATGGATTGGATTTAATATTCCTTGGTATGTTAGTTTGAACTTCACTTGGTTTCAAGAATACTTTAATTCTCTCTAGTTAAAAAGGCCAACCATGTAAAGGTGGAAGGTCATCTGGCCTCACCCCCCTTCGCCTAACATCAATCTAAATTACCCATTATCATCTAATTACATACTTCATTCATTCATTCATGCATTTATGAACTATAACATTCAATCAATACAATCACATAACATTTATTAATATGATATAAAATTCATTTATACACAATACTAATCAAGACATCATTAACACATAACAATATTCATTAATATGAAATTAAAATCAATATTAATACAAAACATTCATAGATAATTATTTAAAAGTTCTTTCATTATCCAAAAAAGTTTATCAAAGAGCAATTTTTTAAAAAAAAAATTATTATTATTTTTCTTAGCTCTATTAAGAAGAAGATTGATAGGAGCATCAATATCTTCCTCATTCTCCTCCTCTTGTGGCACATATAATGTCAAATTATGATGCCTCCTCCTATTTGGAGGAGCAGGAGGCTACTATAGTAAAGGGGGCTCTGTTGCAAGACCAAGTAAATGGGTTAAATTGGCATTCTCATTTTCTTTTTTAAACTATTACAAGTATTTAATTGAGTTGTACAACATAATATGCATTTTTCTTACCTAATAATGCCACATCATGTATATTAACATTTTGATCTGCCGCCATGTCAACATGATGAATAGTTGGAACATGCTCCACTCCTTCACAATGATGTTCAACATGCTCTAAAATATTCAAAAAAAGGTTACACACAAAATTGCAATTGAAGATGTTAAATTGTATTCATAATTGCATAATTAATATCCATTAGCAAATTAATACCTCCACCACTATAATGCACATCATGGCCTTCATCAGTTCTATGATAGGATATGAAGGCTACAGTGAAATGTTATGTGCATTACTATGTAGTCAATTTATGTTTAAAACTAACACTAAAAGAGAAATTTATCAACTATTCAATTTCATTTACTTTTCATTTGGTCAATTTACCTATTTCTCATTTGGTGCACCAGATTCTTGGGCAAGGCTTACACATTCTTGGTGTAGGCATGCAACCATGACTTTATAGCCTTCCTTCAAGGAAATTTTTTTATCTTCTTCTGTGAGCTCCACATTGAATTATGTTCCCTATATTTTTTGCTTAATATCATTAGTTTTGCATGTATGGTTTGATTAAAAAAAATTATATGAAATTTCATTGTTGCTACTTACAAGTCAAGACTGAAGATTCATATAGCCACTAGAGCCGAGTTTGTGTTGGCCAACACTTTCTAGTCTCGCTTTTGTAGCCACTGATGTGTCCTACAAGCTATGAATAGTTTGAAACATGTTAGATTATAAATTTACAAAGATCACTAATTTTTGCATGATTACATTATACTTAATACTATCATGACATACCCTCTCTTGCCTTGTCTTGGTTCATTTCCTTTATTATCATGTAGCCTTTTCTCCTCTACATCTTCTATTATCTCATTCCACTCCATTGGTGGAATCATAGGAGAACAATCATACTTTGGGTTCTCCATTAGACCCCTTCTATATTGATCCCTCATAGTCTTTGTATGCCTTGATGCTCTTTTTAGAAGTAGGGCGGTGTCAAAAATGTTTTTTCCAAATAGGTCCTCAAAAGATGTAATTAGCTAATTTTTTAATTTAGAGGCCTGTTCATTCCACCTTTTAAAAAAAATACAAATTGTTAGATCAATAATTTTAATATAGTACAATAAATAGAAGAAAAGAAAAATATTGTAGCAATGATATGAAACTACATACCTTTTACATATGGTGGATCCAAATAGCCTCAATGTCATATCAAATAAAAGATCAAAGAAAACATTATTTGCTACAAAACATAAAGGGATTATCATTCCAAAACAAGTTATTTATAAGTAAACTAAAATTACATTTTAAATAATAAAAATTTTAAATCACCTAGAAGCTTTTGTAATTTTAATAGAAACATAGTTTTCTTGTTCAACAACAATGTCCCTACAAATGAACCAATACTAGTCACATAGACTGCTCTAGGAAATGGATCAACTTTAGTAATACTGGTCTATGTTGCTCTATCAACTAAAGGTCTATCTATTAGTGCACAAATTAGGTATATGAGTATAATATCCACCCAACAAAAAATACAATGTATGATTAGCACATTACAAAATATAACAAAACAAGGTTTTACTAGTTGTAGTGGGCATAGACGAGGATGTTTACATGCTCCTTGTTGCTGACAATGCAATCAACAATATCAGACTACCGACCAAAGGAGGCATCCACACTTCATAATGAGCTAAAGAATACAATATTATTATCAAAGACATTTTAAATGGGTAAAGATCAAATGGGATACTAGCTAGAAGCATCCAATAGTAATAGTTAAGTGTTATAATGTTGATGAAAACAAAAAATGTTGCACCAATTTCACTTTCAACATTAGATGTCCTATTTGAACACTTAGTAATTATCTTAAATAAACTCATAAGTGTAATAATATTGTAATTATAAGTAATGTTGTAAAAAGAAATTTTTACTTACACAAAGGTTGTGTGCTACACCCTCACCATGTTCACCACATAGTGTCACAACTATCACACATTTTTGTAGAATAAAATATAACATTTTAGATCATGATCCATAAGATACTATAAAATATAAACATCTATTGAAATTCTATTATTTCTTTAGATTAATTACTACTTACCTTCAAATAATTGACCCTACAGCCTAATTCTTTTCTCAATGCCTCTTTCTCCTCAGTAGTGTCACACTCAATGATAATTATCATTGTATCTTTGTTTGAGTAGTTGGGTCATGAACATAGGGTTAGCTCTAAGGGTGATATCATGTAGAAATGATGCTCGCATTTCAGATTAACATTTGATTTGCTATTATTCTAGCTTTTTCCTATTATTTGTGACATTAATATCAATAAAATTCCATCAAAATAGCTCCAAAGACATAAAGAAAAGAACATAATAATATGGCATTTCTTTCTATATAATTTGAACAATTACAATAACTAAGGTTTACCTCGACTGAAGAAGGTGTGTGAGATGGTGCATCCCTACCCATGTGTGGTGGTCTACCCATGTCACCCTATGAAAAATATTAGTAATTCATAGCAATAAGTAGGGAAATAAAAGTATTTGACATGTTGTACTTAATGTTTATATCTGCACATATGATTTTCAATGAAAAATTTGGTGTAACTAATGTGTATATCTGCAAAATTTCAATATCAGTAAAATTCTATCAAAATAACTCCAAAGCCATAAAGAAAATGACATAATAATATGACATTTTTTAATATATAATTTGAACAATTACAATAATTAATTTTTACCTCCACTAAAGAAGGTGTGTGAAATGGTGCATCCTTGTCTGTGCATGGTGGTCTATCCATGTTGCCTTGTGAAAAAATTAGTAATTCTTAGCAATTAGTATTGAAATGAAAGTATTTGACATGTTGTAGTACTTAATGTTTATATCTTCACATATGGGTTTCAAAGAAAAATTTGGTGTAACTAAGGTGTACATCTGCAAAATTCAATATCAACAAAATCCAATATCAATAAAATTCCATCAAAATAACTCCAAAGCCATAAAGACAAGAACATAATAACATGACATTTTTTCTATATATAATCTGAAAATTACAATAATCAATTTTTACCTTTGTTGAAAAAGGTATGTGAGATGGTGCATCCCTGCCTATGTGTGGTGGTCTATCTATTTTTCCCTACACAAAAGATTAGTAATTCTTAGCAATCAACAACAAAATGAAAGTTATAGACTTACCAAAAAAAATATTAATAATAAAGTAGATTGTATATTGGAGTCAATATTAGTTGGAGGAAATTGGTTTAAATGTTATACTTACCAGTTCAATGATAGAGAATTTTTTTGTATATACATGATTCAAATTGTAATCTATCAAAATCTCTTCCCTTGCACTTATTGATTTTATCACACATACAAAAATACAATTTCCCTCACATACCTCAAATATAAAATTCACCAACATATTAGTTGACATAGGTTGAGAACTATTTATAAATCTTACAATATTCCTTGTTGCTTTTGGCCTTCCATCAATATACATAGTGAACATTTTACTTTGATCATTTTTTTTGCATTGTATATAATTTGGTGACAATGCATACCTATGCATACTTTTTTTATATTGCACAATCTATATCCAATTGTTGTAATTAAAACAAGGTCCTACATAATCAATCAATTCAAAAACTTTAGTGTAACAAATCTTTATGTCATCCATGTAAAATAGGCCCAAACCATGCAATGAAGATGGAGCTATGCAATATATCCTTTCATTAATAGAAAAATCAGTGTTAACTTGAGGTAGTTTCTTGAGAACCCATTCTTTCTAAAGATGTTTGTAGCTTAAGGAAACTTTCCTATCACCTTCACTCTCCTTATCATAAGAACATGACCTCCCCCACCTCAACAAGGAAAAATTGTAATCATTTGTTGAATTTCTTCTAGTCTTTTGACCTCTAGTTGGTCTCCCTATTTTAGACCTACTAGATTGTTGGAAATATTTAGGACTAGCTAGGTTACTAAGAGGGGAGGGGTGAATCAATAACCTCAAAACCTTTTAACAAATTTAGAAATTAATTGAAAAAATATTAATAAATCTAATCTACTACATGCATGAGAAATTGAGAAACATAAGACACCATGAACACAATATTTGGTGACCCAAAAACCTTCCAAATAGAAAGTAAAACTAGGGTCGGGATAATACCTACAAAACTTCAATACTACAACATAAAGTTGGTTGGTTAAGGCTTACATTGATCACTTCTGATGATCTATCCTATTAGGAGCAATTAGGACTGCTAGGTCCACCTTGTTAGAGGTTTTACAAACATACAATGGAGTATGCACTTAGTAAAGAGATTTAGAAAAAGACTGTTAAGTCTACCTTGTGAAAGGAATTGAAGCTAATTCACCTATTAGGATGAAATAGTAGATCTTTGACTTACAATTAAATTTTTGATTGAGATCCTTTGAAGTACTAATCACCTCTACATGATAGATATAACTTTGTTGCTCCTAATATGGCCTTACAATACACTTTACTCTATTGTTGATTCACATTCACATGCTTACATTCCATTCACATTATCTCATATATGTCATCTAAGGAAATGATATATTATATATATCAATTCAATTACAAAGTTTTCCATTACACAAGTTAACACCAATATTACAAAGTTGGCCCAAATGTAGATACTCAGGTTCTGAAAATTGACTTGGTGAAGTTCTGATACACAACATCTATTGTCATTGCTTGGTATCATCATGTACTTGGTAGAAGTAGAAGCTTGACCCATACTAATCACTTCAATGTAGTTTCAAACTCATTATTCATTGGTGAGTTGGTAAATACTATGTAACTTGGTATAAACTACATTCCCTATTTACCACGGCTATACTCAATAGACACTATTCTCCATTCAACTTGGTTAACACTAGTTTTTCTTGACTTAAACTATTAACTTGGTAGAGACTGTAAAGCTCCGCAAACACTAAACTGCTTGATCTAAATTATAGCACTTGGCAAAAATAGTATATAGAATCTAAATAAGTTTTGTCACTAATAACAAACTTGATTGAATGTGAACATAGATATCTCTCTTTTGTCTTCTATTGCTGCATTTTCCTCACTCGAGGAAGATAGATCAAACAAATACCTATTTGGTGATACCTGCAATCCATAAAATGAGAGACACACTAGGAAAAAAATTGATGTTGATGGTAAAGAGAAGATATGCAAATAAAAAATTGTATCTAGAGGGTCTATTCACATATACCTATCGATCCATATCACTTTGATCGTTGTCATCACCACCACCACCTTCATCACCATCATTATCATCTTCATCACCATTATCATGACTATCACCATCTTCATCAACATTATGATGATGATGATCATCATCATAATCATCATCATCATCACCATTATCATCAGCATGACTAGAATCATCATCATCTTCTTCTTCATTATTGGTAAATAGTCATTCATGATCATCATTTACTTCATCTTATGATTCTTTAGTATCTTCTTCTTCGATCACATTATACTTTACCAACCTTCCTCTTGGATCATTTATAATAAAAAATGAACACCCTAGTTTATGTAGAATGCCAAAGTAAAACACTTTCTCATATTTTCTTGGAAGAACATAGGGCTTATCTCCAACTAGTTCAAATGATTGTGTATTAATCATTGTAAATCCACAATCATGTTCAATAATAATCCTATCAGGATTATTTTGATTTAGCCATAGCCTATACAATTTGATGATAAATATAATTAATTTAAAAAAATTAAAGTTGCACTCAAGTATATCATCCAAATGTCATAGTATCGATTTTCAAATTGTTGAGGATGTATGTCAGTTCTAGACAAAATATTGGTGATTGTGAAGACTGCACTTATTCCAAAATCATAAGTTTTCTTCATTTTTTTTTTCCTTTTTATGCAAAATTTATGGCCATGGTAGTACATAGCTTTGTGGTGTTTGACCTACAATTATTCAAACATATCAAGATTGTTTGTATTGATTTGTGAGTAGATATTAAACTTAAGGCTCATGATTACTAATCTTCTATGCACCTTTGTATCTCTTAAGCCATATGCTAGATCAAGTACCATTGGTGTAACATTTGGATCTCCATTATGATGAGCTTCTTCAATCAATGATGCAATACCAACCTATGTTAATGATCGACCATTTTCTTGAGACTATTCAATCAATACTTTCATCCAATCAAAGATTATTTACAATATACAAATGTAGTGCATTCCACTCATAACCAACTATAAAGAAAAAAATAATACTAGTTAGAAACAACTTATATTAATGATGGATAAGAACTAATTAACTAAAAAAAACTTATAATTACCTCTCACTCTCCTCAATCTACCTTTCCCTATCAGGTACTCCCCTTTGAATTCGTCAATAGAGTTGGGTTCGCAAATGTGATCTACATGAATATTTGCTACAAACTTTGGAAGATATTCACTAGTGTACACCATGGTCTGGTATACCATATCACTCTACCATAGAACCCTTAATACATGTTCTTTGTCAAGCCAAGTCCTTCATAAATTTCAAATGCCTCTCAATCATCCACATTGACCAAGTTTGTACAAGTCCACACAATTCAATCTCCTCAATTTGATGTATGAGGTAGTGTTCTTGAGCACTGAAAAAGGTTGAAGGTAGACAATTTTGCATTTCACACATAAGCTATGGAATTTTTATCTTCCAATATTTTATATTTTTTTAATCAATTTATTTAGATGATAACCATCTAAAAGATATTCAACATGCAAGAACATATAAATGAGATTTTAGATAAAATTATATAATAGATTTCAGATAAAATTATACAAATCTAAAAAAAAACACTTATAACCTCATGTATTTTCCAAGATCATATATAACTTTTTTAATACTTTTGTCAAACTAGTGTGGGAGGGATAGAGGTAGGATGTACTATAGTCACTAAAAAATATTTATTTCAATATATTATTAAATAATGCAATAGGTACTACATTCAAATTTACAAATATATTTTAAGTAGAGAACTTGACTTACCTTGATGAAGGTATGCCAATCATGCATTTTCATCCCCAACCCAAAATCAACTTTCTTTGATACAAGAGGGCTTATATTCACATCAAATCTTGTGGGAAACTTTTTTTTTTTTTTTTTTTGACTTCTTTTAATGCATCACTTTTTTTCTTTATTAATAACCAAGGAAGAGCACTCATATTTCTGTGGTTTCTATTGTTATTTGATTCAATGAAATCTTTCAATGCATGATTGGATTCATGAATGTCAGTATAAATTTGGCAATTATTATTTATCATGCCTTCCATCCAATATTTTCTATAGTGTCTCTATTACATTCTTTCCAATATTCATAGTATCAAACAAATGCATGATTAGGAGATCCTTGTCGCATGGTGACCTACTAAATTGAGTAGGATAACTTTTCATTCCTCTAGGAAGTTGGTAATTGATGCCTTAATGACCTTCATGAGCATTAATTACATCATTACTAAATATAAGACAATATCAAAATATAAATTTCAAAATTTGGACCACAAACTGGACATTACCTCGATGATTTAGTCAATCATATTCCAACTTCCATAGATGAGGTGTCATTCTTCATGTCCTTGATATTTTCTTTTCTTTCCCATTAAAAGATGTTTTTCAGTAACTCAGTACTTATGATTATTGTGGAGAAAGTGCCTAAACTCATTGAACACTTACTTTCATAAACTTCTTGAATAACAAGATTTCATCTTTGGAACACAAATTGGACATGCAAATTTTCTCTTTATTTGAAGAACTAAGAGATCATGTACAATTGGATTATGTATAGTTATCATGCACAACTTAAGCATACAACAATAATGTGTAAGCTCTATAATAGACCAAAAAAATGTTACCTTAACAATATAACATACCGCAAAAATGAGTTAGCCTAGGGGCATCATGTGTTGTTCATACAAGCATTGCATGGAAATAAATTATCTTTGTCCTATTAGTCTAGAGATTTCATACATAGTGATGCCATTATATAACTTTAACAAATTAACAGTTAGGGGCTCAATATACACGTTCATAACTTTAACTTGGTACTCACCTAGTAATTGAATGAACATAAACATTACATAATTATTATGACTATTTTCATGCACTATTTATAAATTAATTTAGATAAATATTAAATAAAAAAATACTTGGCACAGTCAGTGACAACATTGTGTGCTCCCTCTTTATGGACATCCAAGGAGGAATGGTATTGTTAATAAAAAAATAGGCCACACTAGGTAAACATATATCATATCTCCAAATGGATTGACACCATCTACTACCAATGAAAGCTTGAGATTATGAGGTACTTCTTTAAAGTGTGACCATGTTCTTCTATCTCTTTAAATGTGGAACTATCCACAAGCATTTGCATAATGTGATTTTGACTTCTATTGTGTTCATCATAATCCATAAATTGTGTCAAGCTAGTGCACTGGAATAATTGTTGAAGACATGGAATAATGAGAATGTACCGAACAACCTTGTGAGCAATTTTTTTTGTTATTTCATCTGATTGATATCTACTAATATGACAATCAAGGAATTCTATTGCAAATTCATATTTTTTATGATGTAAAATGTGATCATTGGGACATGCATGTATTGTCTAATACTTCATTCCAATCTGATTCATAAGGGTAGATAATTCTCATTACAAATTAGGAAAAATGTTTGATGGTGGTAAAAAAAACTCACATATCAACCTACAACAACAAATATGAATTGTTAATATAATAAATAGTATCGGTATGCTAAGATTGAAGATGACCAAAATGGCATACCTCAGCATATGTGACATTGCTAAATTGGATAAACTATTCATAACCTTCAAGTTCACCAACAAAACTATAGTAGAGAGAAGAGTTTTTTAGGAGCCTTCGTATAGGGGCTTGTGTGCCTTCTCAAGTAAAGGTATATCAAGATCGTCTTCATAATCATTATCTGATGTGCTAGTGCCATCATTGTTGGAATCTTCATCATGTTCTCCAATCCCATCTTCTTTAATCATGTCCTCTCACACATTGTCATCCTCTTCCATGGGAGTGTTATCCTCAGCTTGGATATTCACACCTCCATGTTCCTCCAATAGGAAATCCACATTCAGAAATGGACAAAAATTGTGGCCTCCTTCAACATGGCCATGTTGCCTACAATGACTTTGGGCTATTGTGATTAGAATTCTTCAATTCTTTAAGCCCTTACACTTTTTGCAAGGTAAATTACATTTATCAACTTTCCCATGAAATTGAGACCACAATGTAGCCATTGTCATGTTATTTTTTTATGGGTTCATATTTCAAGCATGGTTTTTCTTCATAGGAAAATATATCTACAAAAAAATTGGACATGTTGTACTTAATGATTATATTTGCACATATGGTTTTGAAAGAAAATTTTGATGTAACTAATGTGTATATCTACAAAAGAAAATGGACATGTTGTACTGAATATGTACATCTACATATATGGTTTTGAAAGTAAAATTTGGCATAAATAATATGTATATCTAAAAAAATATACTTAATATTTATATCTACACATATAGTTTTGAAAGAAAAATTTGGTGTAACTAATGTGTATATTTGCAAAAAAATTGAACATGTTGTACTTAATATTTATATCTGCACATATGATTTTGAAATAAAATTTGGTGTCATCAAGAGTTGAATTATTCTATGAAAGTCCTAGTTTATTCATACTTGTCCAAAAATTGTAAACTTTCTATTATATGTTTTGATGGATTGGTCCACACATTAAAATTCAACCTTTTCCCTCTACATGATTTAGTTTGTAACATACATCTTTTGGATTGAAGTTTATTCTTTGACTAAGAGCTTTTATCCATCCATAAATAGCACCATCAACCTCCTCTATGTTATATCAGTGGCCAATATCGATAACTCTAAAAATCAGCAATCTAGGTATCCACTAAACAACATTGTTCAAACTAGGCCAACTTATTAAAATGATGTTTAGCGTAAAATTTGTGAATAAGCCTATTAGTGAGATCTTCATAAGAGGTACTCTGATCGTGTCCCATTATGATCATTTTGTGGTACCACCAATCATGAGCAATAACAACCAAGTGAATAGCAACATATTTAAATGGCCTCATCTTCTAGCATGGGGATAAACTAGAAATAGGTATATATTTTAGAACCCATGTTCTTGTTATTGTTTTTGTAGACACATCATAGTAGAAGAGGATCAATTTACCAACTTTTTTTTGAAAGTCATTTTCATATGGTCTTCAACACTATAAATAATTTAGAGGTCCTTATAATCTCTTAAATATGTCTTAGGTTGGACCTACACTTGACCTTTTTTTTAGTCTTGCATGAAGTGATCTTGCAAACCATTTTATGTAGGCTCAGTTTCCACTTGTGGTTGGACTCTAGGAGAAATATAGGCATGAGAGATATACTCTTATTTTTTCTAGCATACTGATTTGCAGTGTTGTTATTTAGTGAATTGGTCCCATTGGCCATTATTGCCAGCACTATTATTGTTATTATTACTATTGCTATTTTCCCCCAATAAGGCACCATATCCATGTACCAAAACTAGAACACAAATTGGAAACTTAGATGAAAATTTAAGCATAAATTTAAGTACTCCATTTGAGTTGCAAAAAGAAACATTGAGGCTTCAAGATCCAAAATTAATCACCATGATGTAACTGAAGTAAAAGGATGATGAAAAGTACTAACTTGCAAGCTTACTAAAAATTAACATGTTCTCCAAGAAGTTTTTCGAACACCCCAAAGGACAAGAAGTTTGTTGAGCAACCAAGATTAGCAACCAAAACACTATGCATAGTCTATACAATACTTTTTCCAATTTTTCCAACCCATTGAAAGGTTCTCCTCATGGTTTTAAATGTTCCCCAACTTTTTTCATAAATGTTCTAAATATTTAGGGCATTACAAACATGAAATTGCAAAGTCTTGCAAAAAAGTTTCTCCTAGGAAGAAAATGTTGTCATTGCAGACACCTAAAAATTCTTTAGAAAATAAAGTATTTTTATTTTTTGAATTTTTTTTTATGACATCATCATTTTTAATTAATTAATTTATTTTTATGTCATTAAATCCCTTTATCTTAATTAAAAATATTTAATTAAGGAATCCCTCCCAAAAATGTTTAAATCTTATTTAAACATTATTTCCTTATTTATTAATTATTTAATTAATAAATTGACCAAAAATCCTAAAATAAATAAATAATTTATTTTTTGCCCAAAACTTGGCCAATTTCTTTAAGACCACTAACCTCTTCCAAAATCTTCTAATCCTTCTTTAATTTTGATTAAAGGCTAATCCCATCATTTCCTACCCCTAATCCCAACTCAAAATATTTAATTAAGATTAAATATTAATCATCATGTTTATTAAAAATATTTTAATAAATATCTCCTCAACCGAAACCCTTGAAATAAATAAAACTTTATTTATTTCTTAAAAACCTTATTTAGCCTCATCCTAGGAAGTTCTAGACTCTTCTAGAAAGTCTTCATCCTCATCCAAAGCCTAGACTCTTCTAGAAGATGTCAATCCTTATCTTTAATCCTAATCCTAATCCCCTCCTAACCTTGCCACATTCCCTAAACATGGGTTAAGACTTGCTAACCCAAGCCAAAGTTAACAAATATCTCCTCCTTCACCCAGTCTCATTAAATGTGATCCACTTGCCCATCTCTAACATCCCTAATCTAATCCTAAGCCATCTCTAATCCAAGCCTTAATCATTTGCACATTCCTAAGTCAAGCTTAAGACTTTCATAATCCAACCCAAGTCAAAATATCTCAACTCTCTCACAAATATCCCAACCATAAAACTTTATGAAGCCCACAAAGCCGTAAATAACTCTTACAAGCCCATTCATTTCTTTTACAAGCCATTATGAGGGTCTTTATGAGCTTTGAGCCTCCTTTGTTGACCCCTCAACCCCTCTTGCTCTAACCAATGACCCTATGACATGTGTCACTCTCTGATTGGCTGTAAGAAAACACAATATATGTGCTCTCCTCTCATTCAATCTAAACCTTCCATAAGCTTTTTCCCATCCTTGCATCCTAGCCCTTGATCCCTCAAACCCTTTGCCTATTTAAGGAATCCTCTCCCAAGCCATTTTAAGACAATCTATAAATTAAAGCCATAATACTATTTTGAGAAGCCATTTTTACATCAAATCCATTCATCAAAATCTATCAAAAATCTTCCATTGACGCCCATTTGAGCATTTGAGCATACATACATAATCAAGCCATCTTAGCTATTAGACACACCTCTACATCAAGTGATCATCCTCATTAAGAGAGCCTATCCATGGCTCATATTCTCATTTGAGGACTTCACTTTGTCTCTCATGAAATTATGTTAAATTAGTATGCAAATGCTTTTTGATTGTTTTAATTTAGTGTTTCTAACATACTAAAGTAGCATATACATTTTGGCATGCCCGGTGAGACCCCACATAGGTCATCTTCATTAGCTTTTTTAGTCAAGTTTTGTATGTCATTTTCTGATTTTGGCTAATTTTGCTTGTTTTTGTGATTGGTAGGATTGTATAAATTGGTTTTGTAGGTCCACATGAGCATGAAGAAAACAAAGGAACTCATAGTCTATCTCATAGTGTTTACAAAATTTTCAAGCTTATAGGTGGATGAAGCACTTGGAATTCTTCTTCCTCTTCTTGTCTATATTCTTCTTCTATTTCGTCTACTTCTTCTTCTTCTTCTTCTTGAGGGATCTTGGCCTTTTTTTTTTTAAGGAAGCAAAATCATACACACTTTTTTTTAAGTGCTTAAAATGAACCCCCAAATCATACTTAAATCCATTAAAAACTAAAAATTTTCAAAAAACTAAAAATCTTTTAACAAGTGAAACTAAACCAATCCAATCATTTGCATCCTTGCAACATCAAGGTTTTAGATGCATTCATGCAAAGTTAGGAACACTTCATTTTTGGGAATTTAAAAAGAACTTCAAGTTTCCATTTCAAAAGGTTCAAAATCAACACTAAGTGCACACTAAAATCTAAATCAAACTCAAAGCATCAATCAAGGATAAAATGAACCTCATTTGCAAATATTTTAAAGTTTTTTTAAAAATATCATGAAAAATAAAGAGTCCTAAATGGTTGCCAAAACTTTCCTAAAAGCTTTGTTATTTGTTCCAAACAAATGTCTTGTTGCAAAATCTTGAATGTTTCTTAGGTTTTTCATGCATCAAAACAATCTAGGAATATCATTTTTGGGCTTAAAACATGCAAACTAGAACACAAAATCTTGAATGAAAACCAAAGTCCAAAGAGTCATTTTCACTTTTGAGTCCAAAACAATCTTGAATGATCTAAGGTTAAAACAAAGCACTTCAAATTTCTTAAAACAACACACAAAATCTCAATCTTGAATGCTCAAAGGAAAAAGCTTGAATGTTTAATCACTTGTCTTTGAATGCATGTTGCTAAAATCACTCTTGAGTGCCATGGATTAAAATCAAGTTTGTTTTTTTTATGAATGCATGATTAAAAAAAAAAATCCAATCTTGAATTCAAAAGGTCAATTAATCATTAAAATATCTCACACTTCATCTTTTGGGGCATAAAAAGAATCTACATTTTAGAAACTTTCTAAGTTATAAAAACAAATAAAGACACTTTGAGTGAATTTGTTTTTGGACTCACCCTCTTTAATAACCCATCATTCTAACCATTGGTTGCAATATCAGTGCCATATATGGGGATGGGTCTACCTAAGAAGGTGTTAAGTGCTCCACAAAAATCAAATTCCACTCACTTAAGTTTTTATTGGTTTTTCTAAGATAGAAATTTTTTTGAATGCATATTAATCTCGCTAACACTTCACTTGGGTATAAAAATTGAACAAATCTTGATGTGGAGGGCCTCTAGGCGTGTGCTTGAAATCGAGCTTTACACACATCTTTGTTTTGGGCTTAAAACAAACTCACACTCAATCTTGAATGCCTTAAAGAAAATCAATCGATACTTGACATGGAGGGCCTTCGGGCATGTGCATTTACTTTTTGTTGACCCTAAATCTTCTTGGTGTATTCATTCTTTGATCACTTTTATTTTGTTGGCGCATTTCAAATTGGAATTAAACCTTTGCATCTTAATCACGTGTGTTTTCAAAAAGTTTAAATCAGAAAACTTAAGCGTCAGTTGGAAAAGAACTCTGTCTTTTAGCCCAAGATCATCCAAGTCTTCTCTCCCCTTATCATCTTTTGAGGCCATATTGGGTTCATAAGATTAGGATCCAAAATCTTGTTTAAGTTTTAGGAGGCTTTCTTGGGGATTTCATCACCTCTTGGGATGACCTCAACTCCAGCATTCTGGCAGAGTATAAAGATCGGGAGGTGAATCCAAAGACACCTCTCTTGGGATCAAAATTATGTCACTTGGGCTAAGCCTCAAGGAACTTTATACCCTTGAGAAGTGAAAGAGGAGAAGTGGGTTACCACTCCTCTCAGCTGTGTGACATCTTTTTGGTTTCATCTACATATTTGGGCCTCACATACCTTGTGTATATCAAGGACTCCCTAGATAAACCAAATTTCATCCTTGTAGAAAGCTTCCTAGGATGTTGGTGTGTTTGACGTGCTTGCTCCAAACTTTTGTCTACTTGTTTGCTCATAGCTTTTGAATGAATGTTTGCCAACTTTGGTCAAAATCCTAGAAAAGCAGAAATCTCCCAACTCAAGGCATACTTAGCGTAGTCACTGCCTCATCAAAAAATCATCCAAGCTCCCCTGCCGCAACCGAATCTATCTAGTTATTTTCTTTAGAAAAATCCAAAATCCAAAGTCCA
The DNA here is from genome assembly GCA_028749045.1 of Cupressus sempervirens. NCBI lineage: Eukaryota > Viridiplantae > Streptophyta > Pinopsida > Cupressales > Cupressaceae > Cupressus > Cupressus sempervirens. The sequence goes on along the minus strand of CM053786.1, from coordinate 644,652,649 downwards.
TCCAAATCATCCCTCCATCCAGCTAGCAACCCAATCCAAAATCACCCAAGCCTTTAAGGAATTTTTGTTACTCTGCTAGAGTTTGCTATCCAATCAATCTATCCAAATCCCTCAATCTCCCCAAGGTTATCCCTTTGACAGAGCTTTGTTTAGGGTAATCTTGCCTTGACACTTGTCATCCTTCATCACCTTAAGCTAAAAGTTGGGATCCATAAGTGGTCAATCTTGTGTCATGCCCATAGGATCATTTGTCTATCCTCAAGTTGACACCAAAAGCCACTAATCCTACACATAGGAAAGAAAAACTATCACTTTTTGATAGCATACCCTTGAATTCTTCCATCCATAGGAAAGCCAAAAATCTCTAGCCAATCCTCCTTAGGTCTATCATGCAGCTTTGACTCTCCCTAGGAAAGCTTTCATCAGCCAATCCAAAATCTATGCTTAATCCAAATCCAACCATGAGCTTTTATGTTCATCCATATGCAACACCCCATCCCCATCCAACTCATCATCAAAACATGAAATCCAAACCCTATCATGATGAGTTTGGTCACATTGTCCTTTCTCCTGCTACATCTTATTCCAATGATGATGAAAATCTTGTTGACTATGACAGGTATCTTGAGAGCCTTAGATGCCTTCTGCCAACCATCCCCCAAAATCCAAGCATTCCTCCAAACTATCTAGTCATGCCATCTCATATCCCAGCTTCTCCTCCATCACCCAATCAACCAAGCGTCCAATCTTCCACCCCATCACACCAGCTATTCCTATCAATCCACCACCTCCACCTCTGACACATGAGTCTCCCAGGAATCTCCTAGAGGAAATACAAGAAACGCTACATCCAATAATCAATAAGCCATGTCATCTAATTCAACCATGTGAAGTAGTTAGTGCTGAAGCTTCCCCATCTATAATATCACCTCCATCTCTCATAGCTATCATCCCCATACCATCCATCAAATTGCTTAAAATCCTTCCACTTCCCACAAGTATCAAAATCCCACCACCTATCAAATCCCTCCAAATCCTATCCACATCACCTCCAAGCATTTCCTAAATCTCTTGTAATGACCCTTATGCATCCATCTTCTACTCACCCATCTCCACTACCGAATCTCCCATCTATCCATCTACTGCTTTTGAAGAATCCATCCCTTCACCTCCTATCACACCATCCACTCCAATCCAATCCTATCAAGATCCTACCCAAAAGCATGTTGACATCCCCCAAAGCATAAATGAAGATATCATCGTACCATGTCTTCCATCCATAGTGCAGTCACCATCCCCTCCATCTCCAAAACCTTAAGCCATACCTCCTCTACTGCAGGATATCTTTTCATCCCATCAGCTAAATCAAGATCCTATCCTACCATCTCCTCCACTCCATGCTTCCATCTTACCACCTATCCAAGCTATTCCACCATCTATAATCTACAGTTTCCTAAGTTTGTTCAAATGCTCAATCGATGGCATTATCAAGTTCAAGGTTTAGGACCACAAGAGCAAGGAATCAGAAAGCCTATTATTGCACAAAAGAATCCAGGATTTCATGGTCTTGGATATGTATCCAAAGGCTCACCATCTAAAAGTGTTGGTACATGCCATCCCCAAACCAAGCCTATCTCCAGGCCCACCATGCCAACCTCCCATCACTCCTTCAAGGAATCTTATGTCATCCCTCCTCTACCATCTTTGCAACCCAAAACAACCTACCATATCCCCCCTTCATCCGCTAAATCCATTTTGGGTCCCCATGTCCCAAAATCTACCATCCTCCATCCTTCTATCAGCCATCGTAAAAATCCTATTCCCCCCATTCCTACATAAGATCAACAAAGGCACATATTAGGGCACATCATCTATCATCATCCCCCTACACACTTTTCCATATCCTCTCCATCTCACAAAGGTTCTCCTAACCATCTTCCCAAAGCTTACCACAGCAATGTGAATGCCAACTTCAAAATGCATAAAGCTAAAAATCTACATCCTAGGAAATCATATTTCTATTCTAAAAGACATACTCCAAAAAGGAAAAATCCAATCAAAGAATGCAAAACAATGCTAAAGCCTATGAAAAGAAAATCCAAAACCATGTGGATCCCAAAGAAAAAAATTGAAACCCAATGCATAATGGCATCAACCATTGCTAATCCCCCATCCAGTGACTCATGTCCTCCATCTCCTAACTCCATCTTGGGTGCCTATATCCCCAAGCATGCTTCCACAAATCCTCCATCAAGCCCGCATCTACCATCTATCCCCAATATGCTCTTTTCACACCCATCCCAACATGTGCCAATGTTGATCCTACAAGCATCCCCATCTCATGCTCCTTTCCAAAGTTTTCATGCCTCCATCTCCTACCATCAATCCCATCTAATATGATCTATTGCATAAATCACACATTCGGTGTACCAACAGCTAGCAATAAAATTGAACATTCCAACAGCCAGTGAAAAATCCCAAAAGAGTCAAAAATAGCTAAAGAAAGAAAAAATCATTCCACCTAAGTCCAAAGTCAAAAACTCAAAAAATAAAATAAAATAAAGAAAAATAAAGTGTCTATTGGTGAAAACTTGGCAATTCAAGCACCTTGGACAAGTACCATGATGAAAACTTGGCAAACAAGCATCGTGCATAATCTAGCCATCCCTAGCTTAGCCTATCATCCTCATGCTTTTGGTCACATCTTTCCATCCAGCTCCATCTTCCAATCTATCCACCTATCTTTCATCCTCTAGCTTTTATCTATCACTATCCACTTATCTTTTGCAACCTTACTCCATCATCCTAGCTATCATCCATCTCCCTAGTGCCTTCAACTTTTCCATCCTAGCTTGAATCCTATCACATCCATCGCAAGACCTCCTTTTGCATGTCATCTTCTGATTGGGGGCACTGTATTCCTTGGATATCTTGTCTTTTCCATCATCCCTTGTCATTGGTATCTCGCTCTAGGCTATCCTCATGCAAATCCAATGTTATCCTCTCATTAGCCATTCACTCTAGTGCCATCTATCACCTCAGCTACCACCAACCTTAGCATTGTCCCCATCCTTGGTCTCACATCTATCATCATCATTGGATGTGTCCTGCCAAATCCATACCTTCTGCTATCACCTCATCCTTAGCTTCTACATCTTGCACCAACTTGAGCCATCCCACTATCTTATCATCCGGAGATCCTGTACAGCTTGTAAATCTTGTACCTCAGCTTGTAAATCTTGTACCTTAGCTTGTAAATCTTGTACCCTAGCTTGTAAATCTTGTATCATCCCTTATATCATAGCTTTTCTATCCAAATCTTGTCCAAAGCTTGTACCATATTCCAACTTGTATTATATACCAAAACTTGTATCCTAGTTTGTATCCTATCACGTGCACACAAAGAACCCCATTTTCACTTAAGCTTTTCATAAACCATCTACCTATCTACCTATCAACTATTACAAACATCCCACCCTTCACAAACATTTCCATCTCAAAAAAACCACAACTAAACAACCTTGTACATTTGTAACATGTCTTGGTCTATCAGCTTGTATATCCTCTTTAGCTTAGTACCATTGTATCTATCTAGCTTCCGTGTCAGTTCATCCTTGATCAACATCTTGCACACATCGCACAAATCTAGTTAGCTATTCCAATGCATCCTTTAGCTAGATCTCTTGTCATCAAAGTGTTATCCTTCTTAGCTCAGCTTGCCAAGTGCATCACTCATCCAAATCCACCAGCTTAGGTGCTCTCTGATAGATCCTTGTAGGTTATAGCTTTCCTCATGTCTGATCTTGGTCCGTTAGTACCTCGTCCTACCCATCTCATTAGAAAATGGTTCTCATTTAGATTTTTGCTTTCTTTCAATTTGGAATCTTCCCTTTTGGGTCTTGAAGTATCTTTTCCAAGAAATATTTTTTTTCCCTCCTCAAGGTTGCCATGATTTTCCATATCATGTTATGCTACGAATGGGGCACTCTGAGTGTACGATTTTGGTCAAGTCTTTCATTTGTTTCTTTCTTGCTTGAGGGTTACCCAGTGCCGGTTCCATGTTGTTTTCTTCGAGTTTCATGTGTGATGCTGGGGAAATCCTTGTGTGTTTTTCTCGAGTTAGTTTGTTAGTCCCTTAGATGGTTGGTGACATGGCCTTGACATTCTTGGTAACCTTGGCAATTAACCAACAATCCTATAGAAAATCTAGTGCTCAACTACATGGTGGTACTTCTCTTTGAAGCATCCCCCTACTCAAAAAGAGTCAATGGATTCCCTTCATCTCCATTATCCCCCATCCATATCTAGCATATGTCTCTCCTACCCCAGCTTGTGCAACTGTATCTCTCAGAATCAATCATCACTCTTAGCTTTAGGGATCCACAATCCTATTCTTAGGGATCCACCAATCCAATCAATCCACCAAGCCTCATCTTTCGAGATCCACAATCCTAGTCCTAGGGATCTTTGAAACCCATCTTCCACCAATCTGACTCTTTGAAATCCTATTGCATCAGCTTTATAATCCCCTCATCCTTCTCCCTATCCTAGATTCCTTTTTATAGCACTCTGCTCCTTCATCCTCCACCTTCCCTAAAGTCTTAAGCTTGCTTCCTCTTATGCCTCTGATTCTCCCTTTCTCAGTCTCCCATACTGAGAGTTTGAGCTAATTCAGCCCCTTCTCTTTGCCAATCTGAGTCTCCTTGCTCATGCTAGATTCTTGTATTTTTTAAGAAACCATCGAGCCTCGCTTTCTCTCCCTTCTGCCTTCTTGAGGGGGCATCTTGCAGTCCATTCTCTCCTCTTCTGCTCTAGCCTTGGGCATCTTATTTTCTTATCTTTGATGCCATGCCACTTGCGGCATCACATCAAAGAGGGGAAAAATTTAGACACCTAAAAATCCTTTGGAAAACAAAGTATTTTTATTTTCTGAAAAAATTCCTTATGACATCATCATTTATTAATTAATTAATTATTTAATTTATTTATTTATTTTTATGTCATTAAATCCCTTTATCTTAATTAAAAATATTTAATTAAGGAATCCCTCCCAAAAATGTTTAAATCTTATTTAAACATTATTTCCTTATTTATTAATTATTTAATTAATAAATTGACCAAAAATCCTAAAATAAATAAATAATTTATTTTTTGCCCTAAACTTGTCCAATTTCCTTAAGACCACTAACCTCTTCCAAAATCTTCTAATCCTTCTTTAATTTTGATTAAAGGCTAATCCCATCATTTCCTACCCCTAATCCCAACTCAAAATATTTAATTAAGATTAAATATTAATCCTCATGTTTATTAAAATTATTTTAATAAATATCTCCTCAACCCAAACCCTTGAAATAAATAAAACTTTATTTATTTCCTAAAAACCTTATTTATCCTCATCTTAGGAAGTTCTAGACTCTTCTAGAAAGTCTTCATCCTCATCCAAAGCCTAGACTCTTCTAGAAGATGTCAATCCTTATCTTTAATCCTAATCCTAATCCCCTCCTAACCTTGTCACATTCCCTAAACATGGGTTAAGACTTGCTAACCCAAGCCAAAGTTAACAAATATCTCCTCCTTCACCTAGCCTCATTAAATGCAATCCACTTGCCCATCTCTAACATCCCTAATCTAATCCTAAGCCATCTCTAATCCAAGCCTTAATCATTTGCACATTCCTAAGTCAAGCTTAAGACTTTCTTAATCCAACCCAAGTCAAAATATCTCAACTCTCTCACAAATATCCCAACCATAAAACTTTATGAAGCCCACAAAGCCATAAATGACTCTCACAAGCCCATTCATTGCTCTTATAAGCCATTATGAGGGTCTTTATGAGCTTTGAGCCTCCTTTGTTGACCCCTCAACCCCTCTTGCTCTAACCAATGACCCTGTGACATGTGTCACTCCTTGATTGGCTATAAGAAAGCACAATCCATGTGCTCTTCTCTGATTCAATCTAAACCTTCCATAAGGTTTTTCCCATCCTTGCATCCTAGCCCTTGATCCCTCAAGCCCTTTGCCTATTTAAGGAATCCTCTTTCAAGCCATTTTAACACAATCTAGAAAGTAAAGCCATAATTCCATTTTGAGAAGCCATTTTAACATCAAATCCATTCACCAAAATCTATCAAAAATCTTCCATTGAAGCCTGTTTGAGCATTTGAGCATACATACATAATCAAGCCATCTTAGCTATTAGACACACCTCTACATCAAGTGATCATCCTCATTTAGAGAGCCTATCCATGGCTCATATTCTCATTTGAGGACTTCACTTTGTCTCTCATGAAGTTATGTTAAATTAGTATGCAAATGCTTTTTGATTGTTTTAATTTAGTGTTTCTAACATACTAAAGTAGAATATACAGTTCTGACAACATGACAACATTTTAACAACATTTTCCCAAAGTGGAGTTAGACCTCTAAACTTGTTCCAAATACCAAGTGGGCATCTAATATGCATTAAATGACCTCAAATAACATATCCAAGGCCATGGGAACCTTAGTAGACCATTTTACCCTTTCTAGAGCCTAAGTCACCTAGTTGACAACATTTTGCACTTTCTAGCAACTTGGCCATTTTGGTTCTTATTGGTCATGCCTACATTGTTAGCCTTTTCTATGTTTGTAGCAAGAAATTCCAATGGAAAATTATTATAATTATTCCTCTATCTTCCCACTATTATTCAAGAAAAAAAAATTATAACAAAAACTAGATTAGATTTCCAATCATACAAAAGATAATGCAATCTATTTGAAATATGAATTGTCCATATTGAGATTCTTATTGATAAAAGCATCTTAATTTTGCGAATCCTCCCCCAACTTGTAATCCACTACATGTCTCAAAATTTGATATATTATCAAGACATGGTTCAAAATGTGAAGTTAGGTCTAATTTCCCTAAAGGGTTCTTTCCTTGTAATTCCTAGAAGAGTGATTTACCTTCTATTCCCCAGACAACAATTGTTTGTATAAAGTGAAATGTGTTTAGAAAACATCTGATTCAAATAAAGACATCATGTCACACTTTTCTTTGCTACTATGTATCTGGTAATCTACCACAAGGAATTGGCATATCACCCATTTTAAATGTTTCTAATTTGAAATTATACAAAGGGGACAACAAAAACATAGATTCTTGTGACAACATCAAGGTAGATACTGAGGTAGATTGGATAAATAATCTTCCACTAAAAAAAACCATTAAAGTTGGAATACATTTTAGATACCAAGAAAATCAAGAAGACTAGGAACAAGACATACAAAGACCATTTTGTGAAATGGTAGGGTTGACTTGAAGTAGATGCAACATGGATGACTGAAGAAGACATCATCAAGCATGGCACAAACCTTCAGCACTTAGAAACTCAAGGGACTTGAGTTTCTTAAATGAGGGGAGTATAGTGTTGAGGCCCTGGGTCCTTATTAAGGTAGTTAAACATTGAGGAGAAGAGTGTGAAGGTTAATAAGTGTCTAGGTTGACACAATTTAATTTAAATTTTCTTTTTGTGCATTTTTGACATCTGGATTGCATGATTTCTAAGATTTGTAGAAAATTCAATAGGTGGTCAATGGGTGGTCAAACATGGGAGTCGACAAAAATCATCAATTTTATGCTATATAAATTTTTTTTCATATTTTGGGTGTAATTAGATGACCTTGGTGAAGTTCTTGTGTTATGTTTTTCAAAAAAAATGTAAATATACAAAAAAAGTTGTCATGCAAATTTTTTTGCAACTTTTCTTGCAAGATATGGATGCTTAATAGTTAGAGATTTATTTGATGAGATTTGTGGTATTTGAAGTTGAAAAGATAGGGAAAACATTTAAATAATTGTTTATCTCCAACCTTAAAACATTAATGACACCTTGTAGGGATTTGGGAATGGAAAATGGAATGGTTTTTACAGCAACTCTATGCACAGTCAGCAATATTATTTCTAAGCTTGGAGTATTGTGTCAATAAGTAATTTTTTTCATATTTTAGAATGTTATATATATATATATATTTATTTATATTTAAGAGGGAATATGATGTTGGTTCAAATAAGGAACATTCCTTTTTATGTCTAAGATTTGTTTGTACTTATTGTTTACCCTAAGTCTAGATTGAGAGTTTAGAGGTAAATTTTTGGTTTCTTTCATTCTCACAACCCAAAATTCCCAGTACCTAGTGTATATTTATATTAGATAGTGGAGATGCTATGTAGCGTGAGGATATTGGGAGTTTTCATTAGATGGAGATGCAACACTAAATTTTATGACTATGACTACAAGTTTAACATGTTGATTACTAAGAATCACAATAAAGAAGGCATTTTGGGATAGGTGAAAGAAAACTATTTTGTGGAAAGGATGGAAATACCATACCAATTACTTTCTTGGAATATTTTCCTTCATGGGTTTCATGGGAATGAGCCTATAAGTCCAAACAACATGTTTAAGCCTAAAAGGCCTAGGAACTAGGGCTCAGTAGAAAAGAGCTGAAAAGTTGTGATCTTAAACCAATATTAGAGATTTATATATAGTCTTACACCTAATAAGAGGGTCTATAAATATTTTTGGTGTTTTTGTGGAAGCTTGTGAATTTTAGAGTAAATTTGGCAACAACAAGGCTACTATGAATGAGCCCCTTTTAGGCCTCCTAGTGTAAGTTTTGTATTTGGAATATTGGGAAGGGCTAGACCTATTAGTTCACCAATTAACCTTGTAGAAGGTTAGATAATGAGATGTTAATGTGTATGATGACTTAAGATCCTAGAGGATGATGGTGAAGATATGTGACTCAGTTGCACAATAGTTATTGTATTAAAGAAGGAGGTGGGTTATTAAATCTATTAGAGATTTGCAACTTTAGTCAGATTATTCTAACTAATGCAATCAAATGTATAAGTGGCATTGAATTTTTGATCTCTATCCTTTACCTTATCATAATTAATCTCTATGATATTTATGATTAATAATTAGTGAATTAATAATCACTAATTGTGTATATGTATTTAATAACAATCATATTATTAAATACATATACATGAATGATTATATTGAAATAAATAATAATAATATTATTGCTTAAGTTCATTGATGATTAATATTGTTATATTATGGTGTATTGTAGGATATATAATCAAGCATGATTGTGATAATAATATCATTGAGTAATGGTAATCAAATAGTTGTTAAAGGTAACAAATGATAAGTTCACAAATGACATGTCTCACATAGAGACATGTCTCTATGTGAGACATGGCTCCATGTTACCTTATTTATTGAAGCCATTCCAATACTTAGAAAAGTACATGTAATCATTTTAAGAGTAGAGGAAAACAATTATAAAGCCATTCAACTAATTACATCTTATCAACATTAAAGTCACAACAAATCAATCTTGATAAACTTATCTTGGTGATATTATTATGAATTAAAAACAATGGTCATGGAAGGTTATAGATTTGTATAAGGTTTGATACATATCTCATTTCTTATTAGCTATTATTTCAACCAAAATGACCATTGTATATTGGTATGATTCAATATCTTATGAATTGCTTATAAAGTACACTCTTAACAATGATAAGTTGTGTTCAAAGTTGTGAGCTTCTTATCTAAGAAGTCTTAGGTTCAAATCTATTCAAACTTAACAAATGATAATAATTAATATAAGGTTTGTTAATAGTGATGGAACATAGGATACTTTGAACATCATCCTAATTTAAATCCTTTTTAATAATAATCTCCCCAGTCAAATTTAGCATCTTGGGTGTATCCTAATTTTCTTCTATAGCCAATAGGGCTCCCAGATTGTTCATTCATATACAATACCTTTTCCACCATGGAAATATTGAAAAAATATTTGCCCACTTCTTGCATTTGAGAAGTTAGAGTGTGGGATTCCATGATTGATTATCTAAAAGAAACCCCAATTTTATGAAACTCTAGAGATTGTTGCAATGGTCTCTTGTTGAAGATGTGGAGACCCCAAGTAATGCCAATCAATGACTAGAATCTTGGCGTTGTGTGTGGTTTGGAGGGGAACTATTTGTAGGACTAGAAAATGGGTTAAATGCATAACATACTATGAGAAAATCACAAAACTCAATTAACATAAATTAGCACCCACTAGTTTACCATGAAAGGCAAACCAATTGAAAGAAGCAAACACAAGGTTAGAAACCCCCTCTTTCATTTGTAGCTCCCATGTCCTTCTTTCTTCTCCAAATTATTTGTAGCTCCAACTTTCCTATAGTGCAAAAAAAATTGAAGCAAAAGTATATGATATGGATGATGCCATGAGAATACTAGAAGTGTGATTTTAGTGTGAGAACAAGAATGCAAAATGCAAAGAAACTAGGGACTCAAAGACTCAAGAATTAGGAGCTAAGAATCTAAGGACTTTCAAGAACCAAGCTTTAAGAACCAAAATGAGAGGAAGAATGCTCATTTTATAATTGGCATAGAGGATGAGAGCCTTGGATTTGTCACCCATAGATATGCGATATGGCAAGAGATTCCTTTGAGAATCCATGATGCATATGACAAAATATGCCAATTGTAAGATTCTATGATTTATGGAAGTCAAACTTGGCTAAATGTGGAAGAGAATCTATGATGCATCATAAGACACCTCAAGCCCACCTAAAGCCAAGAATCTATGACAAATAAGCCAAATAGAAACATGCATAAGAGAATAAGAATATTTGTTTATGAAAAATCCCATCCAAGTGTCACAATGACACAATATTTTATGGAATATTTGAATTAAAAATCCTTTTATTCCACAAAATAAGAATTAGTACAAAATGGAATTAATGATGGAAAATGGAACTTAGGAAATTGTAAATTTCCATGGTTTACTGATAATGAATCAATTAACTAATAAAATTAATTAATTGAGGATGATAATTAGGAAGAATAATTAGTAAGCATAATAGAATTAAATTATGGGTTATTTAATCCTATAGAGAAAATTAGTAAATGATTGGCCAAATTGATTAAATGAATGTGACCATATCCTTTGATGAAAATGTGATGATGATAGATATCGAATAAGATGATAACAAGGAGACCAAAGCCATGGTTAGATTGATTGATTGAAGCTGATAACATGCCAAGGACGCATGACATGAAGTGATTGATACATAACATTTAACTAACATTGCAAATACTATAGGATCAAGGTTGATTGATAAGGTTGATCATAATAACATCGACAGACATTGTCAATATTATTAAAATGGTTGATAATGCCATGATTTGACATTGAAAGCCTCAACAATGTCAAAGATTAGATGACATGAATGATAGTTTGACCTAGCACTGAGAGTTGCGATAGTACTAAGGTCAAATTGATAAGATTGATAGGTTGATAGGTTTCCAAGGCACTAAAAGCCTAAAAAATGCCTAGGATCGAATAAATGATGATTGATTTGGGATGTTTAATATGTTTTAGGTTGATTAGGACTTATTCTAAGTGATTTTGAGTTGATTTGGGGTGATTTCGAGTGATTTTGAGTGATTCTGAGTTGATTTGGGGTGATTCCAAGTTGATATGAAGCTGATGTGAAGAAGGATACAAATGATAAAGTATAATCAATTTGAGAAAAAAATTGAAGTTAGTAGAATGATAAAATGGGAGAAATTAGTATGAAGAAATGATGAAATTATTGATGTGAACTATTTTTTAGCATCTACATTTTGCCCCTCTTTGATACAATGTGATTTAGAGCATTGTGTCAAAGAATGCTAACAAAAAGGCCATAAAAGCTTGCCCCAACAATGTGGTATATATTTATGACCCCTAAAGAAATTGACCAACATAGGCATATGATAGGTCAATTTCATCAACAACGAGAAAATAAAGCCATAGGAACTAACGGATAAAAAATTGGACTTAAAATGTGAAAGTTATGGGCTCTAGAGTGAAAAAGGGCATCGCGACCAACATAGAAAGGACCTCATGCACATCCATCTAGGTATAAAAAAGCTATAAAAGGGCTTGGAGAGGGTTTTGAAGGCCATTTTCACTCTCTCATTTGGAAGAAAAGAGCTTTGGATCAAGGAGAATGGATCGACTACCTAGGGAGCAACATTGTGGTGAACGGGTGCAGACCTTCCAATGACAGGCAGATGTTGTACCTTTGGTGAGTACATTGAGGCCATCTTTGTACTGTCTATGCTTTTTCATTCTTTTTACTACTTTTTAATGCATTTCCATGCCTTTTAGGCACTTAGGAATCTATCGGGGGGAAATAGGGGTCAAACAAGGCTAACGGAGCTCGATAGGGCATCCAAAATGCCCCAACTGCACCCAAAATGCATCCAAGTGCATAAATGATGTTTTTGGTATGACCAAGTGTGTTAATGACATATTTGGGAACCCCAACTATGCCCTAGGATGCATTGGAGCTCCGATGGGGTGCAAATGGTCCCAAATCGAGCTAAAACTTGGCAAAGGCTACCACAACCCTAGGGGAATGCTAAAAACATAATAGAATGTAGTCAAAGGTTGTCAATATGATTGTAACTTGGTCAAACATAGGGAAGATGTAGGTCAAACTTGGGTAAATGCTGATAGAGGACCGTGCAAAGGGCTCAAAAGGGTGGAAACAAACTCAAAATGACTCAAAATTTGGAACACATGTTCAAAACCCTAGGAAGAGTTGAAAAAATAGGTTAACTAAGGCAATGATAGTTAGAAAAAGGTCAAACTTGGTCAAACTTAGCTCTTATGGAGGAAAAAGTTTGATCAATGGATAGGGATAGGGTCAAAATGATGCAAATGAGCTCGAAATGATTTGAAACTTGGCAAATATGTTCAAAGCCATAGGAAGAGTTCAAAAAATAGGTCAACATAGTCAAACATGCTAAAAAAAAGTTCAAACTTTGTCAAACTAGAGTAAACTAAATCAAACTTGGGTCAAAAGTAGGGTAAACTGGATGTAAAACCATAGGAAGTTGACATAGGCTATATGATTATGTGAGAGGAGCTACCCTTGCTATGGATAAGGGGACATAAGCAAAAGAGCCTTGCACTATGTCATTAGATGATGCCCAATGAGTGAGAGATATTGGCTAGGTTGGGATTATATCATGTGACATTTATTCTAGAGGTGAGGGGGAACAGTGCTTTGCTGACAGCTTTGACAGAGAGGTGGCACTTATAGACTAGTTCATTCCACCTACCAATTGGGTAGGTGACTATGACACTAGAGGATGTATAGAACATCCTTAGGATCCCTATCCATGAAGAGTTAGTAGTGTATGACCCAGCTACAGGGAGAGTAGCTCTACACTAGCTATTTGGATGCGGAGATGTAGAGCTAGGGATTTGAGACTATGAGATTAGATGGGACCTATTGGTGGCATGCCATGAGTAGCCGACAGTTGTGATTTACTGGGTGATTAGTGGATTCCTAATACCATATAGATAGGGACATGTATTTTCGATTGGATGGGGTCAAGTACTTGAGAAAATGATCATGGAGGGTACCATGTTTGCTTGGGGCCCATGCATGTTGGGGATGTTATATTATTATCTGCATCAGGTAGCATATAGAGAGGGACTATCCTTTAGTACTGGTAGCACATTATTACAGAGCTAGGCCTATGAGCATATTATAGTATTTAGGCCTCTAGTAGAGCAAGTGTTGGTGGATGATATGCCCTATGCTTACAGCTATAGAGGTGTCTTAGCCCGAGGAGCATTGGGATATGCAAGATACTTTTTCCATCAGATAAACATGATGACACAGTTCATATGGAGACCATATAGAGATTTCCTCAGATGGGATGATGATTAAATCCACTTACCCTACTACCAACAGGAGTGCTACCTCATAGGGTGCATAGTAATGAGTCACCTAGTTATAAAGATGTACCTGCCAGAGTGGGTACAAAGATAGTTTAGGGAGACACAAGATGTACCTATAGGGGTCACATTTTTTTCCTAATCTAGAGGATAGGTTTGAGAGTGAGGGCCACCTATTAGGAAATAGGTAGCATATGCATAGTTAGTAGAGTTTCAATCAAGACTATAAGGGGTAGCAGTAGATATAGTGGATGCAAGCATGACAACAACATATGATAGGTGGTTTGCATAGCATCAGCTGAGACCTTTGACACATCCTACAGTACCAATACCTTGAGGGAGGCCACAAGATGAGGAGGATGAGGAGGAGAAGGAGGATGGGGGAGAGGATGAGGAGGGATTTGATGAGGGCAATGGGGCAGATGATGATGCCAAGGAGGAGGATGAGTGAGAAGATGAGGAGGGAGGAGAGGAGGAGGAGGGAGATGAGGATGCTAAGGGTGATGCAGGGGGTGATGATGAGGATGTTGAGGAGGAGGATGAGGGAGATGATGAGGAGGGTGTTGAGGGAGAGGAGGAAGGATATGGAAAGGAGAGTGGAGGTAGTGGGGGTGGGGATGGTGTTGGAGGTGATGATGAGGGAGAGGATAAGGAGGACTATTGGGAGGATAGGGATGCAATTTTGATGGATGTGGAGGAGGATCCATTGGAGGACACTAGGAGAGCATTAGTACCAGTAGAGGTAGGGCCTAACAAGGTAGAGTTGATGGAGGTGATTAGAGGGCTATGAATTTAGTTAGATCAGGTTATGATAGAGAGGGATGCTATGGTAGGAGAGAGGGATGTAGTTATAGTAGAGAGAGATCAGGTGATGGCTAAGAGAGACCAAGCTAGGGCTAAGAGGGATGTAGCTATGCACAGGGTAGAGATAGCAATGTAGGATTCACAGGGGTTCATTAGTAGCATAAGAGATGCAAAATTCTAAGATCTAGAAATGATGATGAGTAGGGCTCACATGGAGGCACAATATTGGCGAGATCAGTATGAAAGGGTGCTACCACCAGGGTAGAGAGTAGAGAGTTTCTGTGCATCAAGATTGCATTCCCATAGGACACATAGGATACAAAGGACACAAAGTAGTGCGGGAGTGATGGGGCCTATGAGGTCATCACAAAGAGTAGAGGGATGATCCTCAAGGCCAAAAAAAGGCCATGAGGCTAGGGATAGCATGGGATGACACTAGAAGACTCACATATAGAGGGGCCTCTCTATGTTTCTTTTTGGTTTCTATTTTTCCCTTTCATGGTTCACACCTATGGGCAGTTAGTATTGATGTAAACCATGGTCATGTACTCTGACACCTTTGTGAGACATTTATGAGATGGACTTATGTTATGATGACTATATGAGATGGATTATGCATGTGCTTTATATGTTTTATATGGATAGATTTATGCTTTTTCATGTGGACTTATATATGATTACATCATGTGTTTATTTATCACATGTTATGCATAGGAAATGCCATCTTTTTATTTTTTCCACATGCTTCTCTCATGAATGAATGCCTAATGTAACGTGAATGATATGGAATGGATGTAAATGAAATGAAATGAATACAAATGAAATGTAAAATGATAGGGAATAAATGCAAATGAAATTTAAAATGGATGCAAATGGTATAAATGCCATGTTTATTGCTTTAGATCATTTTGGACTTTGGACACATGCAAGAATGCAGGATGACAATGTTTTTTTTGTATCAGAGTACGAGACGAAGGTACCAAATGAAGAAGATGTAGAAGATAGAGGAAATGAGATGAAGAATTGTTAGTATAATGAGAAGACTTTTTCTCTTGTAAAGTGCACTATATGTCAAATAGAACTTTATTTTGATATGACAAATGAAATGCAATGCATCATGGCATAAAGGGCTAGAGTGCAAATGCAAGCCTTTTGCATGAACAAGCACAATGCAGATAGAAAATAACCTTATCCTTCCTAAGGCATATGTACATGCCCTAGACTCTCAAAGGTACATTGTAAAAGACAAAAATAGAAAAAGATGACCATGAACCATCCCGACCACTCTGATAGATCAGTTTAGATGATCAAGTGGCATAGGAACATGATAAAAAATAAAACAAAGAAAAAATAAATCACTCACAAATAGTGTGAGCCAACAACCATTCTTGTCCATTATTGCTTGCTTTTTAGTGTTTTAGGTGTTTAGATGGTGTTTGATAGGTTGATAATGTGATAGCTCTATTTGTGGATTCAGTTGAAAGGTTTGTAGTGATATGTTGGATTGATTGTTGGTTCCCATTGCTCGAATAGTGTGATTGACATTGAAGTGTAGTGTGTTGAGTTTTAGTTTGCAAAGTGCAAGTGTGTACACAAAAGGGATGGTTATCCATAGTGAATATGTACAAGGTTTATTGCAAATTTTTGATGGATTTTATGATTTTTAGAGTTTTTGAGGATATCTAATGTTTTTGTGTGACTAATTTCTTTAGGACATTTTATGATATTTAGTGGTTTTTTTTAAGACATTATTTGAATTTTTAGTGCTTTTGTCAAGACATTATGTGATTTTTAGTGCTTTTTTCAGGATCATATTTGAAATTTTAGGATTTTTTTAAAGGATCATTTTATGATTTTTAGTGTTTTTTTGGGACATTATATGATTTTTAGGTTTTTTTTCAGGATCATAAAAGCATGTACAAGTGTTAGCTCCAGTCCATTATGCAATAAGTCCAATGGATAAAAAGTGCTTAGGGATATGCCCCCAATTCAAATTCAAACTCATGCACCATGTAGGTAATATGCCCCCAGACAAGATGCAAACTATGTACAAAGGTCAATGACAGAGTGTGTGTAGACTAGTGATGCCTTAGGTAAGATAACAAAGGATATTAATCAATTCGTGAGCCATGATAAGAGACCAAGGATGTCTTGAAATGTGAAAGATATGATCAAGGAATGATAGAGGGGGAAAAGACCATATGGAATCCCAATAGATGGAGGAGCAATAATTGATTACACATGGCACCTATTTGCCAAGTTTTCACCATGGTACTTGCCCAAAGTGCCTATTTCCTAGGTTTTCACTTTTGGAAAAAAAAATTCTCTTGACTCAAATTTTTGTGCCAAGATGCCTCTTTGCCAAATTTTCATCAAGGCATCCATTTTTTCATGACTTTTTTCACTTTTTCTTTTCTTTTTTTCAGGACTTTTTGAAATTTTTTAAAATATATTTTTCAAGACTTTTAAACAGAATCAAGTCTAGTACTTGTGAAGATGCACATTGTTGATGAACATAGGTAGTGGTTCACCTTCTGGAGTCACAAGCTGATATACTCCAGACCCAAATGATGCAATAACTACATAAGGTCCTTCCCAATTTGGCTTAAATTTTCCTTGTTTGTCTCTATGCTACTGAGTCTTGTAGTTCATCTTCAGGACTAGATCACCAACCTCAAAGTGATGACCTCAGACTTTCTTGTTATAGCTCCATTTGAGTTAGTTTTGGTAAGCTTGCAAATGTGTTAAGGAAACTCATCTTTGTTCATCAAGAATCTCCAGCTCATGGAGTCTAGATATTTGGTAGTTTTCATCATCAACAATACCTTGTAGGGATACTCTCAATGATAGAATTTCAACTTCAATGGGAAGCATGGCCTCAGTTCCATAGACAAGAGAGTATGATGTTGCACTAGTAGGAGCACACACACTTGTCTGTATGCCCAAAGAGCTGGATTTAGTTGGAGATGCCAATCTCGACCAGAATCATTGACAGTCTTTTAGAGAATCTTAACAATGGTATTGTTGGATGCTTCTACTTGGCCATTTCCCTATGGATGGTAAATACTAGAATATCCATGGTATATGTTGCTATTCTCATAGAGCTTATCTACATCTTTGTTTTGAAATGGACTACCATGGTTAGTAATAATAGCCAAGGGGACTCCATACTGACATATGATGTAGTTTAGAATAAACCTTGAGATCTTCTTGCCACTAGTGAAGGTCAAAGGGACAACTTCAACCCACTTTGTAAAATATTCTGTTGTTGTGATAATGAACTTATGACCATTAGAGGATGGAGGAGAAATAGCTCCAATAAGATCAAATTCCCATTGTGTAAAGGGCCATGGTGATATGATTGGATGCAATTCTTGTGCTAGTGCATGAATTAGATTGCTATGTATCTGACACTTATGACATGTTTTCGCAAAGTCATGGGCATCTTGTTCCATGGTAGGCCAATAGTACCCAGCTCTAACAAGTTTCTTGGCTAGACTTAGACCACTGAAATGGCCTCCACATATACCTTGTTGAACCTCATGCAAGGCAATTTTAGCTTCTTGTGAGTCAAGGCATCTAAGAAGGGTTTGGTCAAGGGATCTCTTGTAAATGGTATCATAGATGATGACATATCTAGTGGCTTGATGGACAAAGACTCAATGATCATTTTTGGATAAGATGGGTGGTAGGATTTGGGCATGTAGGTAATCATAAATGTCTTGATACTAAGGGGAATTGGGACCAACAAGTTCACACACAAACTTAGATCGAGGGAGCTCAAATGCTAGAATCAAAAGTTTCTCAACAAGGAATTCACAACATTCCACATTTTGAGGCATATCAATCATAGAAGCGATGGTAGCCATAGCATCAACTTTCTTGTTATGTATTCTTGGTAGCTAACAAAAAGAGATAGTAACAAATTTAGACTTAACAAAGTCTACCATTTGCTTGTAGGGCATTAGTTTATCATCTTTGGTTTCATAGTCATCATTGACTTGGTCAATGACCAACTGGAATCCCCAAAGACTTGTAAATGCTGGATGTTCTATTGGATAGTTATCTTGAGTCTTGTGATCAGTGCCTCATATTTTGCTATGTTGTTTATACAATTGAATGCAATCCTATATGAATTGGGGATTATGTCTCCTTGGGGAGTGATAAACATGATGCTAACTCCTGAACCATTTCATGTATGTGATCCATCAAAATAAAGTTTCCATTCATTAGCTACATCCATGTGAAATATGGCTTCATCTGGAAAGTGTATCAACATGGGATGATCATCGGACATAGGGGCTTCTGCTAATTGATCTTCTATCACTTGCCCTTTGATTTCCTTTCTATCTACATATTCTATGTCAAATTCACTAAGGACCATGACCTATTTGGCTAAGCATCCTGTGAGAGCAACCCTCCTGAGGAGGCATTTTAGTGGGTTGATCTTAGAGATGAACATTATTTTCTAATGGAGCATGTATTGTCTGAGCTTTTGGGCTACAAAGAAAATAGCAAGGCATTCTCATTCAATCAGTGAATAATTTAGCTCATAGCCCACAAGTGTTCTACTAATGTAATATATGGCTCTCTCTTCCTTATTCATCATTTTGTGCTAAGAAAGTTCCTAATGTTGAATCTATAGCAGATATATATATAAAAGAATGGTTTTCCTGGAATGGGAGCCATTAAAATTGGTGGATGTAGAAGATAATCCTTGAGTTGTTGGAAAGATTATTGGCACTATTTATTCCATTGAAAGGATACTCCTTTACGTATGAGGTGTTGAAAGGAGTGATACTTATTTGCCAATTGTGCAATGAATCTACAGATAGACTACAATCTTCCTTGTAGTCCTTGTAGAGTTTTTAGATTTGTTGGAGGAGGCATGTCAATTATTGCTTTCACTTTCTTGGGATCCACTTCAATGCCTTGTTGAGAAACAATGTAGCCTAGGAGCTTTCCATAGACAACTCCAAATACACATTTTTTTGGATTTAAACAAAGCTTATAGCTTTCCATTCTGGTGAATATCTAATCTAGGATGCCCAAATCATCTTTCCTTTTATAGGATTTTCAAAGTAAATCACCAACATAGTCTTCCATGAGGATGTACCTGAAATCATGGAAAATGGTGGTCATTACTCTTTGATATGTTTCCCTAGCATTTTTAAGACCAAATGGCATGACATTCCAGCAATATGTTCCCCAAGGGCATGTAAAAGTTGTCTTGCATTGATCTTCAGGGGCTATTCTTATCTAATTATAGCTGAAAAAGCCATCCATTAATGATAACATCTCATACCCAATTGTCATGTCTACAATGATATTTATGTTTGGTAAAGGAAAATCATCCTTGGGACATGCCTTGTTAAGATCATGGAAGTCAGTGCATATCCAGATGCCCCTAGAGAGTTTTCTTACTAGTACTAGATTAGATATCCACTCTGCATAATCAATGGCTCTTATAAAGCCAACATCCAATAGTTTCTTCAATTCAACTTTGATAAGGAGGGAAACTTGAGGATATATTTTTCTCAACTTTTGCTTGATTGGTTTTAGTGGCAAGTGATGAAGGACCAGTTCAAGATCTAATCCATGCATGTCTGCATAAGACTAGGCAAAGTTGATTTGCCTCTCTAGAAAGAATTTGATAAATTCATCCTTTTCTTCTAGTGATAATGAGGCTACAAAGTGTATGACTTTGGGGTCTTTAGGAGTTCCCAGATTAATCTCTTTTTTCATCTCCAATCTTCCATCCTCGGGCACCTCAGAGAGGTTTTCACCCTCAGATACATCCTTTATTTTTACTTTTTCACAATCTAATGGTGCCTTTTGGTTTTCACCAAGAGACCTACTTGTATCTTTTTTTGTTATTTTCTCAATTTTATGACTAGAAGATGGAGTTGACTCCCCAAAATATTCCATGATGTTTAGATCAATGGAAAATCTTGACTTGTGATCACCTTGTGGTACATCTTTATAGAACTCAAAGAATTATGTGATGGCATCATCCTTTTCAAACTGGTCAAACATTGTTGGTCCTTGTTGGTCCCAATCAATAAGTTTAGGGAAAACTAAGTAAATGCCATCATCAGTGTTGAATAAGCTTTGGTCAAAGGCATATATGGATATCTACTTTAGTGATGTCATTGGGATCATGTTCAAAAGTAGGAGGGCTTGGATCCCAAAGTGTTTCGATCCAAGGTGAAGAGTTGGTTTGAGTGATAGGTGGATTGACATATTTATCTTCCATAGGTAGGCTATCCAAGTCAGAAAACATATGATCAAGACTAAGGGAGGTATCATGATCATCAATGTTAGATACTATTTGGGTGGGTTTGGGTTGGTTGTTCTTAGATTCCTTGTCATCATTTGAAGCATTCACCTCCTTAGATGAGGATGACTCAGTCTTAGGAAGACCCAAAACAAATGGTTTGAATCCAAGTCCCAAGCTACTGAACCATCCTAATGTAGTGATGGGTTGAACAATGCCCTACTTTTGGAGTCCTAGGCCACTACATCCATCATATCCCTTTTTTTGTATGATGGTGAATCTAGGTCCATAATTGTTGGGGGATATGGGAGTAATTTCTTGTTCTTCTTTAGCTTTTTCAATCCATGTAGAGGTATTTTCATAGACATGTTCTTCATGTAGTCTGCCTCCACTAGTGAAAGCCACAGAAGGTTTCTTTTGAAATATGAACTTAGGCTTGTTCTGTATAAGTTGAGGTTTACCGTATGACTTAGGGGATGAAGGAAGTTTCCCAATGTGGAAGGCATGAAACATGGAGTACTCATCGCAACCTTGGTCTTGGATTTTAAGCTTTCCTTTGGATGTGGGTGTGAGCGTGGAAGGATCAATATACTTGGAGAACTCTAGGGGATTTGCTACATGGTTTGTTGGGACCCCGTATTTAGTGGTTCCTCTAAGATTGGCATAGAACTAGGAGGGATCTGGATCACCCAAGATGGTTACCTCTACATTATTATAGGAGAACTTTAGGCACTAGTGATATGTAGAAGGAACTGCTTTCATAGCATGGATCCATGGGTGATCTAGTATCATATTGCAATTCATTTCTATATCTAGGACCAAGAATAAAGTGTTCTCAGTAGCTAGACCAAATCTGATAGGTAAGATGATAACCCCTATAGAGAAACACTCACCATCATCATAGGCTTTGATTGTGATTCTTTGAGAGAGATCCACATTAGTCTCAGAATAACCCAAACCTTTGACTACTTTAAGTGTATAGATATTCAGCCCTGCTCCTCCATCTATCAAGATGCATCTAACTTTAACATTGTGGACAAATACTTTGAGGTGGAGTGGATCATTTTGGTTGGGTTTTTCTTTAGGAACATCCTGAGGGGAAAAAGTGATATGCTATAATGTAGATAGGTTCCCAACCATGGCTTGGAACTAGGAAACATCAATGTTATCTGGGACTACTGACTCTTTAAGGGCTTGATCCAAGATCTTCTAGTGTTGGGGAGATGCATGTAGTAGGTCCAAGAAGGATATTTGTGTAGGGGTCTTGTCGAGCTGTTCAACAAGGCTATAATCAGATGAAGTAGGAGCAATAGGTCTACTAGGAGGTGCAGGTCTAGTAGAAGCCATAGGTCTAGATTGGGCTCTAGGTAGGGTGATCTTGCTATGGCATGTAGTGACAACACAATGAGGGTCTTCAGTATTCAATGTGAATGTGGATATGTGGGAATCAAACTCCTTAAAGAAATTAATGGTGTAGTCATATCTCATGCATGTTTAATTCACATTACCTTGTGAGTTTGAGTTTGAACCTAAGGGTTTCTCTTTGTGATGATTACCCAAAGGATCTTTGAATATAATGTGGTTAGAGTTGGATGCTAATAGTGATGGGTCAACTATGATTACACCATCATCAATAAGGTCTTGTATTGCATGTTTCAATTGGAAGCCTGATGAAGTTTTATGTCCTTTGGTGCGATGGTAATCATAGTACTTTTTGTCATCTCACCAATTGGATTTAGTCAATGGTTCATCTTTGATTAGGGGTAGCTATAGGAAGTTATTACTCAATAATTGTTGTAATGCAATCTCAAGAGGTATCCCCAATGGTGTGAATTTTCTATTCGTGGTTCTAGGATGTCTCTGAGGTTTGTCTTGCATGGAAGTCTCAATCTTCTATTGTGGGGCTGATGTTTCATTAGGAATACGTGAATTTGTACGATTTGCACCTTTCAAAGTCAGTTGAGGTTGTGTTGTGCTAATCATGTAGGCATCCACAATACCATCATTTGTCACATTCCTATTTTTGGAGAAATTTTTTGGCTTGTCATTAGAGGAATTGGTGTTTGTGTTTTCCTTATTTATATTGAGGATTCCCTTACGGATAAGAGCATCTTCAATGCTAGCCCCTTTTTTCATCAATTTGGAAATAGTGCTTGGGCTCTTGATTTTGAGTTCATACATTAAGTTTGGGACCAATTTTTCAATGCACAAGTTTACTTTTTGTTCTTCAAGAATGTCTAGTGAACATTGACTAACTAAGCTTCTCCAGCAAAGTAAGAATGTGACGAATGGTTCTCTTTTCTTCTATTTAGTCGAGCACAAATTAGAAAGTGTCACTTCATTCGTAATGTTAAAGGAAAAGTGGGATATGAAATTGTTTGCAAGTTTTGACCAGGATTTGATATTACCATGAAGTTTGGAGTACCATTTAAGTGTAGGCCCACCTAGAGAATGAGGGAAAAATCTCATGAGGTAAGTGGGCTCATCACTAAGTTCAGTACATGAGGCACAAAATTCTTTGATGTGATCAAAAGGGTTGCCTTTTCCTTGGTATTTTTCAAACCTTAGAGCCTCAAAATGTTTTGGAAATGGACGTATATATAGACTTTTATTGAATGGGTTAGGACATAGGTCCATTTCTGTATATAGAGCCATTTCTTTTGGACTCCCAATGCCTCAACTTGTTTGGAAATTTTTTTGAATTGTTGTAATAACTCTTCATTAGGATTTTGTGTGATAGTCTTTCCTTCAAGTATTTTGTGCCTATGAGTAGATCACTTTTTGTGGTGGGAGCTATGTCTACTCGGTTTTGACATTTCTATGTCTAATGAGTCTGGTGATGTGTCACTAGGGGGTGGAGGTATGTTGGTACCTCGAAGATAGAAGGGTCCCTATTGTTGGGGTACTTGTTGTGGTATTTGATGTGGCACTTGTTGTGGGATTGACTATGATTGTTGTACCATGTGTTGTTGTTGTGCCATGTGTGGTAGTTGCTATTGGAATACCTCTATTGGTTGTATGTGAGACAATGTATGTGCTTGTTGTTGTAGAGGTATCTGTTGAGGTCATTGTGGCACATTTTTTTGTTCTAACAAATGTTGTTGATATGCGATTTTTAGCTCAAGGCATCTTTGGTATTCCAACTATTGCTTGAGTTGCTCTTGTTTTTTAGCAAACATTTCTTGTTGTTGTTGGAATTTTTGTCAATACATTGCATGGAAGTCAAGTGGGTTTATCTTGGACCACATATGAAGGATGTTGGATGTTTGCACCACTTGAGGTTGTTGTTGTTGTGGTTGATGTTGTTGTTGATACGTTGGATATGTGTAGGAAACATTAGGTCCTTGGACCATCACAGGTTGATGTTTTTGGGGTAGTTGGTTATGTCCTTGAGAAGTGATCATCATGTTGGTATTGTTGCTCTAGCTCCTTTGTGTGTTAAAGTTTCCTTCTTGTGACATCATATTGACTTGACTACGAGATGTGTTCCTATTGGAAATGGGTGTAATGTCAATAAGGATTTTCCTTTGCACCTTAATGGGGATTGTTGTAGTTGATGTTGCGCATAGTGTTCTCATGGGAGGCTCTGTAACATGTGATGTCATACCACTTGGTAGGGTTAGGAGCAATGGTGCACTTTATTGATTTGCCTCCAAAGAAGGTACGTCTGGCACCCCTAGAGCACAAGTCCCTTTAGGTGGATCTTTTTGTTGCATCATGTGACTAAAATCAAGTCTTAATGTCCTTTTGGGGTGTTTAAGAATTGGTGGTATTTCATCAAACAAGGGGTTAACATTGATATGTTCAAATCTACTTTGGAGGATTTCAATGGTTGATTCTTGATGGGACCTTATAGGTGCCATTATTGTGTTTGAAAACTCCCAAGGTTGTTTTCCCTTATCTAAGTCCAAATTGATCATGGGTTCTATGTTTTCAATGCTTGTGTTGGTTTGATGTTTGGACTTAGGTCCTTCCATATTTGGGTTGAATTTGACAATTTCTTTGGCCGCCAAAAGTTTAAAGTTCTTGTGAAATTTTTTGTCTTGACATGCCCTAGCCATTTCTTCATTAGTGATGCCATAGTTAGTGTCAGAGTCATCACTAAGGTGTATAGTACCTTGTTGTATGTTTGATGTGTTATAGCAGAAGGTACCTGTGTTAGGTTGATTGAATTCAAAGGAGTGTGATTGTTCATCTTTGGGTGTGGTTGGCACACTTCCTCCTCCTGGTGGTATTGGCATGAATATAGGTTCAAAGTCAAGACTCCATTGAACCATCCCATGTGTAGGGGAAGTGTACGAAGGAAACCTCATGGTAGGTGCATTGTTCAGAATTTGTTGTGTGATAGCTCAATTATCATGATCTTGCAGATACATGTTCAAGGGGTCTGCTAGCAGTGGTTTTGATGCCTTGATTTGGTCTTCATCAAATGTTGGTTGGGTTTTCTTGCACTTATTCTATCTTGGACAAGGTTTTGGTTGCATTGATGTCTCAGAAAACAATGGTTGGTAAAGCTCTTCAAGTCTTTGAGCTGATTGTGTCCTAGTAAGTGTCAACATCATACCTAAGAATGCAGATGCAATGGAGGTAAACCTAAATGGACTTTTCCATCTAAAATGCAAATTTTAAGTGTTTTGAGTGATTTAGAGTGTTTCCTAAGGTCTTGGGATGCAATGCAAGGTGTGGAGGTGCAGATTGAGGTTCTAGAACCTAGAATAAAAAACCTAATTACCAAGTGCATCTTGAAATTACCAAGTGTGTCCTAAAAATACCAACTACGCACTTTGAACTAAGCAATTGGTAAAATAGGGTTGCAGTTGGTAAAACAAGGTTGCAGTTGGTAAAAGAGGTCAAAACTTGATAATTAAGATGTGGGTATGCAAGATATGAGTGTTTTTGGGATTTTTAAGTGTTTGGGGATGTTATGCAATGTGAAGAAATACTAAATGAATTAGGGTTTTGACATGCAAAGTGAAAATGTGCTAGGGATATTATGCAAATGCGAATGCAAGATGTCATTTTGAAGGTATGCAAAATGAAGATTATGGTATGCAAAATGGAGGTTAGGGTTATGTTTTGAACTTGGTAATGAAACTAAAGGTAGGTGTATGGTGTTAGAGTAAATAATTAATAATTAATAATTTATTTTATTTACTTAAGCTTACTTAGGTAAATGCATTTCATTTATTAGTTGTAGCTAAGGAGTTTGTTATAAGTTGCTGACAATATGGGAGTTCTTTCTCTCCTAAGTCATACCTATCCTCTCACCTTGTTCGAGGACTTTCCACCTCATGTGGATGTATGCTTAGTTATCACACTTATCTCCTAGCATCTTCTAGCTTGTTCTAGGATATTCCTTGAGCTCTTTATATTCAAGATCCCTCATTGTATTTTCTCAACAAATCATCACTTCAGCATATTGTAAATACATATATTTTCATTATTTTGCATATTTTGTCTCTCATGTATATTTAGGGTTTTTCCCTTGCTCCGCACTCTTCCTTTCATGGATTCCCCTTCATAGGTTATTGCATGCAGATGATCTTGTGCATCTTCAAAGTTGGATTTCATCAACTCCAACATGGTATCAGAGCCTTCTTGTTGCTACTTCATTGAAGGATTTTTTAAGCTATGATTTGAAGTCACAAACCCTAGTTTGTTTGTGTATTTTTCTTCAAATCGGAGGAATAGTGAATTTTTGGAGCACATTGGGCCCAAATAGACACTGCCATTAGATTCAAAAGGAACTTTTGAGCTAGGTTCCATATAAAATTCGTTGATTTTGGAGACAAGGCTCCGAAAGGAAAAAAAACATTAGTTCAGGGGCTTCCATATGGACTATACAGACGACTTTTGGCCCAAAAAAAATTTTAAAAATCATTTTTGGGTAGATTGCCTAGTGACCATTGTTGCACCACCATGGCCTTGCCAATGCATAGCCTACTATGGTCATGCCACTATAGCACCGCCGCCGCCAGTGAGCCACCTACCAGCCATCGCGGCTGGGCGTCACCCCAACAACACTCTGCTCTATCAGTGGTCACTAGCAGTCCTGCACTCTACTTCGCTAGTCTATAGTGACTGGCCAATCACCAACCTACATGGAGGTTTTTTTGCTTCATCAGTAGGGCCAACTTAGTGTCTAGTCTAGTTAGCACATCTAGCAGTATAGTCAGATTTCTTAGCCACTAACCATGTGACATGTGGTGGGTCTGCCATGTCGCACTTTGCCACATGGTGCCTGCCATGTCAAAAATGCCTACCATGTGGCATCCACGTGCCCTTTTTTCTCTATGACAGTCTCCAAGCCATCAATTTTAATCGCATGAAATGCTAACATTAGCATGACATCACCTGCATCATTCCCTTGCACTTCTCCTAGGTCCTTTTTGACCTACTTGCAATTTTTTCGCCATAACTTGAGCATACGAAGGTATTTTTCCGATCCGAAAGAAGCACCGGAAAGCTAGTTCTAAGGAAGAGACATTGCTATAGGTATTTTTAAGTTTTGATGCATTTTATTTAACTTTGTTTTAGTTGAATTTTGAAGTTCTATTTTTTACTCCATCTTGCATATCTTTTGCATCCCATGTCAGTTTTTTTAAAATGTTATTATTTTGGAAAGTTGGTTCTATCATCTTTTCAAAAATGTAGTCCTTTTTCTTAGATTTTGGCCTATACTCTTTCTATCATATTTTTGGCATTTTTGCTATATGGTGAAATCTTGAGTGTTTTAGGTTTGAGGATCATTTTCTTGGTATGGTTTCTTTTGTTTTAGCCTTTACTTTCTTTTATGTTAGATTTTTTCCTATTTTGATCATTGTAGACATTATTTATAAGCTCTTTTCTATATGCACTAAGATAAAGTGCTAATTTTGCATTTTTGGTTCATGAACATTATTTTTGAGTCAGTTGTACTTGCACTATTTTTATAAAGCACCATGGGGGAATAGTTGTTCATTTTTTTAGGCCTTCTCCCTTTGTCAAGTGAGTGTCCTTTCCACAACATTAGCCCCATGCAACATCATTGTGATTGTCTCTTTATAGGTGTTTTTATATCATTCTCTCTTGTCATTCTTGGTTTGTCTGTAGGAGATTTTTGGCCCACCTTCTTAGTTACCTATATACAAGGCGATTGCAGTGGCTGGTTACCTATGCATTTCAGTGAGATGGATCATCTACCATATTGACACACTTAGTTTGTGCCTTGTTCCTTGGAGGTTCTTCAAATCAGCATTTTTCTTTCTAATGGTAGATTTGTGGCTCTTCTTGCTTCAGTAATGCTCTTCATGGTCACTCCTTGTTCCTATTTTAGGGGACATTCCCCTAGTTGGAGGCTTTTTTAATTCTTCACTAGGTTCTTACCTCTTTTTGGGGGAGGGTTTTTTCCACATAGTTTTCTCTCTTTCCCCATTTTTAGAAGTTGCATCTTTTTCATTTGTACATGTGTACCTAACATGGCCTCGTTGTTGGGACCCATTCTAGGATTTTTTGTTAAGTGAGCTTAAGGCATTTCCCTAAGTTTCACTTAAGGGGGGGTGTTAGAGTAAATAATTAATTAATTATTATTTATTCTATTTACTTAAGCTTACTTAGATAAATGCATTTCATTTATTAGTTGTAGCCAAGGAGTTTATTATAAGTTGTTGACAATATAGGAGTTTGTTCTCTCCTAGGTCATACTTATCCTATCACCTTGTTTGAGGACTTTCCACCTCATGTAGATGTATGCTTAGTTGTCACACTTATCGCCTAGCGTCTTCTAGATTATTCTAGGATATTCCTTGAGCTCTTTATATTCGAGCTACCTCATTGTATTTTCTCAAAAAATCATCACTTCAGCATATTGTAAATACATATATTTTCATTATTTTACATATTTTATCTCTCATGTCCATTTAGGGTTTTTCCCTTGCTCCACACTCTTCCTTCCATGGCTTCCCTATGATAGGTTATTTCATGCAGGTGATTTTGTGCATCTTTAGAGTTGGATTTTATCAACTCCAACATGGTATCAGAGCCTTCCTGTTGTTATTTTGTTGAAAGATTTTTGAAGCTGTGATTTGAAGTCACAAACCCTAGTTTGTTTGTGTATTTTTCTTCAAATTAGGGGAACAGTGAATTTGTGAAGCACATCATTGGATTCAAAAGGCACTTTTCAGCTAGGATCCATATAAAATTCATTGATTTTGGAGACAGGGCTCCGGAAGGCAAAAAGAAATTAGTTCGAGGGCTTCTATATGGACTGTACAGATGATTTTTGGCCCAAAAAAATTTTTAAAAATCATTTTTGGGCACGCCACCTAGTGACCAATACCACGCCGCCATGGCCTCCCTAGCATGTAGCTTGTTATGGTCATGCCACTGCAACACCATTGCCGCCAGTGAGCCACCTACCGGCCATCGCGGCTGGGTGGCGCCCCCACAACACTCTGCTCTATCAGTGTTCACTGCTAGTCCTAGACTCTGCTTTGCCAGTCTGTAGTGACTGCCTAGTCACCAACCTATGTGGAGGTTTTTTTGCTTCATCAGTAGGGCCAGCTCAGTGTCTGGTCTAGTCAGCATGTCTAGTAGCACAGTCAAATTTCTTAGCTACTTATCGTGTGACACATGGCGGGTTTGCCATGTGGCACTTTTCCACATGGTGCCTGCCATGTCAGCCATACCTACCATGTGGCATCCACATGCCCTTTTTTTGCTATGACATTATCCAAGCCATCAATTTTAATGGCATGAAATGCTGACATTAGCATGACATCACCTACATCATTCCCTTGCACTTCTCCTAGGTCATTTTTGACCTACTTGAAGTTTTTTGGCCATAACTTGAGCATACAGAGGTATTTTTCCTATCCAAAAGAAGAACCAAAAAGCTGGTTTTGAGACAGAGACATTTCTATAGGTATTTTCAAGTTTTGATACATTTTATTTTCCTTCTTTAGTTTAAGTTTAAAGTTCTATTTTTTACTCCAGCTTGCATATCTTTTGCATCCCATGTCATTTTTTAAAAAATGTTATATTTTTGGAAAGTTGGTTCTATCATCTTTTCAAAAATGTAGTCCTTTTTCTTAGATTTTGGCCTATGCTCTTTCTATCATATTTTTGGCATTTTGGCTATATGGTGAAATCTTGAGTGTTTTAGGTTTGAGGATCATTTTCTTCGCATGGTTTCTTTTGTTTTAGGTTGTACTTTCTTTTGTGTCAATTATTTTCCTATTTTGATCATTGTAGACATTATTTATAAGCTCTTTTCTATACGCACTGAGATAAAGTGCTACTTTTTCATTTCGAGTTCATGAATGTTGTTTTTGAGTCAGTTGTACTTGCACTATTTTTATAAAGAACCATTGGGGGGATAGTTGTTTGTTGTTTTATGCCTTCTCCCTTTGTCAAGTTAATGTCCCTTCCATGACATTAGCCCCATGTAGCGTCATTGTGACCATGTCTTTATAGGTGTTTGTACATCTTCCTCTCTCGTCATTCTTGGTTCGTTTGCAAGAGATTTTTGGTCCACCTTCTTAGTTGCCTATCATCACACCCCATTTGCATTAAGGGGGGGTTATAATATTTTTTCAATGCATCCTTGGTTTGATGGTTCGATAGTGTGAACTATGTATTCAATGGTTGATCCTATATACAAGGCAATTGCAATGGCTGGCTACCTATGCATTTTAGTGAGATGGATCATCTAACATATAGACACTCTTGGTTCATGCCTTCTTCCTTGCAGTTCTTTAGATTAGTAGTTTCCTTTTTGATGGTAGATTGGTGGCTCTTCTTGCTTCAGTGATGCTCTTCTTGATCACTCCTTCTTCCTATTTTAGGGGACATTCCCCTAGTTGGAGGCTTCTTAAATTCTTCACTAGGTTCTTACCTCTTTTGGGGGGAGGTTTTTTCCCACATGATTATCTTTCCTTCCCCATTTTCAGAGGTTGCATCTTTTGCATTTGTACATGTGTACCTAACATGGCCTCATTGCTAGGACCCATTCTAGATTTCTTAGTTTTGTGAGCTTAAGGAATTTCCCTAAGTTGCACTTAAGTGAGGGTGTTAGAGTAAATAATTTATTATTTCTTAGCTGTGTTTTCTGGGTAGATTGTGACACTTTTTTTCTCCTTCAGCTCTCTCATCCTGATGATGGATCACAGAGTGTGATCCGAAATGTTGATGCAAAAATTGTAACACAATCTACCCAGAAAACACAGCTAAGAATTCTAATGGATTGTGGAAAACTACTATCTACAATTTATTATTTATTATTTATTCTATTTACTTAAGCTTACTTAGATAAATGTATTTCATTTATTATTTGTAGCCTAGGAGTTTATTATAAGTTGTTAAAAATATAGGAATTTGTTCTCTCCTAAGTCATACTTATCCTCTCACCTTATTGAAGGAATTTCCACCTCATGTGGATGTATGCTTAGTTCTCACACTTATCTCCTAGTGTCTTCTAGCTTGTTCTATTAGATTCTTTGAGCTCTTAATATTTGAGCTCCCTCATTGTATTTTCTCAACAAATCATCACTTTAGCATATTGTAAATACATATTTTCATTGTTTTTCTTATTTTGTCTCTCATGTTTGTTTAGGGTTTTTCCCTTACTCTACGCTCTTCCTTCCATGGCTTCCCTTTGATAGGTTATTGCATGCAGGTGATCTTTGGCATCTTTGGAGTTCGATTTCATCAAATCCAACATATGCAAGGTGTATTATGAAAAGGATGGTGTTCTAGGGTTCATAATGATGTTTGGGATATGAAAAATGAGGGTAAATGCTCAAGAAAGCCATTTGGTTGATGGAAAATTTGATAGGGTTTGGTAATGAAAATGATGCTACGATTTTGATCAATGCAAGATGAAGGGGATATACCACTATGGTAAGTCAAAATGACATTGAGGAAAACTAAGAATATGATAATGCAATGACAAGGGTATATGGAAATTTTCAAACTTAGGTAAAACCTTTAGAAAGTATTTTTTTTAGGAGTTTAACCTTATGATAAAGGACTTTGGGTCTTGACCAAAAAGTGATAAAAGAAAAAAAGATCAAATTGATAAAAGATGACAAGGTCAAATCTATCAAGATATAGATAGATTTTGACCCAAGAAAATGATAAGAAAGATAAAAAGACTAGTCAAGATCCATTATCCTTCAACACTAGGAGATACTCTAAGACTCATACTTTGTCTAAATTTTTGACTAAATTCAATGGTTTTGGGGGTTCAAAATGATGTTTTGGGCCCTCAAAATGGTCATGATGTTGAGAAGATATGTGATATGGATAATTCCTATTATGCAAAATGGGATTTTGGGTGCAAGATGTGATTTTGGGTCAAGTGCAAAATGGGGAGGTACAAAGGCTCCTAGATACAATTTTGGGGTCCTAAAGTGTAGTTTGGGGGCCCAAAATGGTCATGAAAGTGCCCAAGTGTGCCCTAATAGTGTAGACTATGTCAATGATATAGTTGGTAAGTTTTAGATGCAATTGGTACTTTCTAGGCGCATTTGGTAAGCTAGAATCAAGGTTTTTTTATTCTAAGTGGTATTGTTAGCAAAGTGATATGCTAGGAAGATAAGATGCTGGAGTTGATGTTAGGATTGGTTGGAAGATGCAAAAAAATGGTTATGACCTAAGGAATGATGTTCTAAATGAAGGTAATGAAGACTAGGTGATGCAAAATGCAGATCTGGGCAAGCTAGTGAAAAGGGAGCTAACCGGGTACCTAAAGAGATAGTTGAAGCCCCAAAATTTTATCTAGAATCCAAAATTAGGTTTGAGGACCACCAAGTGCACCCAGATAGTAAAAACTATTTCAATGATGTAGTTGGTAATTTTTGGACATAGTTGGTAATTTCAGGACGTAGTTAATAAACTTGAAACTAAGGCAATTCTAGGAGCTATGGTTTTCGGATTGATGTCCCAGAGAGGTAAATGGTATGGGATAGTGTTAAGACCAATATGAATGCTCAAAATGATGGTTAAGATAGTAGGAATTATGGTTAAAGTGGTCAAGATGATGAATAGGTATGCAAAGATGCAATGTGGTGAATGCAAAGTGCTGATTTTTAGATTGAAATGCAAAAAACTACGTGAGGTAAACTAAACCTAAATGGATACTAAATGATGAAAAAGGTGCAATATGAAGTCTATATGATGAAAATATGAGGCCTAGACTAGGGTGAATGCAAGTGGAGTCTATGCAAGGATGAGATCTACGTTTTGCCAAGCACGTTTAGGAGCACAAGTTTGCCATGTTTTCCAAAGTTTGAACAAAGATTGAAATGTTTTGGAAATGTGTAATGTTTTAGGGATAGTTCAAGGTGTAAATTTTAATGTTGACTATTATCTTGATTATTTTTTACACACACACAAGACACATTAAGACAAGAATAGTTGTTGTTAAAAGTGGACAAGCACACAACAACCTAGGCTTTTAGAACTATATCCATTGAATTCCAACTTTAACCAAATTTTAGCCATTCTTATCTAGAGTAGAAAACCTAGGATCTTGGAACCATAGGCTCCCCCTTACAATGCACTCACTTCTCAAGGCTACCAAGATCCACTTCCCAAGGGGCATGACTTCCCAAGGGATTGTTGCCTCTACTAAGGACTGCAAGAATGTAGGATTTCTTCATGGGCATGGGTGACCCCTTGAGCCAATGGATAGAAAGGATTTTGGCCACTAAAACATGATTTTTATTAAGGGCATTTTGTTTGACAGGTGAATGATAAACTTCTACAAAAGGTCTCCCAGCCCTAAGAACTGGGGTTCGACGCACCTCAAGGGTACTAGAGGAGAGCTATCACGCAACAATACCACCAACACAGATTTCACTATAATCAAGTTTTATATAGCGGCTAGAATGTTGACTTGGCTTTTGGCCCATTACCACTCTAAGGTCATCCACTAGCATACCCAATATCAAGTATCTTGGTCCAAGGTAGGCATCCTATAGAAGTTACATGGATTTCTCTTACACCCAAGATCCACAAATGGTGAGGGGAGATGATATGTCCAATCTAAATCCTATGGATTTAAACACTATAGACATGCTAGGTAGAAAAGAAAAAGTTCATTTTAAGCACCAAAGAAAGTGTTTATCTAATCTAGGAAATCCACACACATGGTTTTGACAAGCACACAATAGTCTTCAACAATGTCCTAAAAATAAAGCATTAGTAGTCTGTTGTGATCATGTCTTCATCCCATGATTGAAACATGCTACAAGTAGACCATTAGTAACAAAAAATCATCTAATCTATGTTCTAGAAGCCAATGAAAACCTTACATATAGATTCTGATTGATGTGTGTGTTTTTTGTGAACCAGGTGTGCTTTGACAGAGTAGATTGTAGACCAGAAGGCCACAATGTATGACTAGAAAATGGGTTAAATGCATAACATACTATGAGAAAATCACAAAACTCAATCAACATACATTAGCACCCACTACTCTACCATGAAAGCCAAACTAATCAAAAGAAGAAAACACAAGGTTAGAAACCCCCTCTTTCATTTGTAGCTCCCATGTCCTTCTTTCTTCTCCAAATGATTTTTAGCTCCAACTTGCCTATAGTGCACACAAAATTGAAGCAAAAGTCTATGATATGGATGATGCCATGAGAATAATAGAAGTGTGATTTTAGTGTGAGAGCAAGAATGCAAAATGCAAAGAAGCTAGGCACTCAAAGACTCAAGAATTAGGAGCTAAGAATCTAAAGACTTTCAAGACCCAAGCATTACGACCAAAAATGAGAGGAAGAATGCTCATTTTATAATTTGCATGGAGGATGAGAGCCTTAGATTTTTCACCCATAGATATGCAATGTCACAAGAGATTCCTTTGAGAATCCATGACTCATATGACAAAATATGCCAGTTGTAAGATTATATGATGCATGGAAGTCAAACTTGGCTAAATATGGAAGAGAATCTATGATGTATCATAAGACACCTCAAGCCCACCTAAAGCCAAGAATCTATGACAAATAAGCCAAATAGAGACATGCGTAAGAGAATAAGAATATTTGGTTATGACAAATCTCATCCAAGTGTCAAAGTAGAATCCACCAGGTGTCATATCCAAGTTTCACTATGATGCAATATTTTATGGAATATTTGAATTAAAAATCCTTTTATTCCACAAAATAAGAATTAGTAAAAATGAAATTAATGATCATGGAAAATGGAACTTAGGAAATTGTAAATTCCCATGGTTTGTGGATAATGAATCAATTAACTAATAAAATTAATTAATTGAGGATGATAATTAGGAAGAATAATTAGTAAGCATAATAGAATTAAATTATGGGTTATTTAATCCTATAGAGAAAATTAGTAAATGATTGGCCAAATTGATTAAATGAATGCGACCATATACTTTGATTAAAATGTGATGATGATAGATATCAAATAAGATGATGACAAGGAGACCAAAGCCATGGTCAAATTGATTGAGTAAAGTTGATAACATGCCAAGGATGCATGACATGAAGTGATTGATACATAACATTTAACTGACATTGCAAATGCTACAATATCGAGGTTGATTGATAAGGTTGATCATAATAACATCGATGGAAATTGTCAATATTATTAAAATGGTTGATAATACCATGATTCAACATTGAAAGCCTCAAAAATGTCAAAGATCAGATGACATGAATGATAGTTTGACCTAGCACTGAGAGCTATGACAGTACTAAGGTCAAATTGATAAGATTGATTGTTGATAGGTTTCCAAGGCACTGAAAGCCACAACAATTCTTAGGATTGAATAAATGATGATTGATTTGGGATTTTTGATATGTTCTGGGTTGATTAGGACTGATTTTGAGTGATTTTGAATTAATTTGGGGTGATTTTGAGTTGATATGAAATTGATGTGAAGAAGGATACAAATGATAAAGTATAATCAATTTGACCAAAAAATCAAAGTTAGTAGAATGAGAAAATTGGACAAATTAGTATGAAGAAATGATGAAGCCGTAGATGTGAACCATTTTTATGCATCTACACTATTTTGATCCCACTCTGTGATAATGTTTGAGCTCTTGGTAGACTACCTAGTTCATCCATTATTGATGTATTTAGTCTTCACAAATTGAGAGAGTTTGTGTGTATAATTAGAAACTTATATCTTATCAATGAGGAAATTTATTTTTCTTCTAATTCTTTCTGAGATTTAGAGGACTTCTATAAATTTAAATCATATTATATTAATGAGTGAGTAAGTTTTTTCAACAACTCTTTTTGAACTAATTTAGAGGACTTCTAGGACTTCTTGAATAGATCTATACCATACTAAAATGTAGCATTGCAATATTTTCCTCATTATTTTACTAGAAGCAATCAGAACTATATGCTAGTTAAAAACTTCTCTTTTGAATTAATCCTTGGACTAAATAGATTTTCATCAAGCTACATCATGACCATTGCAAAGGTGACAACTCCCAAGTTGAATTCTAAGTTCTTGGATTTCACATCTCCAAACTTCCTAATTGCAAATATTCTAAATTATTAAATAACCATTCATGTAGAGCTATAGTCATTGTTCCATAAAGTTGTCTCAAGACCATTGTAAGGCTATAATGCTCAAGATTTGCATACTCTTGAAGTATCTAAGAAACCATCCAAATTGAGCTCTGTGTATATTATATCTCTACCTTTTCCTTTTCCTCCATGGAAATATTTAAAAAACTTTGCCCACTTCTTGCATTTGAGAAGTCAGAGTGTGAGATTCTATAATTGATGATCTAAAAGAAACCCTAGTTTTGTACAACTCTAGAGATTGTTGCAATGGTCTCTTGTTGAAGATGTGGAGAGCCTAGGGATCTATTTCAATCCCACTCTATGATAATGTCTGAGCTCTTGGTAGTCTGCCCAATTCATCCATTATTGATGTATTCAATCTTCACAAATTGAGAAAGTTTGTGTGTATAATTAGAAGCTTATATCTTATCAATGTGGGAATTTATTTTTCTTCTAATTCTTTTTGAGATTTAGAGGACATCTAGAAATTTAAATCCTATTATATTAATGAAAGAGTAAGTTTTTTCTTCAACTCTTTTTGAACAGATCTATACCATACCAAAATGTAGCAATGCAATATTCTCCTCATTATTTTGCTAGAACCAATTAGAACTATATGCTGGTTAAAAAAATCTCTTTTGAAACAATTCTTGGACTAAAAAGATTTCCATCAAGTGACATCATGACCATCGCAAAGGTGACAACTCCCAAGTTGAATTCTAAGTTCTTGGATTCTACATCTCCAAACTTCAAAATTTCAAATATTTTGAATTATTAAACAACCATTCATGTTGAGCTATATTCATTATTCTATCAAGTTTTCTAAAGATTCACAAACTCTTGAACTATCTAACCAACCAACCAAATTAGCCTCTATGTATATTAGATCTCTACCTATCTTCAAAGAATGGAGTTATATTTATAATTACAAAACTTCCAAGTCCAGTTTTTTTCCATGAATGGACACAAATAAGTAACTAGTGCTTTGTATAAGTATGATCTTTAAGTAAGAAGCTATCATGAGATGGAAAATCCCTCCAATATCCACTGTCACCAACCTCTTTTGTCTCTATTACACTCTATTCATTTAATATTGTACTGGAATCCTAAAAGCCTTTTCAAATTAATTTTGGATTGCTAAATGAAAAATTTGACTTTATTTTCCTATAAATATTTTCAGCTATACTCTGGTTATATTTGCAAAATTTCCAGGCCACCACAAATTGTTGAAAGTAGTTTAAATAGAAAACAAGCAAGATCTACTCGACTCACATCCATACTCATGCAATTCTTGCTAGCCAATCTACAATACTTAATGACCAACAAGCTCATAGCCTATAATATTCAATACCACCATTCCAAACTTCAATGTAGGCTCTAAAAACTTATTTGAATCAACAACAGAAAAACAAAACAAAAAAAACAAATATACAAGTTCAAAAAACTATTTTATGAGATGACATACATGCATTTTGTTCTCTCTACAACAAATGAATTTAAACAATTATTGTACATGGTGGTGTATAAGCACCTCAAGCTCTACTCAAAGAACACTAGGTGGTCAAAGCCATGGAAAGTTTTTCTAATGTTTGGTTGAACTTGCTGAAATTGCTTCATTTCATAATTACACTATATTGGCTTATAAAAGCCTCATTTTCCTATACAAAAATTTTACACCAAATTGACATTATAATAAAAAAAAATTCATACTCATAATTATTTATTATATTAACTATATATTTTACATTTACTATAGCAAGATGTAGTATTGCAACACCCACCACTTATTAAGATAGGTGAAAATCTATTGGATTCCTAATTTGATTATAGAAAGATTTTATGAAATAGAAAAATATTTTTTCTATTGTTTAACTCCCAAATCACTATAATAAAGACCTAATTTTATAGAGATTCTTTTACAAAGTTTTCGATGATCAATTTTATTAGTTGCAGTTAAGACTCAAGCCATATTTAGATCATGTTAAATATGTTTTCACTGAAGTTCCTAATTATTCTTATCATGCCAACCAAGTAATCCATTCCTTGGAAAAATCATTCCTATGATCAACAAACCAATCATTACAGGGATCTTGAAATTAGCAATGAAGTAGGGATGGGACTGCTTGATAGGCTATCCATATTCTTCCAAGGGATGAAGACCTATGGCTATTAACAATATCATCTCTTGCACTACCAATAACTACGTAATTGAAATAGGCATTTGATCTTTTCAGATATAAAAGAAGAAGAAGTTGGTAATGAATACCCTATAATTCATAAACTTTCTAAAGCCATCAAGTTGAAGAGAGCAGTGTTGCATATTTGACTTGGTTTTGGAGTGCTTTGAATTATATGTCTTTTCATACTTGTGTGGTGAGCACCAAAAGATGCATTGAGAATTATATATATTCATATCTTGATCATTAAAGATGCCAAATATGGGAGATAATAACATGTAGTAACAACATCCAACCAATTTATATGACCAATTTATATATAACTTGAAGATATATACAATTCTTTGTCTCCTTGGAAAGAATGAAAAAATCTTTTCCCACTTCTTGCATTTGAGAAGTTAGAGTGTGGGACTCCATGATTGATGATTTGAAAGAAACCCTAGTTTTGTGTAGCTCTAGAGATTGTTGCAATGGTCTCTTGTTGAAGACATGAAGAGGCCAAGTCATGCCAATCAATGATTAGAATCTTGGTGTTGTGTGTGGTTTGGAGGGGAACTATTTCAATCCCACTTTGTGATATTGTCTGAGCTCTTCGTAGACTACCCAATTCATCCATTATCAATGTATTTAGTCTTCACAAATTGAGAGAGTTTGTGTATATAATTAGAAACTATATCTTATCAATGAGGGAATTTATTTTTCTTCTAATTCTTTCTGAGATTTAGAGGACATCTATAAATTTAAATCCTATTATATTAATGATGGAGTAATTTTTTTCTTCAACTCTTTTTGAATAGATTTGGAGGACTTCTAGGACTTCTTGAATAGATCTATACCATACTAAAATGTAGCAATGCAATATTCTACTCATTACTTTACTAGAACCAATCAGAACTATATGCTAGTTAAAAACTTCTCTTTTAAAAAAATCCTTGGACTAAATAGATTTCCATCAAGCTACATCATAACCATAAAAAAGGTGACAATTCCCAAGTTGAATTCTAGGTTCTTGGATTCCACATCTCCAATTTTCCAAATTGCAAATATTTTGAATTATTAAACAACCATTCATGTTGAGCTATATTCATTGTTCCATCAAGTTCTCTCAAGATCATTGTAAGTGTATAACTCTAAACATTCACAAACTCTTGAACTATCGAAGAAACCATCCAAATTGAGCTTTGTGTATATTAGATCTCTGCTTGTCTTCAAAGAGTGGAGTTATATTTATAATTACAAAACTTCCTAGTCTACTCTTGTTCTATGAAGGGACACAAATGAGGAACTAGTGCTTTGTATGAGTACAATTTTTGAGTAAGAAGCTACATTGAGATCAAAAATCCCTCTAATATCTAGTGTCACCAACCTCTTTTGTCTCTGTTATACTCTATTCATTTAATATTGTACTAGAATCCTAAAATCTTTTTCAAATTAATTTTGTACTACTAAATGAAAAAATTGAATTCATTTGCCTATAAATATTTTTTAGCAACACTCTAGTTATATTTGCAAAATGTCCAGGCCACCACAAATTATTGAAAGTAGTTTAAATAGAAAACAAATAGGATCCACTTGACTCACATCCTTACTCATGCAAGTTTTGCTAGCCAATCTACAACACTTAATGACAAACAAAATCATAGCCTCCACTATTCAATACAACCATTCCAAACTTCAATGCAGGTTGTAAAGACTTATTTGGATTAGGAATAGAAAAATAAAACAAATATACAAGTTCAAACAATTATTTTATGAGATGATATATATGCATTTTTTTCTCTCTACAACATATTAATTTAAACACCTATTATACATGGTGGTGTATAAGCACCTCAAGCTCTACTCAAAGAATGTTGGGTGGTCAAAGTTAGAGAAAGTTTTTCTAAGTTTTGGTTGAACTTGTAGAAAGTGATTCATTTTGTAATTACACTATATTGACTTATAAAAGCCTTCTTTTCCTATACAAAATTTTTACACCAAATTGACATTATAATAAAAAAATTTTCATATTCATAATTATTTATTATCTTAACTATATAATTTACATTTACTATAGCAAGATGTAGTATTCCAACACCCACCACTTATTAAGATAGGTGAAAAGCTATTATACTCCTAATTTGATTATAGAAAGCTTTTGTGTCATAGAAAAATATTTTTTTCTGTTGCTTAACTGCCAAAGCACTCTAATAAAGACCCAATTTTATAGAAATGGTTTTATAGAGTTTTCAATGATCAATTTTATTAGTTGTAATTAAGACTCAAGCCCTATTTAGATCATGTTAAATATGTTGTCGTTGAAGTTCCTAATTATGCTTATCATGCCAAAAAACTAATTCATTTTTTTGCAAAATCTTTCTTATGAGCAACAACCCAATCATTACATGGGTCTTGAACTTAGCAATGAAGTAGGGATGGGACTACTTGCTAGGCTATCTATATTATTCCAAGGGATGAAGACCTATGGCTATTAAGCATATTAACTGTAGCACTACCAATAACTATGCAATTAAAATAGGCATTAGATATTTTAAGATATAAAAGAAGAAGAAGAAGTTGGCGATGACTACTCTATAATTTGTAGACTTTCTAAAGTCATCTATTTGAAGAGAGCAGTATTGCATCTTTGACTTGGTTTTGTAGTGCTTTGAATTATATGTCTTTGCATACATTTGTGGCGAGCACCAAAGGATGCATTGAGAATTATATAAATATGTATTCATATCTTGATCATTAAAGATGACAAATATGGTAGACAATAACATGCAGTAGCAATATCCAACCAATATAGCTCCAAATTCTAATCTTGAAAAATTGTGTTTGTGCTCT
Source organism: Cupressus sempervirens (assembly GCA_028749045.1). Classification (NCBI taxonomy): domain Eukaryota; kingdom Viridiplantae; phylum Streptophyta; class Pinopsida; order Cupressales; family Cupressaceae; genus Cupressus; species Cupressus sempervirens. The sequence goes on along the minus strand of CM053786.1, from coordinate 644,611,216 downwards.
ATGTTGACATGATGGATCTAGAGACTTGGCTTGTATCATGCAACTCATCATAGACTTAAGAGTTTGGATCCTCAATTCTGCAACATCTATCTTATGCGGACTAAATGTTGGTGGATTCTAAAGATCAATTACCTCAAGTTTGCAAAATTCTTTTAGTCTTCTATTCACATATGTGCTTCCATTGTCCATTCATAGAAATTTGATGGATTTCATTTATTTCTATTGTACATGAGTCTTGAAGGCTAGAAACTTTTCCAATACTTTATTCTTACAATGAAGAAAATAGACCCAAGTGTATCTTGAAAATTCATCAACGAAGCTAAGTATGTAGCAGCCTTGGCTAGCTGTAAAAGGTCCTGCTAATACCATGTAAACCATCTATAGAACACCTAGTGCTCTTGAAGACTTCCCTTTTTGTAACTTCCCCTTTAGATGCATATTGACTAAATCTATTGAACATTCACCATGGGAAAAGTTGATTTGGGGTAGACCTTTGACCATTCTATTTGTGCAAAGTTGCTAAAGATAGTAAAAGGCAAGATGACCAAACCACTAATGCCATAATTGGATTTGAGAATTTGATTGTTTTAACAAGGCCTTTGAAGGAGACTTGGGCACAAAATGAGAGAAAGAGTACAACCTTTTTCTATGATTGACTTTCCCCACTGTAACCAATTAGTCATCTTTTAGAGTATTCACCTATACTAAGTCTGGAAGGAACTCAACTCTATGTGCATCTCTAAGGTGAGTGATTTGGTAGATTGATAGGAGATTTGAAATTAGGTTTGAAACATAGAGAACATCTTGAAACTCTCCATTTTCCATTTCCATGTTTCCTTTTCCTTCAACTTCCATTTGGTATCATATCCCGTGAAGATGCGCAGTACCTTTGACTACTTCAAAGAAGAAAAATCCTCTCTTGAAGAACCCATGTGATAGGAAGCACTTGAATCAAGTATCCATTCCTTTTAAGAATTTTTATTTTCCATGAGTATTTTCCCTTTTTCCTTTGAATTAGAAGAAGACCCTTTATCCTTCTAAGCATTAGGCAATGGAACATTATGTTTCTTCATGATGTTGGTCAACTCATCAATCTTCTTATGATAACACTCATGTTCTTCATTACCCATTTTCTTGAAATAGGCACACTTTTCCTTCTCCTTATTGTTGTCCCCTTCTTGTTGGAATTCAAGGAAGACTTGCCTTGTTGACTAGATTGTGGTGTTGTCTTTTCTATATCCTCTGATTTTTTCTTCCACTTCTTATTCTTACCCTTTCCTTTATTTGAAGATTGACCAGCTGAATTTTGAGAACCCTCATTATTGGCCATCAATTATTTTGACTTAGGTGAATTGAGAATTCCCATTGATTTCAACTTCTTTTCTTCTATATCCAATAGATTAGCATATTCATCAAAAGAGACTTTCTTATAAGTAGACCATAATTTAGTCTTTGAGGTGTTATAAGAAGAGACAAATGAAGAATACTTTGATGATAGCTTGTTATGTATGAAATAGATCAATCTATCATCTTTGATAGGGTTTCCATAGTTAGTAAGCTTTGTCCTTAGTTCATTCACCTTAATGATGAAATCCTGTATAGAATCAAATGACATATGATCTAAGGAGATAAGCTCATCTTCAATTTTGAAAACATCTTCTTTAGACACTTTACCATATAGGTTTTCGAGGGTATACCAATTTTCCTTAGATGTAGAAGACTTCTTAATTTGATACATGATCTTGTCATCAACCCCCAAACATATATCAACTAGGGCTTTCCTATCCATTGCCACCCAAGCTGAAATATCACTTGCTAATACATTATCACCTCCTAATTTAGGAAGAGTACCATCTACATATTGAGAAACTCCATTGTGTATTAAATGATACCACATTTTAATGGACCATGTAGCATAGTTATGTGGAATTAATTTTGGAAACTTAAAATTTCCCATAATGTAGAAAATGAAAGAAAATTGTAGAAAAGAAAGAACACAACACCAAGAACACCCACCCCTTTTCACTAAATCAAGAAACCCCCCCAAAATAGATGCTTTTGGTACTTTCTAAGTAGTGTGATTACAATGGCCACTTGCAAATTTTGGCCTTCGTGGACTTTTAATTTTTCTTATTACAACCTCTTGAAAGATTATAGATCTTGATCTTTACAATGTGCCTTATTTCTGAAAGTGACACTTTTGTCCACACAAACCTATAATTTGACTACATATCTAGAAAGTAGAAAAAAAATGCTCGTTCAAAAAAAATAGAACCTATTTTCATGTCCAGATGTGCCTGTACATAGTGTTTGAAGTTGCAGAATGCAGGATTGAATAGGTAGTCGCCAAAAGGTACAATTTTTGACAAATTCATGACCATAACTAGAAAAGAGCTACACCACTAAAAAGTTTAGGAAATTATACTCAATTTCAAAAAAATTACATATGATTTGGAGTCTAAATGACTAAGATATGGCCTCCTAAAGTCAAACTAAAAAATCAAAATTTAACCGAGAGAGTTATTGCATCAGCAAAAATTGTGGTTAAATTTGATGGTCATACAACCATCACAGTAGCACTAATTTTCCCTAGAATGATGGTTAGATGAACCTCAAATTTAGGCCCATAGATTGGATGGAATCAACAACCTTCAAGCCTATGATGGTGTTAGCATGATGTTAGGATGACATCACTTGTATCGACCATATGGACATGGTGTTCAAAAATTGATTGAAAATGAATACTGTCAAAGAGGGAGATTGTTACAAAGAAGGAAGATGGTTGATAAATAATTTTTCAATCATTGTTTTTTCATTGATGTCAAAATTACTATTTACTAAAATGACAATTGCTTATAAGATCCAAGTACTATCACTTAGCTGATTGATGAAGAGGATTTAATCAACAAGATGTAACAAGAGCATCTAAGGGAAATGTTGAGTTATGGTTTTTTCATGAAGTGCAAGGATTAGTTAAGATAGTGCTTAAATGATGTATTGTTAATAGACTTGAAGATACAAAGGTTTCTCACCCTTAGAAACATTGGAGCAATAAGTTGCAACAAGGTTGACTACAAAGCTTAACTAAGTTCATTATTGAGTGCCCAGCAAGCTAGTTCAAGCCAAGAAAATTTTTAGTTAGTGCCAAGCAAAAGAAAAATCTATTGTGTGCTGAGCGAATCCACAATAGGTGTCGAGCATCAATAAAAGGTAGTTGATATCAAGCAACATAGTATGTGTCAAGCACCAAAATTTTAATAGTGTCGAGCTATTGCATTTTTTGAAAAGTCAAGATTCACTAGGTCTGAGCCCACAAAGTTGTTACCTTGAATTTTTTGAACCAATTAGAGGATAAGGATGACGAGATGGTGGTACAAAATTCTATGTAAACCTCTTTTGAGAAAATTCAAGAAGATTCTTCATGATGTTTCTAAAAGAAACAAGATGTGGGTAAGATTAAATGAATCCTACCTAATCCATTCTAACTAGAATTAAAGGAGGGAAGAATAAAATAGGAAAATAAATTATAGACTTCTATTTAAGGATTCATAGACCAAGAAGCAAGAGCTACTAGTGTGTCAAATTTTGAAGTGGCTAAAAGGTTTCAAGGAAAAGACATCAATAGGAGAAGGAAGAATAGAGAATAGAGACTCTACTTTGATAAGTTGTCATATAGGAGATTGAACTAGTATATCAAGCATGAAGACTCAAGGAGACAATGCTTGAAAGGAGGAAAAGTTGTCAAGAACTATAGAGATTGAAAGCCAATCAATGAGAAGAGCTAACCAGAGATCTAAAATCTATAAGATAAGTTATGAGTTGTATCAGATCGAAAGCCCTTGTTGTTACTCTCTAACAATTGTTTTAGTTAGGATAAAAATCCTATGGACTTAGGTTGGTTTAACAAACATTTGTAAAATCCTTTAACAGGATGGCATTCCAAGTGAATGTTCTAAAGTCCTCTAACCAGGCCCACTTCTAATAGGGTGGCTAAATCCTTTAACCAGGTCACATTTAATAGTGTGTTGTAGCCTTTAACAAGGTAGGCCTTTCTTAGGGCATCACCTCAAAAGAGTGAGAATTGAGTACCATGTTACTGGTGGTTTTTCCCAAACTGAGTTTCCACATAAATCACTGTGTTATATATTGATTTTTCATGCGTGAGGCTTGTATATTGATTTACAATAACTTGCTAACTATGAAAGTTTAAGCTTGGATGAATGAATAGTCTAATAGGCTCACTTTACTTGGTGAATAAATTTTAATTGGACATTTGGACCTTGAAGAACTAATTCCCTCCCCAGTTATTCTAAAACATTTCTAACAATTGGTATCAGAGCCATCTACAAATTTAGTTTAAAGGTACTAGAAGTAGGAATATCAAGATGTCTAAGAGAGAAGTTCCAAAGCTCAATAAAGATAACTTCATTGTATGGTAAAGTTTGATGAAATTGTACCTTTGATCAATAGGTGATTATGCAAAAACCTCAATTGGAGTGGAACATGTAGATCCAACTAGACTCCTCTCTACAAATGATTTGAACAAAAGAAAGGAGCATAATTTGACAATGCTAGAGATTGTCTCTACACTTAGTTATGTTGAATTTGATAACATCAAAGGATGTGATACTACATTCAAGATGTGGAAATCCTTGTTAGATATCTATGGAGGAGATCAAAATGTTCAAAGAGCAAAGAGAGAAAGCCTCAGAGCAAAGTTTATTGACATGAAAATGGAGAAAGGCGAGAATGTTGCTCAATATGCCTCCAGAATGAAAGAAATGGTAAGCGCAATAAGAAGTCTAGGTGGTCATTTGCAAGATGCTACTATTAATAGAAAATACTTAAGAACTTTGCTCCCCATCTATTCTATTAGAGTTTCATCCATCCAAGAGCTAAGGTGTGTACCAGGAAACATACTAACCTTTAAAGGTGTAGTGAGAAGACTTAATAATTATGATAATTTTGAGCAGTCTAATTATGATAACTATAGACCCAAGAATCTTGAATCTTCTTTCAAGGCTAAGCTATCATTGAAAGATACTGAGGAGGTGAAATCAAAAAGGAAGATTAGAAAAGGAAAACATACATCCAATGAGAACAGCATAGATGAAGAGCATGTGGAATAGTTGGAAGCACTAGTGGCAAGAAGATTCTACAGAGGCAAACGCAAATTCAAAGGTAAGCTCCCTATCATTTGTTTTAATTAAAATGAAGTAGGACATATTGCTACAAGGTGTACACAGAATAAGAACTACAAAGAAGGAAACAAGTATAAGAATAAAAGAGAAGATGATAGCAAAGATTATGAGGACAAAGGCAAAAGATGCTACATTGTTGAAGAAGATTCAAATGAGAATGATGATGAAGTAATATATGTAGCCATGAAGGATGAATCAGATGAAGATGAAGCAACAAAATTGGTGACTTGTGTGAACAAGAATGACAAATGGATCATAGACAGTAGATGCTCACATCACACAACAAGAGACAGAAGTAAGTTTATTACCTTTACCCAGTATGATGGAAATAGTGTTAGATTTGGAAATGATGCTCCATGTAAAATCAAAGGCAAAGGTTCTATTAAACTTACAAAGAAAATTTCATGTGACAATGCATACTATGTAGAAGGACTAAACTACAATTTGCTGAGTGTATCATAGTTAGGCAATGTCGGTTGTAAAGTAGAATTTGGAAACAAAACTACCAAAATCTATGATACTGATGGAAATTTAATAGAAAAGGGTGAAAAAACTAGGACTAATCTATTTCACCTAGCTATGGAAGATGAAACATGTCTTGTTGTTAGACTTGATGATGTTTGGTTATGGCATAAAAGGTTGTGTTATCTTAACTTTGACAATCTAATTAGCATCATCAAAAAGAAGAAAGTTAGAGGCTTGCCTAAGTTGAAGAAGCCTAAAAATACAATGCGCAAACAATGTCAACTAGGGAAGATGACCAAGTCAAGCTTCAAAAGAAAAACCTACACTTCCAAAGAAGTATTAGAGCTAATGCATACTAACTTGTATGGTCCAATAGAAGTGAAAAGCTACCTAGGAGATAGATACATAATGTTCTTGTAGATGATTACTTTAGGATGATGACGGTCATGTTCTTGAAGCAAAAATCTAATGCATTTCAAATTTTTAAGTGGTATTTGGCCAGGGTTGAGAAGGAAATAGGAAAGAGTCTGAAATGCCTAAGATTAGACAAAGGAGAGGAGAGTTTACATCAAAAGAGTTTGAGATATTTTGCAATGACAAAAGTATCAAAAGGTAAACATTACCACTAAGAACTCCACCACATAATGGAATTATAGAAAGAAGGAATAGATCAGTAATAGACTATAATAGAACATTGATGATGGAGAAAAATGTTACTTTGAAGAACTAGAGAGAAGTTGTAAGTACTATTGTTTACACCCTAAATCAAGTACAAGTCAAGAAAGGTAAAAATGCAACACCTTTTGAATTATGGTATGGTCACTCACCTAATGTAAAACATTTCAAAGTATTTGGTTGTAAGTGTTATATTCTTAAGGATGCTAGAAATGGCAAGTTTGATGCAAAAAGTGATGAAGGGATATTCCTTGGGTTCTCCACCAGAAGCAAGGCATAGAAGTGTTTAAATACTAATACTAACAAGATTGTGGAGAGTGAAAATATAAATTTTGATGAACATGTAGAAGTCCAAGTTGATGAATCCAAGCAACTAAAAGATTATAGATCTTTTTTATACTTCTATCAAGCAATACCAACTAAAGATGAAGTTGCCAATCAAGTTGGGAATTAGCAACAAATTTTAATATCAACCGAGTCATAGATAGTGATTGAAAAGTTTCATAATGAGGAAAATGCACATTCTAATTCTAAAAATAGTATATATGAAAGCGATTATGAAATACTAGAAGAGAAGCGTTAAGTGACTCTAAAGCTAAAGGAACAAACATAGAAAGAAGGATAGAACCAAGACTAGAAAAGTATGCGAGAAGACATCACCCTATAGAAAAAATCATTGGTGACAAGGATGCAAGAGAAATGATAAGGAATAGACTAAGGAATGAATCATGTTTGCTAAGAAAGATTGAACCCAAAACAATGAAAGATGCACTACAAGATGATAATTGGCATAAAGCTATGGAAGAGAAGATAGATGAAATTGAGAAGAACAAAACTTGGACTTTAGTTCTAAGGCCAAATGATAAAAACGTAATTGGTACCAAATAGGTTTTGAGGAAGAAACTTGATGAGAATGGCAAGATAACAAGAAATAAGACCAAACTAGTTTTCAAATGTTATGCACAAGAAGAAGGACTAAACTATGGGGAAACATTTGCCTCTATTGGAATAGTGGAAGGATTAAGAACACTACTTTCATATGCTACTTACAAAGGTTTCAAAGTCTATCAGATGGATGTAAAGTTTTCTTTTCTAAATGGTATACTGGAAGAGGAAGTCTACATAGAACAACGAGAGGGATTTGTTGATGACAAAAACAAGGATATGGTTTGCAAATTGCATAAAGCACTCTATGGTTTGAAGCAAGCACCTAGAGCATTGTATGAGAGACTGCATAAATATCTTGTGAAGATAGGATTTGAGAGAACATATGACAAAAACAACCTATATATAAATGTAGAAAAAGGTAAAGATATTTTGATATTTGAAATCTTTGTTGATGATATAATATTTTGGGGAAAAGATGTTCTATGCAAAGATTTTGTTGATCAAATGAAACATGAGTTGTTCAGAGAAATCAAATTCTTTATTGGATTGCAAGTACATCAACTAAAGCATGGCATATTTGTGACCCAATCAAAATATATCAAGGAGATACTCAAGATATTTGGTTTAGAAGACTCAAAACTAGTTAGTACAGAAATGGTAACATGACATAAGTTATCAAAGAATTATGAGTCAGTTGAAGTGAATCAAACAATGTATACATCAACGATTGGAAAGTTGTAGTATGTTGCACATAGTAGACTAGACATTACATTAGCTATTGGAATAGTGGCAAGATTTTTTGCTAATCCAAGAGAAAATCATCTGATGGCACTGAAAGGAATATTGACATACCTAAAAGGAATTGATGAGTTTGGTTTATACTATAAGAGAAGTGAAAATTTTGAGTTGAGAGCCTACACTGATGCAAATTGGGGAGGTAATATTGATGATAGAAAAAGCACTAGTGGAGGAGCACTTTTCTTAGAAAAAAATCTGATTACTTGGACCAGCAAAAAGTAAAGTTGTACCTCATAGTCTATAGTAGAAGTTGAATGCGTTGTTGCTACCATCAACTACACTAACATTGTATGGATCAAACATTTTCTACAAGGTATGAAGAAAGAGGTAAATGAACCTATGATACTTTATTGTGATAATACAAGTTTCATTAACATATCAAAGTATCCTGTGATGCATGCTAAAAAAAAGCATATTGCAATCAAGTATCACTATGTAAGAGAATTGGTGGAAGATAAGCAAGTAAGGATGGAATATGTTAGTTCAAAGGAATAGATTACTAACATGTTTATAGAAGCACTACCTAAAGATACTTTTGAGTATCTTAGAGGTAAGTTAGGGGTGATACCCCTAGCCAAGGCTACTAAAGATGAAGCAAGACTGCCCTAAATTAAATGAGTTGATTGTTGAAATAATACAAATTGATGTAGAGGATATTTACCTTAGGACCATGACTAAAGTAATCAAAGTGTTGAAGTTCCAAATCAATCATAAGCAAGGTGATAGAGGGAGAAATTGGAGTACCTACAAATGCTACACTTGCATGTTAAGATGTTGAAACAATATGTCTTTGGCATTGTTGTCAAAGAGGGAGAAGAATGAAGAAACTGATCAATAGTTGAGGGAAAGGAATGAAGAAATTGATCAACAACGTTCAATCAGACAGGGGGAGAAGTAGTTGAAGTAACTGATACTAGAATATGATCAATGCATACAAAGGAAGAAATGATGTAAAAGGGAGTCAAGTGTAGTAGAAAGAAAAGATATGAAAAATGAAATAATAGCTCAGAGAGAGAAAATAGTGCAAACAAGGATCAATCAGAGGAATCACAAAACAAAGAGGGAGAAGATAGTTTATAATCAAAAGAATTCAAAGCAAGTCATAAGTTAATTTATGTTGCTGATAGAATGAATAGTTTTGAATATAATTTTTTTTTTGGTATTTGAATTACTATTTTAACCCAGTTAGCATTTTGTTAACTTGGTTGATCAATTTGGTTTGCCATCAATGCCAAAGAGGGAGATTGTTGGAAAACTAATTGACAATGAATACTATCAAAGAGGGAGATTGTTGCAAAGAAGGAAGATGGTTGATAAAGAATATTTTCAATAGTTGTTTTTTCATTGATGTCAAACCTACTATTTACGAGAATGAAAATTTCTTATAAAATCTAAGTACTATCACTTAGTTGATTGATGAAGAGGATTTAATCAACAAGATGTAACAAGAGAACCTAAGATAAAGGTTGAGTTATGGTTTTATAACGAAGTGCAAGGATCAGTTAAGATAGTGGTTAATGATGTATTGATAACATACTTGAAGATACAAAGGTTTGTCACACTTAGAAACATTGAAGGAATAAGTTGCAACAAGGTTGACTAAAAAGCTTAACTAAGTTCATTAGTGAGTTCCAAGCAAGTTAGTTCAAGATGAGAAAATTTTTAGTTATGCCAAGAAAAAGAAAAATCTAGTGTGTGCCAAGTAATACAAAAGGAGCTTAGTGTGTTTAGGTGCTAAGAAAAGTAACAGGTGCTAAGCATCAAAAAAACTTAGTGGATGCCAAGTGAATCCATAGTAGGTGTTGAACATCAGTAAAATATAGTTGATGCCAAGTAACATAGTATGTGCCAAGCACCAAAATTTCAATAGTGCCAAGCTATTGCACTATTTGAAAAGTCAAGATTCACTAGATCTAAGCCAAAATAGTTGTTACCTTGAATTTTCTAAACCAGTTAGAGGATAAGGATGATGAGCTAGTGGTATAAAATCCTATGTAAACCATTTTTGAGTGAATTCAAGAATATTCTCCATGATGTTTCTAGAAGAAAAAAAATGTGGATTAGATTCAATGAATCCTACCTAATCCATTCAAACTAGAATTAAAGGAGGGAAGAATTGAGTGGGAAAATAAATTCCAAACTTTTATTTAAGGAGTCACAGACTAAGAAGCAAGAGCTGCTAGTGTGCCAAATTGCAAAGTGGTTGAAAGGTGTCAAGGAGAAGACATCAAGAGGAGAAAGAAAAACAAAGCATAGAGAGTTTGCTTTGATAAGTGGTCATATAGGAGATTGCACTAGTATATCAAGCATGAAGACTCAAGGAGACAATGCGTGAAAGGAGAAAAAGCTGTCAAGAACTGTAGATACTGAAAGCCAGGCAATGAGAAGAGCTAAACAAAGATCTAAAATCTGCAAGATAAGTTATGAGTTGTATTAGATCAAAAGCCCTTGTTGTTACTTTCTAAAAATTGTATTAGTTAGGGTAAAAATCCTATGGACTTAGGTTTGTTTAGTAGTCTCTTGTAAATCCTTTAACAAGGTGCCATTCCAAGTGAATGTTCTAAAGTCCTCTAACTAGGCCCACTTCCAACAAGGTGGCTAAATCCTTTAACCAAGTCACATTTAATAGTGTGTTGTAGCCTTTAATAGGGTAGGCCTTCATAAGGCATCAATTCAGAAGAGTGAGAATTGAGTAGCATGTTACTCATAGTTTTTTCCAAATTGAGTTTTCACATAAATCACTATGTTATGTGTTGATTTTTCATGTGTGATGCTTGTATGTTGATTTATAGTAACTTGTTAAGTAGGAACATTTAAGCTGGGATGAATGAACAGTTCGATAGGCTCACTTTACTTGGTGAATAAGTTTTAATTAGATATTTGGATCTTGAATAACTAATTCACCCCCCCCCCCCCCCCCCCCCCCGCCCCTCTCAATTATTCTAAAGCATTTCTAACATGTGGATGACAAAAAATTAGTACACTGAAATAGAAGCTAATTTTGTAGATGATGTGGGTTGCTACAGTGTACTGACTCAGCTATCAAGTTGACTACTAATGTGGGTGAATAGTTGGAGGGTATGATTTCCACATGGGTGAGTGAACATGGTTGTCTGGGCAACTAAACTGCCACCATGTGTCCCTTGCAAATTGGTCCACATGTCTTCATTCAAAGGGACCATGTACACATGGATATTTATGTGGACCACTAAAGGGATAGCACGTGGCATGATGTGGATGTTGGTACCTGCAGACATTGACTGCAACAAATTTCACCACATGATAGCTGGGAACAATAAGAAGTGATTTTGTGGGTACTAAAAAATAGTATTGGCAAATAGGTTATAGGGCTAGGAAACTACTCTCCACTCATTCGAGTTTGTAAAGTGCTCACTTAGTTTTAAATTATTTGTCCCATATTCATGGGGAGTAAGGGGTATATAAAAACAAGATAGTGCAATGTTGAATGCAAAGCCACCAGAAAAGGTTAGGCTTGGGCCACGGTCATCAGTTTTGTTGGAAAGTGCCCTTGCTAAAATTAAGTATTAGCCAAGTTTTTTGAGGTGCTTGGATAGAATATGAAAAGTTCCCCACTAACTAAAATTCTACACTATATATAATAATGGTACAAAAATTGATATAATGCGTACCAAATTAATGAGGTGCCTATGAAATTAATACAAGTATTCCTTTGCAGGGTTGGGGAGTGACTACCCAGTTTTGCAAAAAAAATTCTCTACTAGCCCAACTAGGCATGAAAATTTTCCACAAATATAAATTTGAAAAAATGTAGAGATTAAATAAAATGTAGATCTGGGAAAAAATTAATTAGATCAATTAAATGACCATATCAAGTTTGCAATTAATGCCTTTGGGTGTTAGTTTTCAAAAAAAAATTGCCTCCCGATCAACTTTAGCCTAGCATAGGAAAATTTATAGTTGATCTTCAAAAAATTGACATTCTAGACATATTGGTGAGGTCAAATCTAGCTCTAGATGCTCCCAATTTTTATAGATACTCCAGATTTAGGTCAAGGTGTTGAAGCATGAATGGTCTTGAATGACTATGTGTAGATAATCTGCACAAGCTCTAATACCATCTAAAAATTTGGCTTAGGGAAGACTACACCCAAGATCAAGGAACTCAAGAACATGCAAAATAGTAGACCAAAGAGAGAGTATGATTAGAAAGACAATGTATTCATTCAATATGCCATATCGAAGTACACTAGGAGTGCTTGTATATAAAGGCCTCTAGGGAGCTTCTAGAATGCATAGAAGTCAGCAACATAATAAGTCATACAACCAAGCACATGGCCACCAGAGATGAGTTATCCTCCATTAAGCACAAAAGTAAGTACTATGATATGAGGATAAGCCTATAATGGTGAATCATGCAAATTAGTGTTGTAGACAACATGTGCTAAATTAGGACTTTGAATAATTGTGTTGTCTACATGACAACTCATCAAATGATGCAAACTCCATTGTTGTAGATACCATGTGTTGAATTAGGGTTGTGTACTTCTATGTTGTCAACATTAAAACTCATAAAGGTGCACAAAATCCTAAGTGTTTGACCTAAATAAATAATAAAATATAATAAAATAATTCATTAACCTAAGTAAACTTAAGTAAAGTGTAAATAGTAAATACTTATTTACACCAAAAATTATATTGGGCCTTAGTGTTCACCCTTCTACTTCTCCAATTGAGTACACTAGTTGGGATGAGAGATGTGGTGGTTCTAGAGCTCATCAAACAAACATTACCTATGACAAATAAAATGTTTTGATGTTTTTATTCTTTCTTGCTTGCTATTATTAAACCCAATTTGGTAGAAATTTTGACCAAATCAATTTAAAAGTTTTTTAAAAAATAATTCATAGGCCAATATGGCCTTTGGTAAAAAATTTAGGTCAAAAATTAGTGGGAAATGTACTAGTGATAGGTTGTTAGGTGAGTTTTTTCTACCACCATCAAACATTCTACCTTGCTCTTACCAAAAATTATTAGCTATTATGAAAGATATTGGAATGGAGTATCAAACAATACATCAATGTGCCAATGATCATATTATATATCATAAAAAACATGAATTTGTAACATAATTCCTTAATTGTCATATTAGTAGATATTGATTAGATCAAACAACCAAAAGATGCCTCACAAGGTTCTTTGATACATTTCAATTATTCTACTCCTGTAACAATTATTCATGTGCACTAGCTTGGAACAATTTATGGATTACCATGCATAGAATAGAAGTCTAGATGACATTATGTGAATACCTATGGATGTTTCTTCATTTAAGAACATAGAGGATAGGTGGCTAGTGTTTAAAGAAGAACCTCATAATATAAAGCTTTCATTGGCAGTAGATATTATCAATCCATTTGGAGAGATGAGATCTCTTTACTCAGTCTGGCCTAATTTTATTTTTAAAAATAAAATTCCTCTGAGGATGTCTTTAAAGAGGGAGCACATACTATTGGAAATAATTTTACCATGTATTTTTCCATTTACTCATCATATAAATTAATGTATAAACACAATATCAAAATGGCCATAATAATTATGTTTTGTTTATATACTCATTCAACTAGGTAAGTACCAAGTGAAAGATATGAATGTATATATTGAGCCCTTGATTGATGAGTGGTTGGAGTTATGGAATGGTGTAACTATATATGGCATATATAGAAAAATTGGGGAAATATAATTTCAATTTTGTCTAATGCTTGTATGGACAATAGATGATGCCCCTGTACTAACACATTTTATGTTATGTAAAATTGTTAATGAATATTATAAGAATTTTCCTTAGGAAAAAATTCACCCAAGACCAAGGAACTCAAACACAAGCACGTTAGTAGACCAAAGAGATTATGGTCAAAATGATGATATAATATTCATTAAATATGTATTGATATAAATTGATATGAATGTGTACTAGGAGTGCTTGTATATAAAGGCCTCTAGAATGCTTCTAGAATGCCTAGAAATTAGCATATTGATAAGTCATACAACCAACCACATGTCCACCAGAAGTGGATTATCCTCCATTAGCACATGAGTAAGTGTGATGATGAGAGGATATGCCTACAAAGATGTAACATGCAAAATTATGTAGTAGACACCATGTACTAAATTAGGAGTGTGAATAACTATGTTGTCTACATGACAACTCAATTAATTATGCAAACTCCAATGTTGTAGACACCATGCATTGAATTAAAGTTTCTTACTCCAATTTTGTCAACATGAAAACTCATAAAAGTACACAAACTCCTAAGTGTCTCACCTAAGAAATAATAAAATAATGAAATATAATAAAATAATGCGTTAACCTAAGTAAACTTAAGTGTAAATAGTAAATATGTATTTACACCAACACCCCCCCAAGTGAAACTTAGGGGAACGTACTTAAGCTTACAAAAGCTAGGATGAAATGCATAATGGGTCATGGCTACTAGGCCATGTTAGGTACCCATGTACATAATGAAATGCAATCTCTCATAAAGTGGAGAAAGAGGGAAAACCTCATGAGAAAATACCTCCGGCAAAAGAGAGATGAAAAAACAAAATGCATAGGTGGATGGAGTAATAATACCCAAGATTTTGTTAACAGGTGTCTATGTTTTAGTGTCAGAGATCAGTTCGTTGGAACATAAATAAGGAAATACTTTCTTATGCTCACTTTGTAGATGATCAATGACTAAAGCACTCCATTTTTTATAGTTCCTTTTTGCCAATGGAGGTCTAATCCCAAACTGACGTGTGAAACAAAACTCATCCATGAGATCAATGAATGTAAGCACCCCCAAAATGCGGAAATATTCAATCACCCCCCTCCCCCCCCCCCCCCCCCCCAAACGTATGATTTGACACTTAGCACAATAGCCACATGCCAATTTAGGGCCTATTTCTAAAAGTAGTATTTCTATCTACAAAAGCCTATAATCTAATTGTAGATCTAGAAAGTACACAAAAAATTATGAACTTTCAACAAAAAATAGAACCTGATTATGTGTCCAAATGAGCTCGTACGAAGCATTTGAAGTGGCAAAAATTGGGATTTCCAAGTTGTAGAAAAATTCAGGAATAAATATCTCAAACCACCTACACCAATGTGTGGATCACAAAATTGTACCCCAAAAGAAAAAAAAAATTACTCAAAAAGGAGTTTGTATGAGGGAGATATCGCTATTTGAAAATCACTGCTATAATTATTTTTCCTAAATCACTTTTGTCGCACCTCCAAAAATCAAATGGCTCTAGATTTTGCCTTAGATGTATGATTTGGATGAAAAAAATTCTGATTTGAGCATTTTTTGACCTTCTAAATATGATGCCAATATTTGATTAGCACTTGCATGCTCCAATCTTTGCTTGTAATAAATATATCATACTAGCCTGATGGCCGAAAAAATTCTGGAAAATAATGTTGATCCAAAAAAAATAGTAGAGATTCAAATGATAAAATATATAGATCTAAAATTTAAATTCAAAGATCTAAAATGATCGTACTAATTCTACAAATCGGGTCTTTGGGTTCCAGTTTACAAAAAAAATTCCTCAAAATTGACTATAGCCTAATATAAGTGAATTTATAGTTGATTTTCACCAAATCGATGTTTTAGACACAATGGTGAGGTCTACTTTGGTTCTAGATGCTCTCAATATCTATGGATTCTCTAGATCTGGGTTAAGGTGCTAAAGCAAGAATGGTCTTAAATGGCTATGTGAAGAGAATCTCCCTCAACTCTAATACCATTTAAGAATGTGGTATAGCTTTGATACCATGTAAGACTTTGTCTTAGGAAAAAATTCACCCAAAACCAAGGAACTCAAACTCAAGCACAATAGTAGACCAAAGAGAGTATGATGAAAATGATGATATAATATTCATTCAATATATATTGACATGAATTGATATGAAAGTACACTAGGAGTGCCTATATATAAAGGCTTCTGGAATGCTTCTAGAATGCCCGGAAATCAGCATACTAATAAGTCATACAACCAAGCACATGTCCACTAGAAGTGGATTATCCTCCATTAAACACATGAGTAAATGAGATGATGAGAGGATAAGCCTACAAAGGTGTAGCACACAAAATTATGTTGTAGAAACCACATGCTAAATTAAGAGTGTGAATAACTATGTTGTCTACATGACAACTCAGTTAATTATGCAAACTCTAGTATTGTAGACACCATATGCTAAAATAGAGTTTCTTACTCTAGTGTTGTCAACATGACAACTCATAAGAGTACAAAAATTCCTAAGCATCTCAACTAAGAAAAAATAAATAATGCAATATAATAAAATAATGCATTTACCTAAGTAAACTTAAGTAAAGTGTAAATAGTAAATACTTATTTACACCATATTTTTAGTATGTAATAGTGCCAACACATTTTTATTGTATGTTTAAGTTGTGTGTGATACTTCTAAATATGAATCTTCTAGTAGACATGTCATCTAATTAGACACAATCTTGTAGCTCTTCAGATAAAGAGAAAATTTGCATGTCTAATTTGTGTTCCAAAGACAAAATCTCATCATTCAAATTTTTTAGGAAAGTAGGTGTTCGATGAGCATAGACAATTTCTCCACAAAAATCATAAGTATCAAATTATTGAGAAATATATTTTCAATGGGAAAGAATAGACAACATGAAATCCATGAAAAATAACACCTCACATATTGAAGTTGGAATACAATAGAATGAATCATCGAGGTAATGTCACTCCATCTAATGCATTTTTTGTATGAAATTAAAATTTGGATATTGTATTTTGTTTAGTAATGAATCAATTGATGTTCATGAAGATTTTCAAGGCATTTATGAGAAACTTCCCAAAGGACTTAAAATATATCCTAAATCATTTAGTAGGTTGCCATAATATGAGCACCTCACAATCACAATTTTTTTTGATGCTATGGATATTGAAAAGAATGTAATAGAGACACTATGGAAAATATTGGATGGAAGGCATAACAAATAAAAATTGGTAAAAATTTGTAATGACATTGATGAATCAAATCATGCATTGATGTTTTTCCTCGAATCAAATAGCAATGGAAACAGGATTAATATGACATTCCTTGTTTATTAATGTAACAGCAATCTGAAGCCATAAAAAAAAGTTCCCATGGAATTTTTGGCAAAGCTAAGTAGTCTCATATGAAAGAAAGGTGATTTTGGGTCAAGGTTGAAAATGTATGATTGGCATACCTTCGTCAAGGTAAGTCATGCTCTTCTCTATTTTCAATAAATTTGGAAAACATCATGTACTTTTCACTATTTTATTTTATAATAAAATTAATCTATCATTTTATTATTATTTTAGTACGCTCTACCTCTATCTCTCCCACACAACTTCAAAAATATGAGTGCCAAACAAGTTATATATGATCTTGGGAAATACATGTGGTTAGAAGTGTTATTTGTTATATTTATTGTATATATATATATTATTTTTATGTCTTGCTCTTCCTTTTCTATAATTTTTTTGTAGAGTTTCATTAATATATTTTTGCATGAGGAACATCTTCTAGGTAGTTTTCATCTAAAGAAATTGATAAAAAATATATATATAAAGCATTGGAAAAGAAAAATTCCTCATCTTTTGTGTGAGATGCAAAATTGTCTACCTTTAAATTTTCTCAATGCACAAGAACACTACCTCATACATCTAGTTGAAAAGATTGAATTGTGCGGACCTATACCAACTAGGTCAATGTGGATGGTTGGAGAAGCACTTGAAATTTTTGAAGGGCTTGGTTCAACAAAGAGAACCTTCTAAGGGTTCCATGGTCAAGGGATATATGTTATACTAAACCATGGTGTACATTAGTAAATATTTTTCCAAGTTTGCATCAAAGTTCTATGTAGATCTCTTTTGGGATCCCAATTCCATTACCAGATTGTGAGGCCTCACTCAAACCATCATACTATAGGTGACATTATTTCATTATGATACTTCTAATTATCTGGTTTGATACATCTTTTTAGACTATAGGGTTATGTCCTTTTAGTACCTACATTTTAATGATTCTCACTTATGTCTACATATTAGGACCTAATTGATATATATAATGATTTCATTTCATGTTCTAAATTATCTCAATTTTCTTTAATGGAAAATGAATTGTAGAAATATTTGAATGTCAAGTTGTAAGGTTCAAATGAAAATTAGTGTGAAATGATAGACTTAGATATGCAAATAAACCCAACTCACATGCCTTGTAACTTAATAGTCAAGAATTCAATATTTCATCACTATGACAAAAAATAGATTATGAGGTTGTTTAGAATGTTAATCTGATCATGGTACATAAAAATCAATGTTGATATGTAGTGATTGGTATTTTAATATTTTTATTGTTTTATAGGAAAATTGATTAGAAAAGGGAAAGTTAATTGGAAATGATGAAATATGCAAGCCTAATGTTGACTATGAAAGTGATTTAATGAACTTATTTATATATTACTTATATGATTTTCTTGGACTACTGATGCTTGAGTTTAGTGTGCAGGAATTTGACCATGGGATTTAACAGGGGACCAAGTCTCAAACCCATGTGAAACATGACATAGTTGAGGTTGGATCTGTGGAAGGATTTAGACCTCTTTGTAATGTGTTTTATTTCATAATGTGAATGGTATGTGGGTGATAGTTGAATGCATGCATTATTGGAAACAAGTCATTTTAAATGAAGTATGTTGTGTTTGTGTCACTTGTTATTTTTTTTGTCCATATGGAAATGACTTGGCATTTAGGGTTTAGGGAAAATAACCTAATCTAAAATAACCCCATGATAGTATTCAAGTTAACCCCACATTGAAAGTGTTAGGATATGTCCCTATCCATTGAAATTCGAATTCCAACTTTCCATTAACTTTTGGGGATCAAGAAGTGGCCCTAGGGGGTTACCATGGTGTAAAATAAGTACCTACATGATAATAGTATGGGTTAGGGGCCTAAATCTAACCCTTAGTAAGCCCATATGACCTTGGAAACCCTCCAAACAAGTCACTTTCAAAGAAATTCAAAAATTGGAGTGTCACATGATTTCTTCCACTCTATTAGTTGTTCAAGGCTATATTTTAGAAGGAGGCAAGGGTGTAAGAAATTGTATCTTATGTTATGACCATTTTTAGATAGTGGGGGTTTTGGGATACTTTTTAGAGGATTGGGGGATGAAGTTAGTGGGTTGTCTACCCACTCTCTAAATTTAGAGACTCTTAGAGTTTGTAAGCTTGGGAAGGGAGCTCTTCTACAACCATTCATTACCATTTTGTAAAAGGATTCAAGGTTGGTTTCTTCTTGCCTATATAGTATTTTCCTTCAAGACTTACATAATAATATTGCATTTGGGAGCATGAAGGAGTGCAAGTTCATATTGTGAGTAGATTACATGGTATCATAAGGTTATGTAGAATTCATGTAAATTTTTGAAGGGTGTTCCATGTTGTGGGAAGATTGCGGTATTGTGGGGTTGAGATGAAACATGTTGTTGTATTTGGTTTCTTTTTATTTCTCCATTTGTTATGTATATTGTTTATGGGTGTAAGGACTTCACTCACCAATTGGGAAGCAAAGAGAAGTCCAGAGTGAAGGGCTCAGTTGGACTTGGAAATGTATTTGAGAACCTTGGACTATGTGCTCCATTGTATGCCATAATCATTCATATCTTGCTGGGGGTGATAAGGGAAAATAAAAATGGTGTAGAGAGGAAGTTCATGGAGTATGGTTTCCAAGAAAGCTATAGCTGATGGTAGCGAGTTTGAAGGATGGTTGTGAAAGCCCCAAAAGGGCATGAAATTTTATGATTTGTGAAAGCCCCGAAAGGGCATGAAATTTGCTGATTTTTGATAGCCTCGAACGGGTATGAAAATTGTTTATGGTGGATATTGTTTGATATGGAAAGTCTCCATTTTAAAAGCACACCTTCACCCTATGTTTATGGTTCCATTGGTGAACTATTGTGAAATATCCTTGGGAGGGAATTGTTCATGTTTTGAATTGTAATGTTTATGCATTTGCAAGATTGTATGTGTAATCTAGTTTGAGCCTTGTTCCCCTAGCACGGGGGTGGTCTCTTTGGAGGTCTATGGTTGAGTGGAGAGCACCCATGGTCCTTTTCATTCTTTGGTGATGTATTTATAGATTTTTTTCTCAAGGAAACAATGAAAACAAGCTTGGAATGCTCACCCCATAGATGTTGCTTGAAGGAGAAAACTTTTCTTTGTGCATTATATACGTGTTGGAGAAACTCTCTCCATATCATTCATGTTGTTTCAATGAAATGTTGCATATTATCAAGGAATAGGTCAATTGGTAATGTGGTTAAGAGGATGAAATCGATATCCATGTTATTATATATTGCAGTGCAAAAGTTGAACACTTCACTTGTGTCCTTGTGTATGGTATTGTATTGTAAAAGTGAGTTTATCACCTCATGTACATTGTTGTGAAGAAATAATCCATTAAGTAATGAATAATTTGAAGACCATTATCATATGTGATTTCATTGAAAAATTCTAGATTATATATTTAAATATAATGATAAAGAGAGACTATTGAATCATAGTTAGAATTACAGAAGGGATTAATTTTAAAGAATAGTCATTCACTTTGGTACCTAAGAAATGTTTATATATTGTTGCATTCTATTCATTGAATCAAGAAACAAATCAAGATAATGCATCATCAAAGTATTATTCAATTGAAAATATATTTTATTTTAATTTATCTCATGAGTTGAAATTTATCTCTGAAGGGCCTTTTAAATAGGTTCACTTAATTAGATATAATCATTGAAAAACAAATTTCAATAAAGTCAACCTACCACCAATTCCATAATATAGTTGATTTAAGGAAATGAAATAAATAGGTACACTCCTACAAGAAATTAGGCATGTACATGCACATTCTACTCTCTGGAAAATGTATGGGGAAGGAAATAAATCCCTCCCTAGATTATAGACCAATATTTTATTTAAGAGAATATATTAAGAATTTTGTGTTTAGAGTATTAATAAAATAATACTTGTTGTAAGGAGTAAGTCCCAAATAATATTAATGATTTAGTCCTTGAAATTATCTATGAGAAGAGAACCTCTTAGATCCCATGACCCTTAGGTCATCTTGTTAAAAAATAAACAACATAAAAGTATGTATTAAAAAAAATTAGACAATGTTTATTAGAAAGACTAGACACCTACTTTGTTAAAACTAGGATGCACCCTATGAGACATGCCCCCCCAAATATTAAAATAAATTACAAATGACCACAAACATAAAAATATAAATTTAAACCCACCTAGCAATTTCTTCTCCTTAGGAATGCTTATTGCATATGTCAAAAAGGGAGTGAACAATATTGACATGAAGTCAGACCCACTTTTACCAAGCTTCTCCACCTTGAGCCAAGGAATGTGCACCTTCCTAGGGTCCTAGGTGCCAGCTTTGAAGGAGAACAATTATAAAACTAAGTAATTTGCAAAGTGAAAAGGGACAAGTACCATATTGGAAGAAATCTTAGGTTTGGTAAAGGTCATGTCCCTGCCACATGCCAAGGACTATTCTCTTGGTACCTAAAATTCCTTGGATCTTATTTTGAGCACACAAGCTTGGGGACATAACTTGGTCATATTCTAACAAAGTGAGACCCACTTCTTCCTAGGTGAATGCACCATTAAAAGGACTATGATGCATCTAAAGAAGTTGTAAAAGACTTGACATCACTCTGACATGGTCAGAATGCCCCTTCTAAGGTGCCTCTAGTCTTGGGTCATGGGAAATCTGCCTTCCTAAGAGCTGTGGATGCCCATGTTGATAGACATCATCTATAGGGAAACATTTATGCACCTTTATTCAATGTAAATATTAAAGACTCCCACTATTTAGCACTAGCTATAAGTGGATATAAGTTACCTCGTAGCCACTGGCAAGTTGATACTACCTCCTAGGGGCAAGTGCTAGGATGTAGGAATAACATGTCATAGGAGTTGGGTGTTGATTTAAGGGAAAGTATGTTTTTTTTTTATTTTACAATTGCAGAAATATGATGTGGCACATGTGTTAGGGGTTAAGGTGTAGAGTGGAGTAGGGGTCACAGGTTAGATTTGAACTTTTAAAAATATTTTAAGAATTAGCATGGAAAGTGGGGTGGTTAGAGGATTGTTAAGTTTTGTTTAGGCTAGACTAACTTAAAATTTAAAACATGTGCCAAGGGTTTAGGGAGTTAGAATTTAGATATTAACTAATCATGTCTATTGTGAGTATTAAGTAAAATTTAGTTGAAATTATTAACTCATATAATAGTCAAAAAAAAAAAAAAAAGAATTAGTACATATTTAATTATTAAATTATATATAAATTATTAAAATTAAATTTGAGTTATTGTACCATATTTGTGTCATTTAATCATGTACTAAGAAATTAGTGGGTGATAAAGGAAATTTTGATTTAAATGTAGGGTCAATTTTATTGATTTATTGATTTATTTATTTTTATTTATTTTTGTTAAAAAATAAGGTATTAACCTGTACTATAATGTTGACCATTAATAATAATGCCTTAAGGAAATTTAAATAAGAATAATAAATAAGTAGTAGATGAATGAATATGGGATTAGTAGTTGATATAATGTTACATGAGTAGATATGAACTTGATGATCTTATTTTTGTAATTTGGTTTAGGTGTAATCAACAAATGGAAAAAAGTAATATTTAATAATAAGTTTTTAGAGGTAGAAGAGTTGGAATGAATAGTAAAAATATATGTTTTCATGGTCAAGCTATGGTATAGGGTTCAGTTAATTAATTAGGAGTTAATGAGATGGCCTTGTGCAAGATAACCATCAAATTTAGTGTACCCATTTTAAAAGATGATAACAAAGAATAAAACAAAATAAAATACTAAAATAAAATGAAATGGGATTGGTAAGTCACAACACATCATTGAAATTGGAAGATCCATAAATGGTAAGAGATTCAAAATACTTAGTGGTAAAGCATCTAGTTGACTGGAGTGGACAAAAGATGTAGAGCAAAACTTTCATCGAAATAGTCCAACCATAGTAACTTAGTGTCAAAACGAGACATAGAATGTAATGAGGGCAAGTATCAAGTATATTCCCAAAAGGTACATATCAAAATCCATTATGCACAAAATCAACACAAAAATATGTGTTTCATAATTACATAGGTCACAGTTCGAGGATGTGAGGTGAATTTTGATATAATTAACATTGCCTAGCTAGTATGATATACCTAGGTATTTAGTTAATTATCGAACTTTCATGAAAACTTGATGTTCATGAACTCAAATGAAAATAAATTTTGTTCCACCAATTAACTTTCCTACCTCCAAACATAATGATTGAGTTGGTTCCCTATAACATGAGTTATGGACCAGACACTCTGTAGTTCGGTGGAACATTCATAACTAGATATAGCTCTACAAACTTTTTTTTTGTTTTATATATATATATATGATTAACATTGCCTAGCTAGTATGATATACCTAGGTATTTAGTTAATGATTGACATGTCGTGAAAACTTTATGTTCATGAACTCAAATGAAAATAAATTTTGTTCCACCAATTAACTTTCCTACCTCCAAACATAATGATTGAGTTGGTTCCCTGTAACATGAGTTATGGACCAAACACTATGTAGTTTTCTGAAATGTTCATAACTAGATATAGCTCTATAAACTTCTTTTTTTGTTACATATATAAAGATATATAATTGGCCATATTTTCACCTCGTAAAATTTGGGCATGACACAGATTCAAAGGGGAGTACTTGATGCAAAAAGGTTGATTGAGGGAAGCGAGACATAATTATAAGATGTTATTCTAGCTAATTAATTATTATCAATCATCATATAAATCATTCATAACTATTCAATTTATCTTTTACAATTTCTCATGAGAGGGATGTACTTTATTTTTATATTGCAAACAATGTTGATTGGATGATAGTATGGATTAAATGATCTCAAAAAAATAGTTGGTCATTAACATGAAAAGGTGGTTCTTCATTGGTTAAAGAAGCTCATCGCAATGGAGATTCCAATGTTATGCCAACAATCTAGAAAATGGTTTAAGAGGTAGAGGGATACGTATAAGTTAATTTATCATGACCCATTTGTTTAATATCAACTCACGAATAGATGCATAATTTTGACATGTTTGAAAAATAACAAGTCAAGCACCACAAAGGTATGTACTATAATGGCCATAAATTTTGAATTAAAAAGGTGGACAATAGTAAGAGATCTTTTGATTCTAAGATAACTATAGTCTTTAAGGTCACCAATATTTCATCTAGAAATGACATGTATCCTAAATAATCTAAAAATAGATACTATGGCATTTTGGATGATATAATTGAGTGCAACTTTAATTCCTTCAAGCTAGTTATATTCATTGTCAAATGGTATGGGTTACTATTGAATCCAAATGATCTAGATAGTACTATTCTTGAAAATGGTAATGGATTTACAATGATTAATACAAGGCCATTCAAACCAGTTGGAAATGAGCCCTATGTTCTTCTAAGCCAATGTGAGCAAGTGTTCTACTTTAGCATTCCACATAAACTAGGTTGGTCATTTGTCATTAGTCATGATCCAAGAGGAAGAGTGGTAAATTATAATGTAATTGAAGAAGAAGATATCAAACAAGTGGAAGACAAACTAGATGATGATGATGGTGAAGATGAAGATGAAGATGGAGATGATGGTGGTGGTCATGGTCATGGTTGTGGTGATGACGATGATGATGATGATTTAGAATTCTTTAGAATAAATGAGAGAAGGGGTAAATTAGTTATCCAAGGACCAAATGTAAAAATGAAATTTTCAATACTTAGTAGACCCATATAAATAAAACCTTATCATCCATGCACCCATTACATCATACAATTCTTAAACTTTGTAGGTTAATGTCCTAGGTAAAAACAACTTTGTAGAAATATAAATATGAATCAACATAAGAACATTCACACAATTTGACACAAGAATTTTATGTGGAAACCCAAATTGGGAAAACCACTAGTAACATTCTACTAATTCTCACTCTTCTGAAGTGATGCTCTAGGAAATGCCAAGCCTTTTAAAGGTTACAGTACACACTATTAAATGTGACTTGGTTAAAGGATTTCAATCACCCTATTAGGAGTGAGCCTTGCTAGAGGACTTTAGACCATTCCACTAGAATTTCACCCTCTTAAAGGATTTACAATGAATGTTAGGTCAACCTTAATCAAAAGGATTTACCCTAGACTGATACAATGATTAGAAAATACCAAAAAGGCTTGATTAACAAGTTATAACTCACTTATAGATTAATAATCTTTCTTTTTGTCCTCCATTCTTCTTGGCATTCACACACTTAAGCATTGATAGTTTTTTCATCCTTCAAGCATTCATACACTTAAGCCTTCTTGCTTTTCATGCTAACTACAATCACCTCTATTCAGCCACTGAATGAAGAAATACCCTAGACTCCTTGTCTTCCTAAGGTTCTCACACATGACAACCTTTACTTTTGACTAGTTCTCTCTATAAATAGAGAATTCAGGACTTGTGTTGCTTAACCACAATCATCTATTTTAAGGTTAGGTAGGATTAGGTAGGATACATTGAATATACCCACTTTTCCATTTGGTTCCCCTAGAAAATTCTTCTACAATATTCCTTGTATTCACCTCAAAATGGTTAACATTGAATTCTTTGTCACCAGCTCTTCATAGTTATCTTCCACATGCTTCACATAATTCAAGAAAACAAAATAGTTAGTTTAGATTCATCAAATCTTTGATTTAACATGGTTTTCTATCACTCAAAATCTATATTGTTCTATCACTTGACCAACACTAGTTTACTCAGCAAATACTAAAGTTTATTGACTATCAGCACCAACTAAACTTTACTTGGCATATACTAACAATCGCTCAACTTGCATTGTCTTACATTTTTTCTTGGAACCTCTTGATTTTCACATGACTTCTACTAATTTCTACTTGGCTTATACTAATTACTCGACAAGGCTTCTCAAACTCTTTTCTTACTTCATCTTCTTCCAGTCTTAACTTGAATCATTTTAGACTATAAGTAGATAACTAATACACTATAGTATCAATGTCTTACTTGGTATTAGTGCTTCTTTTACATACCAAATAACTCAACCATTCCCTAGGTGATATTGTTGGGTGTAAGCATAGATCTATGTCACCCTTTAGGATACCAAATTTTTTTTGGTCAAATCCCATTTCTCTATCAAAACTCAATATTTTTCAAAAACTAAAAATACCCTTTTATAGATCTTAGATTCAATATCATCATTATATAAAGTTTTGAGTGTTTTGATTAGCTATAATATGTTATAAATTCAAAATATTGTAAACCTTGTCATTATTTCAATATCTCAAAAGATGCTCCATCAAAAAAGGAAAAAAAAATAGAAAATCATATTTAAAAAAATAGAAATTTATATTTATCTCTAGAGGAGAGTCCTTTTTATGAATGTACAATTTTTTTCAAAAAGGTGTAAATATGATAGGGAAGTTTTCATGGGAGGGAAAAACTATTAGATTCTGATAAGGTCACCTTTGAGTACTTATAACAAAGAAAATATACATTAACAATAGTTATTTCTCTTTTTGTTCCCTATTTATACATGTTATCTATAAGATATTTTTAAATCAGGACAAAACAAGATGATTTGCATATACTTGTTTGATGAGAAATACACCCTATATTTTTTATAGTTAAAAAAGGAACTTCAAAATTTTAAAAAATGAAAAAATTCTTACTCAAAACACCTATAAAAATTGTAAGCGTAAAATTCATCCAATTCTACACATTTCATCAGTTTACATCATTTCCAAATTCTAAACACAAATACCAATTTTTTTGTCATTAAAGTTGAACAATCACATTTTGATATCCTTTTTCTTTATAAAAGATGGCATGGGTTTTTGCTTTTACCCTATTATCTCCTCTTTCAAAATCCTCTTCATCAATCAACTAAATGATAACATTTAGACCAAAAAGAAATTATCTCACCAGAAGGGTTGACATCATTAACAAAATAATGATTATTCTAATACAAGTTCTTCACCTCAAAAAAATCTGATATAAACAATCTTCATCTTTGGCATTGATGTGAAACCACTACTAATCTACAATACCAAAAAGAAAATAAATATTTGAAATTTCTCCATCTATTAGTATATACCCTTCCTCTATATAGGGTATATGTGAACTTTTTCAAGTTCCTTTGTTGCTTCTTCTCCCTCTAATTTTTTTTTTTATTGCTCCCTCTTTCTTATATTCTAGTATTATATCTGTCTCTACTAATTCTATTATATGTTATTTCTCCCTCTTACTAGGTCAAGATATATATCTTATGTTGGAAATAATCAAGACTAGCTAGGTTACTGAGACGGGAGGGGTGAATTAGTAACCTCAAAAACTTTTAAATTAACTCAACACTTATGCATAAATCATTCATTATTCTAATCTACTACATGCATGCGAAAAGATAAACATACATAACACATGAACACAATATTTTGGTGACCCAAAAACCTTCCAAATAGAAAGTAAAACTGGGGTGGGGATGATACCTACAAAACTTCACTATTGCAATATAAAGTTGGTCTATTAGGGCTTACATTGACCACTTCTGATGATCTACCCTATTAAAAGCAATTTGGACTGCTAGGTCCACCTTGTTAGAGTTTTTACAAATATACAATGAAGTATGCACTCTGTTAGGAGATTCATACAAAGACTATTAAGTCTACCCTATTAAAGGATTTGGAAAATTGATTCACTTGTCAGGATGAAATAGTAGATCTAACTTAAAACTTGATTGCTGAATAGATCTTGAAGTATAGATCACCTCTTGTGACTAATATGTCTTTGCTGCTCCTTAATGACCTTGTTGAATACTCTACTCTATTGCTGATTCACATTCACTCTTCTCAAACATTACATCTCCATTCCTTGACTTACTTATTATTATATCATTGAAAATGATAAAATGCATTACATATATACCATTTCAATAATTACAATTGCAAGGTTGACTAAAAAAAAAGTAAACAAAACATTACTGAGTTGGCCAAATAGTAGAAAACTTAGGCTCTTCAAGTTGACTCGGTGACCTTTTGATACTCAACATCCACTGCATTACTTAGCATCATCATGCACTTGATAGAAGTAGAAGCATAGTCCATACTAATCACACAACATAGCCTGGAACTTAGTAACTATTGGAGACTTAGTAGATATAGTGTCACTTGGTAAATACTAAAACCTCCGTTTACCTTGCTATCACTCAGTAAACACTACACATCCATCATTCAGTAGAAATTGACTTCATATCACACAAACTGATAACTCGGTAGAGATTGTAAAGCTCGATAACCACTATCTATTTGATGAACTTTGTAAGCTTGGTATACATTTTTGAACTACCCATTCACTCAGTAGCTTCAAAAATGCTCGATGTGAATTGCTTAACTATTGAACTTACAAGGTAACCACTGAATGCTTGGTATAAATTGTATATTGAGTGATGAGCTTGGTAAGAATTCAGAATCAAATAAGTGTTGTCACTAATAACAAATATAACATAATGCCAATAGTCTTCCCCTTTGGCATTAGTGACAAAAACACTTATGAGCCAAAACTTATGTACAATAACATATTGATTTTTGTTTTTTCAAAATTGATCTTTGTAAAGTTGATGTATATACATATCTTACATATCTCCCCCATACATATGGCACAATGTATACATAGCTTTTATTTGTACATATATCAATCTATTTTCTTCCTTGATTTCTCCACAAGTCCCTTTACTCCCCATGTTCTCTCCCTTTGTTCATCTCATACTCCTCCTTTTTGACAATAATGCTAAAGGATATATATAATATATTCAAATAGAGACATCTAAATGTTAGAGAAATTTAGAGTTTAGAATAAGAGCCAATGTCTTATCCCAATTATGTTGCAAAATTTTGTAGGTGGAGAGGGCTACTTGAACTTCTGCAAAAAGTTTAATCATATGATCTGCTACTAAAAAATTATTATCTTGGAACAATGTTTTTGAATATGTAATATGTTTCTAAATTGTGTCCATAACTAGAAGGATCATATTTTGGACTCAATCAGTGTAGATTTAATCCTGGCTTCATCTCTTAGTAACTCTACGTATATTTTTGACAAAAAATTCACCTTCATGTGATGTGATGAGCTTGAACTCAGGTCAAGCTGTAATCTTTGAGCACTAGCTTTCATGTCTAAATCAACCTTATTCATTTTTTCTTTTATATCCTTGGTGAACTTGATAACATCACAAAGCTTGCCAAAAAGTGATGTTACATTTGTGAAGGATTGATCAAGGTTGCTCAAAATTCTAGATAATTCTACCTGATTTACTGCAATGTGCTGAGCAATGTGCTCAAGCATCCTATTGTCAAATTTCTTCTCTATCTTTTCAATGAGCTTTTCTTGGCCAGAAGTGTCCCCATTGAACTTATTCATAGCCTCTTCTAATTGTAACAAAATGTGTTGAGAGGAGTCAACATCAACACCTATAGCCTTAGTAATTATATTTTTGGCATTCTCATTTATAGTAAACTCTCTCTCTCTCTCTCTCTCTCTCTCTCTCTCTCTCTCTCTCTCTCTCTCTCTCTCTCTCTCTCTCTCTCTCTCTCTCTCTTCTCTTCTCTTCTCTAAGCTACTTCTACCTTGTCTTTTTCTCTAAAAGCTATCTAACTAATCTCATTTCATTAGCTATGGCAGTGTCTAGATCTATCTTAGGAATAACAATTTCTTTGTCCAAATCTATGTCTTCATCAATTACTTTCCCAGTAAGAAAAAGTTTTAGAGGAGTCTTTGGTTTTAATTCTATGCTTACTTCCTTGGACTTAGAAACAAAAACAATAGTTGAAGTAGTTGGAATAGTAGAAAAGACTTGAATGGGTCCAACTAATTGAAAACTGAAAGAAGTACTAGCTAAATCCAAAATTGTTGTACTTCCTAAAAATGATGTACCAATAGGTAATGTACAAACTATAGTATTTACAATTGAAGAGCTCATTGGAAAAAAAAAATGGTGTAGTTAAAGCTATAGTAGAGAAAATTGTAGAATAAACTAGCAAACTTGTTGAACAAGGAGTAGAAAAATTTGACACAATTTGTGAACTGGCAGCTATGCATACTATTGAAGAAGATTGCTTGGGAGTTGATGAAGAGGGTTATATCTTGGTCGATGAAGTGACTGATACTTCCATTGAAGATACCTAGAGCTATGAGGTATCAAGTGCAAATGATGTTTCATATATAGTTGCAATCATTCCTGCTAAATCTAACTCCAACCTTGATGATGATGTTTTCTTAGGTGGAGAGTGATGAATGGAAGTAATGACTTCTGCTACAATTTCCATTGGATCATCTTCTTCATTTTCTTCCTTGTCTTTCTCATCAGGTTCTTCCTCTTTCTCTTCATCATTAGCCCTTAGTGCCTGATAGTCTTCAACATCAATAGTAGCACATGGAGTTTTATCATCTTCTTCATCATCGCTATCACCATCATCATCCTTGATTTCAACTAGATCATCACTAGGCTTATGAAGATGATAGATGTTTCTCCACATGTTTGTTGCATCTCTTACAAGATGCTCAATATGTTTGATTAGAATCAAACATGTGTGGAATTTGATCATCATTTTACCTTCATTATTTTTCATAGCTACCTTTACTTCTACATCAGTAAGGTTAGGCAATAATTTCTTCAAGGATTGTTCATAAATATCATTGGGTGTCTAGGTAGCTGACTCCCATCTTGGCTACAATCTCACTAACAATTCTTTTGAGATTTTGGGAGCAATCTAGTCTATGGAATACTTCCTCTTTTCCAATTTGGTGAGTACCAATTCCTCAATCTACATCTTCATGGCATTAGTTCTTATTTCAAACTTTAGAGCCTTGAAATTTGTAATGCCAACTCCTTCTTCCATTTGTTTTAGTCTTTCCTAAAAGGTAAGTTGGGGCTTGCTGAACACTAATTCACCTTTACTTTTGCCTTTTCCTCTCATGGTGAAAATAGTTGTGGAGGCCTTTGGAGGTTTAGTAATTATTACCCTCCCTTTCTTCTTAGCTAGCTCTATCTCCTTTTCTGATTCTTGCTCTTGTCCTTCTTCTTCATCCTCTCCTTTTCCCTCGATAAGCATTAGAGGGCCAGTGGCAGTTTTCATCTTTGATATTTTCCTCTTGTCTTTATTGATTGCTTGAGGTAGCTTGATTTCTAATTCAATTTTGGCTTTTGCCTCATCGTAAGTGCCAAAAACTATTTTATTATGGTCTACATGTTCATTGACCAATGCTTCTTCAATGATATCCCTAGTTTCATCAATATTGACCTCATAAGGAAGAGGTTTTACCCATGCAACTCAGGGTCTAATTGCCTAAATGTATACTCTATCATAGTCTACTAGAAAACATACATAATCTTTATAATCCTCAACAACTTTAGGAGGAATCCTAAACTTTTTGTTCATTCTTTCCTTAAAATCTTCAAAATAATTGTACATTATATTGTCAAAATTTACACCCATTTCTGTAATTAACTCATTTATCTGATATAAAATGGGAACATCCTTTCTCCATACAACAAAACCTTTGGATGGAAAGAATATTTTCACATAGAAGAATAGACATGTCAACAAAGAACCAAATTTGCAAGGGTTGTTCTTTGAAGTTTGGATTTGTCCATATTCTTGTTTATTTGTTTGAGTAGTAACTCTGACAGGTCAAATTCCATGTTTTTGTTCATAACTTTAAATGCTAAGTCCACTGCCTCACATGGCATGTTGTTCAAGTGACTAGAGCTATAAATCTTGTGGGCAATTACATGAATACCAAACCTTAGCTCCACATCAAAAATGGTGCTAATTTTCAAACCACTACTATTCCACTCGACTAGGGTTTTCTTTTGGAGTTCATCCTAACCTAGGGTTTTGGTAGATTTTTCTTTGCTCAGCATGGGAAGGCCATTAATCTTGTGAATCATCTTTTTGGTAATCAACATGGGCTATTCTAATCATAATTCATCATTGTGTATGTGACTAAGAATATACCTGCTCCATTTTAACTAAAAACTCCTTGGCAAGTGTGAGATACGTGTCAACCCTTTTGTTTCTAAGTTCTTGTGCTCAGGTTTCAATGAGCCATCAACACACATTTCCTCTAAAGCACTATCCATGTCTAGAGTTCCTATCTCCTAAATTGAACAATTAAAATGAGTGTGGATATCATTAATTAATAGTGCCTTTGGTGGTATTTGGGATTGAGCACCACTAGGGTCAAGTGCCTCGACAACTACTAGAACTAGCTTGAGATTCGACACTTTCCACTCTACATCCTTAACCAACATCTCTGAACCCTTTTTCACCTTGCTACTACTAGTGCTTACAAATACCATTGCTTCTTGGTAAGTGAAAGAAATTTTTGAACAAATTCTTTAGCTACAAATTTGTTCGAAATCACTTGGAATCACTTGAGTGCATCTAGAAATCTCTTTGCTCTGTGAATATTGAAGACAAGGTGAAAAATGGAGTCAAATTCTACCCTTTTTGATGAAATATTTCCATTAATGCTAGGTACCATACTGACGTAGTGCATGACAGACTGTCATCCACTCACTAGCTCAGTAAAAACTTGTGACTCAGTGATCAAACAAAACATTACTTCTCCCGACCTAGCTTGATTGAGTCTATGATTAACCTTGCTTGGTATGAATTGAACTCATGTGATCCTTTTGTATCTAATATACTAATTTGGATCTTCTACTTTCTTCCATTTGGAACTACTTGAGATTTAGCTTGAAGATATAGTTCAAGTCCCTCCTTGAGGAATCTAATTGGAAATGGTGGAGTCACCCACTTCTTGATTGATATTTCCATCATTTGAACTATTCTACTTGGTAGATCTAGGAATCCACTACTGTCTCATCCGCTTCCTAATATTATTAGCTTTAGCTTTCTTATCATCTTCAACTCTTCCTATGTTAATGTAGTTTTTAGCTATGTGACCAATTTCAATGCATGTATAACATCTTACTATTGAATCTCTCTTTCTTAAGTGATGCCTTATGTAGTCTATGAAAATGTGTCCATATTCTCCACAATAGTGACATCTACACCAAGTATTGTAATCCCAACCAAATATTGCTTTTAAAATTTGTTCAATTGGATTTGATGGTTTGGATCTACATTCAGATGCCTTGTGGCCTTGTTTCTTGCATTTGTGACATTTACCTTCAAATTTTGGTTTCTCCTTGCACTCATTGGCTTTATGATCATGTTTACTGCAATTGTAGCATTTTCCATTGATTTTTTTTTTTCCATTGCTCCAAATTTTTTTTGATGTATGACCAACTTACCATAGTGATTGCAAGTAGGTATTTGATTCCTTTGGGCACCTTGTTTGGAAGTTTCAACTTCTTCTTTGTAACCAAGTTCTGCTTTACCTTTTTGCCTATGAAGATTCTACTCACTTTGTTGATTTAACCAATCCATGCTTTCTTGTGACTTCATCATCCTTTCATTGAGTTGCTTTTTAGAAATTATATCAGCTTTAAATCTTTCATTGATCTATCTTTGATTGATTAGATCATTCCTTAAGTTTTCATTTTCAGACCTCAGATTCATGATTTCTTTATTTGTATTAGAGATCTGATTGATAAGACTTTCTTGCTGAAGGGATTGGTTTTGATTCGCATTATTCTTTGCCTCCAATTCTTTACTTGAATTATTCCTTTGTTCCAAGATTTCACACATTCTTATTGACTGAACTTCTTGTTCTCTTTTCAATTTTCTTACCTCTTCTTGCAAAGAGTCATTCTTTGCTAAGAGTTCCTTGATTGCCTCATTAGCTTCCTCCGAACTACTTGATGGGAAAAAGGCTTCTTTCTTTTCTTCAACATACTGATGATCATTCATTTGTCTTACATATTCCTTCCTTCTTTTCAAGGATTGGGAAAGATGCTCTTTTTCTTCCTTGAGTTGAGCTATGGCCATTTCTAGATCTACCTTCTCATTCTCAATAGCTTTGTCAAGTCTAAATATCTCCATTGTCCTTGATCTTTGCTCAATTTGTCAAACTTTATCCTAAGAACCACAAAGCTCTGATACCAATTGTTGGAAATAATCAAGACTAGCTAGGTTATTGAGAGGGGAGGAGTAAATCAGTAACCTCAAAATTTTTTAAATTATTTCAGCACTTAACCATATAAATCTTTCATTCTTTTAATATATTGCATGCATGAGAAAAGATAAACATACATAACACATGAACATAGTATTTTGGTGACCCACAGACCTTCCAAATAGAAAATAAAATTGGGGTGGGGATGATACCCACAAAACTTCACTACTATAGTATAAAGTTGGCCTGTTAGGGCTTACATTGACCACTTTTGATGAGCTGCCCTATTAAGAGCAATTTGGATTGCTAGGTCCACCTTGTTAGAGGTTTTACAAATATAAAATGAGGTATGCACTCTATTAGGAAATTTATACAAAGATTGTTATGTCTACCGTGTAAAAGGATTTGAAAAACTAATTCACCTATCTGGATGAAACAATAGATTTGAATTACAACTTGATTGTTAAATAGATCTTAAAGTATAGATCACCTCTTGTGACTGATATGTCTTTGCTTCTCCTTAATGACCTTGTTGAATACTTTGCTCTGCTACTAATTTGCATTCACTCTTCTCAAACATTAATTCTCCATTCCTTGACTTACTTATTATTATCTCATTGCAAATGATACAATACATTACATATATACCATTTCAATAATTACAATTGCAAGGTTGGCTAAA
This sequence comes from Cupressus sempervirens, assembly GCA_028749045.1. NCBI lineage: Eukaryota > Viridiplantae > Streptophyta > Pinopsida > Cupressales > Cupressaceae > Cupressus > Cupressus sempervirens. The sequence goes on along the minus strand of CM053786.1, from coordinate 644,576,252 downwards.
CAAAAGTAAACAAAACATTACTGAGTTGGCCAAATAGTAGAAAACTTAGGCTCTTCAAGCTGACTTGGTGACCTTCTGATACTTGACATCCACTACATTACTCAACATTTTCATGCACTCAATAAAAGTAGAAACATGGTCCATACTAATCACACAATGTAGGCTGGAACTTGGTAACCATTGGAGACTCGATAGATATAGTGTCAATTGGTAAATACTGAAACCTTCGTTTATCTTGTTGTCACTTGGTAAATTCTAAACATCCATCATTCGGTAGAAACTAAATTCATATCACACAAATTGATAACTTGGTAGACACTTTCAAGCTCAATAACCACTATATGTTTGGGTATACACTGTTGAACTTCCCATTCACTCGGTAGCTTCAAGAATGCTTGGTGTGAACTGCTTAACTATTGAACTTACAAGGTAACCGTTGAACGCTCAATATAAATTGTATATTGAGTGATGAGCTTGGTAAGCATTCAAAATTGAATAAGTTTTCTCACTAATGACAAATGCAACATAGTGCCAACACTCATTCATTTCTTCCTCTATACTTATATCTCTCTATACTTATAGTTTCAAGTACTCTATCTACCTCTTTTACGAGAATGCAAAAAAAATTTCATCTCTATATCTAGATATAATCAATTCTAAATTTCCCTCTTTCACCTTTTAGGTGACTATAAATATTTCAATTTAGCTCCTTCATAACTTTAGGAAGTTCCTAAAGTAATATACTACTACATCAAATTTTAAGATACAACATTCAACTCAGTTGATGCAGTGCACTATTCATACTTCTTAAGTAGCTTTGGATAAGGGTATCACCCCTGTTTTATCTCTAAGATACTCATGAGCATCCTTAAGTAAAGCTTTTATGAATATATTAGCTATTTTTTCTTTTCTATTCATGTATTCCATCATCACTTCTTTGTCTTGAACTATCTCTCTCAAGTAATGCTATGTGATTGCAATGTGATTAGTCTTTGTGTGCACTATAGGATTCTTTGATATGTTTATATCACTTATCTTATCAAAATAAAGTACCACAAGTTCATTGATTTCCTCCTTCATGCCTTTGAGTTGCTATTTTATCCATACTACATTTGTACAATTTATTACAACAACCAAATATTCAGCTTTAATAGTAGATTGAGATGTGTAATTTTGTTTCTTGTTGGTCTAGGTGACCAACCTTTCTCTTAAGAAAAATGTTCCACCACTTGTGCTCTTTTTTTCATCAATGTTTCTAGCCCAATCAACATTTGTATAGGCTCTTAATTCAAAATTTTCATTTTTCTTGTAGTATAGACCATACTCTTATGTTCCTTTTAGATATCTCATAATTCTCTTAATATCCATCAAATGATTCTTCTTAGGATTTGCAGAAAATCTTGCAACAATCCCAACAAATAATATAATGCCAAGTTTGCTATGGACTATATATTGTGATTTTCCAATTATGGACCTATACAATGTTTGATTCACATTAGTAGAATCATCATTCTTTGATAGTTTATGTCTTGTCACCATAAGTGTGCTAACTAGTTTTGAATGTTCCAATCCAAAAGTTTTCTATATATTTCTTACGTATACTTAGATTGAATGATTTATATACCACATTTCATTTGATATCCTTGAAAACCAACACATAACTTGATCTCTCCAAACATAGACATCTCAAATTCTTTCTTCATTTCATTTGTAAATGCCTTACATAATCCATCTTGACCTCCAAATATGATATCCTTGACAAAAAATTCAGCTAGTAAAATACATTTACCTCCTTTTGTCTTCAAGTACAGATTGTTTTTACCATCATTCTTCTTAAAACCAATCTTCACAAGATAATTGTGATACATTTCATACCATGATCTTGGGGTTGCTTTAGATCATATAAATTTTTGTGTTTTCTATATAACATGTTCTTGTTATTAGCATCAACAAATCCTTTTGGTTGTTATATGTAAACCTATTCTTGTAAGACGCCACTCAAAAATGTTGATTTCAGATCCATTTTATAAAATTTGAAACCTTTGTATGTAGTGTAAGAAAGAAGACTTCTTACTCCTTACAATCTTCCAACCAGGGATTGTGGTGCTCCATAGTCTATTCTTCTTCTTGGGCATACCCCTTGCCAACTAATCTTTCCTTATTTCTTGTGACTTCACCACTTTCATCTAACTTTTTTTGGTACACCCACTTTGTTCCAATCACATTATTGTCCTTTGGTTTGAAAATTAGAGTCCATGTCTTGTTATTCTCAATAAGCTCAATCTCTTCTCTCATGGCTTTACCCTAGTCCTCATTCTCTAAGGCATTTTCCATTGTCTTAGGATCATGAATGCTCAAAAAATGTGTATCACTTATTGGCATGCTTCTTTTCATTTCTCTAGTATCTTTATCTCCAATAATTTGTTCACTGGGCTGATCTATTTTGAAATACTTTGACAATCCTAGTTCTTCTCTTCTTTCTTCAATGGGTCTGTCAAATTTAGAATTACTATGCACTTCTCTATTAGGTAATTCAATATCTATTTCATGTACAATTATCTTAGAATTAGAATGTGCCACAACATTTGTTTGCAACTTAGATCCTAATTGTAACTTGGTTCCTGAATGTAACTCAACATTCATTATATGTGACTCGATAGTCACTAAAACTTGTTGTTGATTTCCAACTAGGTTCACAACATCTTCATCAATAGGCATACCTTCATAGAAGTATATAAATGATTTTTACTCTTCAAGTTCTTTCATAGGTTTAGCTACATGTACCTATGTATATTCATCAAACTTCACATTTTCACTTTCCACAACTTTGTTAGTGTTAGTATTGAAACATGTATAAGTTTTACTTCTTGTGAAATAGCCAAGGAATATAATTTTTCACTTTTGTAATTTAATTTACCATTACTGAAACCTTTAAGAATGTAGCAGTTTCTTCTAAATAACTTAAAATATTTTACATTGGTTGAGTATCCATACCATAATTCAAAAGGTGTTGAATGGGTACCTTTCTTGACTTGTATATAGTTCAAGATATAGACAAATATACTTATAGCTTCTCTCTAGTATTTCAAATCAGCATTCTTCTCCATCATGATTTTCCTAGCATAGTCCATTACAAATCTATTCCTCCTTTCAGCAATGTCATTTTGTGGAGGGGTTCTAGGTGCGAAAGTCTATCTTTTGATTCATCTATCACTACAGAACATCTCAAACTCATTTGATATAAATTATCTACCTCTATCATATCTCAAACATTTCAAGCTTTTGTCTTTCTCCTTTTCAGCTCTAGTTAAGTACTACTTAAACATTTGGAAAGCATCAAATTTTTTTAAAGAAATATAACTGTCATCATCCTAGAATAGTCATCAACAAATAGGATAATATACTTATCACCTTTATATCTTTACAAATCAATTGGTCCACACAAATCATATTATCAGGTTTCTTTAGTTTAGGAAAATCTTTGACTCGTTTCATGTTACTAATATTCACTAAGTTATCAAAGTTAACATGACATAACCTCTTGTGACATAGCCACACATCATCAAATTATAAAACAAGATAAGTAGCATTATTCATATTAAGATAAAATATATTACATCTAGTCTACTCACCTTTTCCAATTAGTTTTGCATCAATTTCATAGATCTTTGTAATCTTGTTCTCAAACTCAACTTTGCAACCTGAACTATTTAGTTCTGACACACTAAACAAGTTATAGTTAAGTCCTTCTACATAATAAGCATTATCACACATGATCTTTTCTATGATTTTGATTGATTCTTTTCCTTTTATCAGACAAGGTGCACCATTACCAAACATTACACTATGTCCAATCACATGATGTGAACACCCACTATCAATAATCCATCTGTCACTCTTTTTCACATAAGATACTAGTGCAGTTGTCTCATCCTCATCAAAATCATCCTTTTTTGCAACATACACCACTTCATCATCATGTTCATTATATCCATCTTTGGTTTCCTCTTGAACAATGAAGCAAGGGTTTTTTCCTTTGTCTTTGTAATAATTTTTGTCCTCATCTCTTTTACTTCTACATTTGCCTCCACTTCTATTCTTCTTGTTCTCTAGAAATCTAGCAACAATATGACCAAAATCATTACAATTAAAGCACATGATAGGTAACTTAACTTTGAATTTTACTTTACCTCTATGAAATCTCCTTGCCAATAATGCTTCAAGTTTTTCTACATCCTCCTCATTTGTATCATTGTCACTGGAAACATATTTGACCTATTTGTTCTTCTCTTTAGGTGCTTTTAATGACAGTTTAGCTTTGAAAGAAGATTCAACATTCTCAAATTTAAAATTACAATGGCGAGGGGTCTACCTATTACTCCTTCAAGGGTCAGATCATTAGCAAGTGCGCACCTTAGTTCTTGTATGGTAGATAATCTAATAGCATAATGGGCATTAGGGTTCTCATTACAATATTGATCATAGTCTCATTTTCAATCTTATGAGTTTCTCCTCTTATAGCATTAACTATATCTATCACTCTAGCACAATATTGAACTATATTCTCACCTTTCTGAATTCTCATGTCATCAAACTCACCTCTTAGACTTTCAAATTTGGCTCTCAGCACATTTTTGTCTCCTCCAAAGATATTTTCTATAGCATTCCACATCTTCTTAGATGTATCAAAATCTTTGATGTCATCTAAATTAATTTAGCTTAGTGAAGATGTAATCTCTAACATAACTTGATTGTGCTCTTTATTATTTTTCAAATCGTCGATAGTTAGGGCTCTAATAGGGTCAACATGCTCAATGGTAATGGTAAATTATGCATGATCTCCAAGTCTACCTAGATGTACTTTCATCAAACTTTTCCATGCAAGAAAGTTATCCTTGTTAGTCTTGAGTACCTCTCTTCTGGGCATCTTGATCGTTTGCTTCTAGTACTTTCAAAATAGTCCTCTCAAGCACTATGGCTTTGATACCAATTGTTGGGATTCTTTAGAATAAATGAGAGGGTAGGTGAATTAATTATTGAAAGTCCAAATGTACAAATAAAAATTTTCAATTATTAGTAGACCCATATCCATAAAATCTTATCATGCATGCATCCATTAGATCATACAATACTTAAATGTTGTAGGTTACTATTCTAGGTCAAAATAAGTTTGCAAAAATGTAAACATGAAACAACATATGAACATTCACATAATTTGACACAAGGATTTTATGTAGAAATGGAATTTGGAAAAAGCCACCAGTAACATGCTACTTATTCTCACTCTTTTGAAGTGATGCCCTGTGAAAGGCCAACCCTATTAAAGGTTACAACGCACACTGTTAAATGTGACCTAGTTAAAGGAATTCAATCACCCTATTAGGACTAAGTCTTGTTAGAGGACTTTAGATCATTCCATTAGAATGTTACATAGTTAAAGGATATAAAAATGAGGATTATGTCAACCTTAATCCAAACGATTTAACCTAGACTAATATAATGATTAGAAAGTAGTAGTAAGGCTTGATCTGATAACAAATTACAACTCACATGTAGATTACAAATCTTTGTTTTAGTCCTCCATTCTACTTAGCATTCACACACTTTATATTTGATAACTTGTTCACCCTTCAATAATTCATACTTTTAGGCCTTCTTTCTTTGCATTCCAATTTTAGTCATCTCTCATTAGTAACTAAATGAAGAAATACCCTAGAATCCTTGTCTTCACTAGGTTCTTGCACATGAAAACCTTTGCTTCTGACTAGCTATCTCTATAAATAGAGAATTCAGATCTTTTTCCACTTGAACATAATCATCCATTTTAGGGTTGGGTGGGATTAGGTAGAAAAAAATGAATTTACCTACTTTTGGGTTTGTTTCCTATAGAAACTTCTTCTACAATCTTTCTTGTATTCACCTCAAAATGGTTTACCTTGAATTTTGTGCCACTAGCTCATCATATAATTACCTTCCACATGGTTCATATAATTCAAGACAACAAAATAGTCAGCTTAGATTTGTCAAATATTTGATTTAACACTATTTTATATCACTTAGTAACTATACTACTCTATCCCTTAGCGAAAACTAGTTCACTAAAAAAACACTAAAGTTTATTGATGATCGACACCAACTAAACTTTACTTGGCATATACTAACAATCACTTGGATTGAACTCTTTTGCATATTTTTTTTGCACCTTGTAATTTTCACTTGGCTTCTATTGATTTTTTCTTAGTTTGCATGAACTACTTGACAAGGCTTGGAAGACACTTTTCTTATTTGATCTTCTTCTAGTCTTAACTTGTGTGAACTTTCATTTTAGACTATAAGTAGATAAAAAATACACTATAGTATCAATGTCTTACTTGGTCTTAGTGCTTCTTTTACATACCAAATAACTCAACCTTTCTCTAGGTGCTATTATTATCTCCTCATTTCAAATCCTCTTCATTGATCAACTAGATGATAGCTTTTAGACTGAAAAGTAATTGTCTCACCAGCAGGTAGTAGATTTTACATCATTGAAAAAAAAAAAGAATGTTCCAATATAGGTTATTCACTTTAAAATAATCATATATCAACATGATGATGGTGATGGCATTGATGATGTTTGTGGTGGTGATGGTGATGATAATGATGATGTCGATGATTATGTTGGCAATGACATCTGATGTTGGTGGTGGTGGTGGTGGTGATGTTGATGCTGATGCTATTAGTGATGATGATGGTGATGGTGATGGTGATGGCAATGCTGATGATGATGGTCATAGTGACGATCATGATGATGATGATGGTCATTGTGATGATTTGGATGATGATGGTGGCAATAATGATGTTCATCATGTTGAGATGGATGAATAAGATGATCAATGACATGATCAATGGAAATGTATTAAGTGTTGATTAGGTGTAAATATTTGTTAGGCTGATCAATTCTTCATGCTGGTTACTTATAATATATATTTTTTAGATGTAACAAATCAAAATGTATACAATGGTTATGATGTATAGATATTGTTCATATTATGTTCTATGTAATTTTTAGCATAAGTATCATGTAATTTGTAACTAAATTAAGACAAATGATTTATATTTGTAGGAAACTATACCCCTTTGATGAGGATTGTACATAGTGACATGGATTGGGAGGTATAATTTTATTACATCCTTGCTTTCTATTTACCTTCAACATTAACTTTAGGCAAAATTCATCAATATTACCCTCACTTTAAAGAAAAATGTTTCACTTCTTCAAATATATATCTTATTTCATGGGCTACAAGTACCACCAAATAGATATCTATTTGATGTATCTTCCTCAAGTGAGGGAAATTTTGGAATAGAAGATGATAGCAAGACATGTAGTAGGTCTATGAAAGAGAGAGAAACTAGAGGTCAAAAGATTAGAAAAAAATTCAATAAATGCATGCAATTTTTCCTTGCTCAAGGGGGCTCATGTTCTTATGATGATGAGACAAAGGTTGACATCAAGGTTCTCTTGAGGTACATAGATCTTCAGAAAGAATGGGTACCCAAGAAATTACCTCCAATTAACACTGTTTTTTGTGATAACAAGAGGATATATCAATAGCTCCATCATAATTACATGCTTTGAACATATTTTCTATGGATGGAACAAAGGATAGTATAAAAAAGTTGTTGAATTGATGGACTATGCAGGACCTTGTTACAATTACAATAATTGGATGTAGATAGTTCACTATTAAAAAAAAAATGTGTAGGTATGCATTGTCTACAAATTATCTACAATAGAAAGAAAATAATCAAAAGTAAAAGACTTGTTGTGTACATTGATAGAAGGCTAAAATAGACATGGAACATTATAGGTTTTATAAATAATACACATCACAGGTCAACTAATAAGTGACCCAATTGAATTTTTGAGGTATGTAAAGGAAATCATGTTTTTGAATGTGCAATAAAATCTATAAGTTCAGGGGAAGAGCCACTAATATATTACAATTTGAATTGCATATATACAAAGAAACTTATTGTCATGGTACTTGTAAGTACTATATATGTAATATTTAAATTAATTATTCCAATTAGAAGTCCAATACACAACATATCATTTTATTAATAAGTTTTTTTGCTAAGTTTAACTATTCCTTTCATTATGTTGATGTTTTTATATATATTCTTTGTCATAGGGTGACATGACCAATCCATTAGATGAAAAAGGAAGGGATGTTTCTTCTACTGCTTCTCCAACATGGTTAAACCTTTTGTATAAAAAAATGTATAATTGTTATTTTACAAAATTTTATATTATTATGTTTTTTGGTTAAGGTTTTGGACTTATTTTCATTGTTCTAGTGATGTTTTGGTTACTATTTGTTGCTTAGGAAAGGTAAAAGAATATATTACATAGGAGAAATATGATTTTGATATGGTGGCCATAGTATTATGAGATGATGTCATTACATATACGAGTGACCCTATAAGCATATGTAAAAGGACCCTCAAAAGCACCAATCTACATATTCTTGTGCTTGTGATGGATCCAAATCCAATCAAAGAGAAACAGATGACAAGAAATGAATTGTGTAAGAGAGTACATTGTTTGGAATTAAGAAATGCTAAATCTTTTGCTAGGACAATTGTACAAAAAAGTTTTATGTTTTATACTAATTTATGGATCATGAACCAAGATATGTATGCATTGTTACAATAATTTTTGAGACCTTACTGAGTTATTCTACCTAAGAAGGGTAACAATGTAGCTCCTATAGGTATGTGATTTCAATTTTCAATCATTAGAAGGGACATTATTTTCTTCATGATTATTATTGGTAGTTTTATATTACCATTGTCATGGTTTTGTAATCTATAGTTTAAAAAGAATATATATATATATATATTGTGTGTGTGTGTGTGTGTGATTATTTTTTTGTTCCTGATGATGCACATATGTCTCCTTCCATGAGGTTAGTCAGTACTCCAAGATTGTAGGATTGACAACAAGGAGGATGCAAACATCCACACCTACTACAACTAGAACTTGTAAATCCTTGTTTTGATATATTTTGTTATTTGTTAAATATGATTTGATTTGTACTTCTTCTTTTTTCATTTGATCATAGTATGACATTGACTAACTTTGTGTGCTGATAGTTATATCTTCTCATGATGATTGAATAGATACCAATACTAATGATAATATACTAGTCTTTCCTAGAGTAGCCTATGCTAGTTCTACTAGATCATTGGAGGCATCATTGTTGATGGCTGAAAAGGATATCATTCCATTAAAATTGGCTAAGGTTTTGAGTACTTTAAAATTGTAATTATTTAGAGTCTAATTATAGTTGACTTATTCATAACTCATTTTTTACTAATGATCATTTGATGATTTTGCATGAAACAATCTTTTTTATGAAACTTTTTATGATTAAAATTGAAGATAATTGGGACCATAGTACATGAAAGGTATGTAGCTTCATATAATTCATTGCTATATTTTTATGTTCATCCATTTGTTTCAATATATTCAAGGTAAATAGCTTGAACTAATTTTTTTATACAAAATTTTTGTTTTTTATTCAAAGGTGGAATGAGTAAGACCTTGAATTAAAAGGTCAAGCCATAAAATCTATAAAGGAGCTCTTTGGTCAAAATATTTTAAATAAAGTCCAAATTCTTTAAAAATTTTCCAACCATCTAGAGAATGTGAGAGATCAATATAGAAGCCTGCTCTAGAGCTCAACTCAAAGTACAAGTGTCCTCCTATGGTTCTAGAGCTAAAGTGGAATGAAATCATTGCAGATGAAAAAGAGATAAGGCTAGGAGATAAAGAAATTAATCCACTACTTGAAAAAATAGATATGCAGTAGTATTAATACTACCGCATATCTAGACCTACATTTTTCTTTAGATGTACATCTTTTTTATAACTATTCAAATTTCAACTCACCTCAAATTGATAGTTTTCATCTCCCACCACATTTTTCAAAAAAAATCTATTCCAACCAAAAGAAATTATACATTCTTAAAGACTCTTTCCTCTAGAATGTCATATAGTTTTTAAATTTTTTTGATATGATTTAACATTTTATTCTTTCTCAAAATTGACAACTTTTCGAGTTTTAAAATACATACTTTAGAATTTTTTATTTACAATATACTATATCGAATTAAAACACTATGAAATTTATATGAGAATATTATTGACTTTGAGCTCTATAAAATGGTGTTTATATGTTATTATAAAAATATCATACAAAATAGTAAGAGTTATTGAAATGTTAGTTCTCTAAACTAATTTTGTTTCCTTGATAATTGGATACAAACTAGTATAAAACATGCATTTAATAGACATTTCCAATTCGAAAAGTGTGAACTCATATATAACTTAGCTAGAATAAATTTATCAAGATCATATGTTTGAAAAAAAAAAAATTTAAGATAGAAATACACAAATTTAGTCATTCTGATAAGTCAACCTAAAAGGTGACACAACTTTTTATTTTTACCCATGCACAAATTAGTGATCTTTATATTTATATAATCTATCATATTTTTAACATATTTCAAATTGTACATATATAGGTTGCATGACCAATTAAAGGATACAAAAGCTAGGAAATAGAAGGTTGGTCAACACCATGTTGGCTCTAGTGGATATATGAAAATTCACTCATGAATTGTAAGTAGAAATAAATGCCATTTCATATTATTTTCTTAACATAAAATTACAAATAAGCAATACATTTAATATTGATGATATTATGCAAAAAATGTAGGGCATTAAATTTAATCTAGTGCCCATAAAAAAGGACAAACAAATTAGCTTCAAGCAAGGCTATAAAGAAATGCTTTCTTGCCACCACATAGATTCTAGTGGACAAATAGATGTAGAATATTCTAGTGTATCGATTCACACATAGCTAAATAGGCCTAATGAATAGTAAAAAAAATTGAGCAATTCATGAGAAATAATATATTTGATGTTAATTTCAAACAATGATAACAATGTACATGACATTTCACTTCGACCTTCTACTCATGGCATAGATCCTACACATGAAAAATGTTAGAAGATATAGTTCAATATAACTGAGAATGGTGGCGGGGGGGGGTGAATCAATTATCCAACTAATATTATAATTATCAATCTTATTAAACTTTAACCATATGAGCAATATAATCAAAAACCACAATAAGATACTCATGCACAATAACACCAAATATGTTAACTACAAAAACCCTTGATCAAAAGGAAAACCATGGTGGGGATGATACCCACAAGATGGTGTACTAATATAAATATTCGTTGTTATAGGATGGACCCTTTTAGGATTTAATAACAACATTCAATACATATCAATCCCTATTAGGAGAATTTAAATCTTTGTTGGGTGCTTCCAACTCTGTTAGGAGTTGTGGAAGACAGTTGGACCCTTCTACCCAAACAACTTCAAGGGAAAGATCAATGAACCCAATGTTGAAATGATCTTTGTATTGTTCTTTGTAGAATAATGAAAATGAATAGTACTGCTCCATCATCTTCCTATCCCATCAACTAGACTTTTTCTCTTGCTGATCTTGTAACTAGATAAAAAATCTCATATCCAATAATCCCTTGGATTGCTTACTCACATTCAATAAATATTTTTCCTTATTTTTGCACTTTTCATATACTTTGATCTTTCTTGCATATTAAAAACAAGGAAAACATCTTTCCTTTATATTATATCTTCAAAATAATTCCTTGAGTTGGTATTTGAGGCTTTGCCAATTAATTATATTAAGATAAATAATTAATATACAATTACAATAGAAATGTCAGCTCACAGTCTATATAATTTCTCACATGTGTAGTGTCAGGTCTTATGAATTTGCTACCATCATCATTAATCTATCATCAGTCAATGCCTGATCACACATCAACAAGTTATATCACTACCAAAGGATATAATGCAAACATCTCTACACTTCTCTCTGTAAATTAGGTAGAACTTCCATACATCTTTGACTTACATGTTGTGCATTGAACCTTCACATTAGGCCATTATACTAAACATGTCCATGAATGCACACCTCTAGACAATCAAAAAGTTTCCCATACAACTAAGATCTATGTCTAGTACTTGTATGTGTGGAAATGTGAACTCGGATCTTTGCATAAACTTCAAAATGGTCCTTACCCACAAGATCATCCTAGAATAAACACTGAATTTTCCATCTGAGAGGTCCAATAGAGTGACCTATTGCCTTATAATTAGAGGGATTTTTTATATGTGATTTTAGACCAAGAAGTAGGCAACCCGACCCTTTAATATGAAGGATTTTATGCAATAATATGAAAGTGCATTTAAGCTAAATGATGTGCAATTTAATCTAATGACAAGTAAAAGAGAATTAAACTAGATGGATGCATTTTTAGTCTAACATGACATTAACGCTAAACAATTCAAAAAGCTATGACAAGATTGAGTAATTGAGTATGCAATTTGACAGTATTTTGATGCAATTCAAATCCCAACCTCCTAAATGGGGAATTAGAAGCCTTGTAAATGTAATTCCTGAAATCAATTAATGGTTGAGATCAAATCAAATTGATGGTCAGGATTGAAGTAGAGATTAAGTCAGGATGGAAGATTCATAGTGTAGGTGATGTTAACTAACTTAGATCCTCAATGTAATGAAAAGTTAACTGGAATTCACCTAAGTGTGAGAATAAGTGGATTAAACCAATTCCAATTTGAGAGATAGATCGCTTGGAATTTCCATTCTTGAACTAGAGAGATGAAATTTGAAGGTTATTTAATTTAATAAAAATGAGATATGACCTCATAAATGTATATTCCCATTAATTGAATAATTCCATTCAATAATTAAAATGAGAGAAATATTAAATTAAATAAATTTAATTCTTTAGTATATTAGCCTTAGGAGATAGTTTAATTTAATTAAAGTATAAACACTTCAAATTAAATCAAATCTTAATCAATATGTTTAATGTAGCTAATCCGAGTCAATACTTTTAAGAATTAAATAAATAGCATGATTAATGCAAATTAGGGTTCTCCACATTTGACAGTTAAGTCAAGTAGCAAAAATAAGAATAAAAATTACCTAATGAAATACAACTTTAGGGTTGACCAAAATAGACCATAATTGGTTGAGATGGTAGTGAGCCGATTTTGGGATATTACATTTTCTCCCTCTTTGAATGAAAATGCAAGAAACATGCTCAATTCAAAGAAAATCAAAAAGCATAATGCACAGATCAAGAAATGAGATTGATTCTGTACTTTGATGATGCAAAAACCAATTGATAATTTTTTAAAGATTATCTCCAAAAGAAAGCTTAATCTTAAGGGATCTAGATAGAACACCTAGATACCTAAGCATAAAAGATAACAAGAATGGATGATGAGTTGTAGAATCATCCCCATAATGAGGCTTGATCCTCAAGAGTCAAAGTTTAGACTGTCTTGATACCTATCCATCTTACTATGATAAAGACTGTTATAAGATGTAATCAACTGATGTAAAGATGAAATAGATGACATAGATTTTAGATAGAATGGGGACAAGATGCCTCGAGTGATGAGGACATAAGTTGGGGACAAGATACCTTGAGCGATGAAGATTCAGATCGATTTGAAATTCAAGTCTAATGATGTAATCGTCCTACCCCCTCTAGAGTGAAATCGAAAGATGACACATTAGAAATATGATGTAAAGCAATATATTAAGAGATATGGAATAAATCTATGATTGAAAATATTATAGAAGAGATCAAAATTAGCAGAAGAAAATTTAGAGTCAATTTGGCATGATTTCAAGGTCATAAAAGCCAAGTTTGACCATAGTTGACTTGAGTTGACATTTTCCAAAAATTTTGAAGAAATTTTGAGTTGAAAAGATTGGAAGATCCACAAAGTATCAAAAAAAATTGGACTACACAAGTGTTCGATCACGTCAGTCTCAAATATTTAAAATGCAATTTTGAGCTACTTAAGTGTGTCAAATTTTGAATCTGATCCTAAAAATGAATTTAGAGTAGTCAAATTAGCCAAGGGGGTGATTTTTGTGTAGATCAAAGCACTTTGAAAAATTAGGTCAAAACTTATATAAGGCCCAAAGTGTCATTTTCAAATCATTTGTGCTTTTTGTCTTTAGTGAAAAATAGAGCTCTAAGGTGAGAACGATAGTTCCCATGCATATGCATCGATTTGAGCACTCTTAACAACACAACTAGCTGGCAAACTATGGACCTTTGGTGAGTAGTTAAGAAGCATCACGTTAGATTTTTCATGCTTTTCTAGGAACTTTTAGCATGTTTTTTGTATTTTTAATGTTTAGTCTATTGGTTCTCATGTGGGAATTGTGTTCCTCATGCAGATACACTCATTGTTCATGTGAAGATAGGCTAGTGCTAGTGGGGAATCCCACCTGGGAGATACCCACCTCTCACTCAAAATGTGTAGGATATTGGGCAGATCTCATGTAATGTTTCATCATTTCTTGCACAAGAACATGTTTTCTCATGCAAAGATGTGAAATATTATGCGAGGAAGTGTGTTCTTGCATGAAGAAATAATGTCATTTGCAACATTTGTAAGTCCAATTTTTGTCATTTCATTGATTTTTTTGAGCAGGAACTAACTGTTTTCCTATTGTTGTTGGTTGTGTGTGTAGGTTTTCCTTGATGACATTAGATTTAGGTCCCACTACATGCCCTATAGAGATTTATTATGAAGTCTCAATGATGTTGACATGGATCATATAGATTGACTTGGATTATCCTATTTATGTCAAATACCAGTAGTGTTGGTGAATCACAGCTTGTTGACTGCAATGGTGGAGTGTTTCCATTCGGAGAGATGACCATCACCCATGGGGAAATCTATAGGATTCTATGCATACCCTTCCATGGGTTGAGGGTAGTGTATGATATAGTATCAAGAGTAGGTATAGAGGCACTATGAACTATCTTCCAGTGAGAGCTGGCTATAGGGCGAGCCATCACATGGGATGAGCGTGTCCATACATATGGCCCTACATATAGATTAGCATTAGTCTTGGCCATCTTTATCAAATATTTCCTTGCATTGGATAGAGGGTAGCATGGATTAGAGTGCAGTTGGGGACAGATGTTAGATGTTCCTGAGAGATTTAGGTGGGGACAGTGCATGCTCGCGCACATGTTCCATGAGATGCACAAGATTGTATACCATGAGTGGATAAGTATGGCTGTTAGAGTCTATTTTTGAAAATTTGGGCATGGGAGCACCTGCCAGTCACGAAACCCATTTTTGAGGATGCACGAGAGCTTACAAAGCCATACATTTGCAGGTACAGGGGCTAGTTGACCTAGATAGGTTTGGGGAAGACTAAGCAGTGGAGGGTCCATCTCGATGACCTAGTATCCATTGTATAGAAGCTCTAGAGAGTGACCAAGGACTGGGGTGATGTTCCTTAAGAGTTGAGCCAAATATTTGCATCATGACAACTGATAAGCTAGACTACATAGATCATTGAGAGATTCCCCATCACTCGTGTATGGCGGCAATACAAGCGGCCATAGGATATTTCTTAGGAGTATTACTTGTATGCCTAGTTGACCAAAGATCTAGAGTAAGGTTGGTTAGCAAGGCTAAACCTAGGGAGGTCTATGATCAATGTACACAACCTAGGTGTGATATAATGGGACTATCTACTAGTTGTAGCAAATATTGGGATGATGCCTACCTATCAGGCATATTTTGTCATCCATCCCTTCCCACAGTTTATAGATCCATTATTGATGGTAGCTCTAGGACCATAGATACCTCAACAAGTACCACCATAGCAGCCTCAACAATAGCCACCACAGGGACCACCATAATAGGTGAGACACTCAGTGAGATAGGTACAAATTCCCCCTCAATAGATGGAGTTAGATCCAAGTGCTAGTGGTAGTGGGACAAAGCAAGGTCGGTGACAAAGATGGCATACTAAGGAGCAAGTGCCAACCAAGTAGCAGGCCAAGAAACTAGATGAGGAGATGTAGGACTAGCCTACTACAAGATCTCAGGATGCATTGAGGTGAGCTAGAGAGTGGATACGATAGTTCTCTCGATAGCTAGCAGAGCAATAGATTTAGGTGGTTGTGAGAGACACCCAGATAGTGGAGTAGGATCATGAGATCCTTAGACTATGAGATTAGTTATAGGTAGCTAAGCAAAGGATAGAGTAGTTGTAGGATGAGGTCTGATTAAAGGTAGCCCAGGCAGCCTATTACTTTGTAGCTTATTCTATAATTGAGCTTGATGAGGTTCAACAAGTGCCCCAATTCTCATAGGATGCTCAGGATTTAGGAGGTTCACAACCACCAGCCAGGCTGGATATGCCTACACCACCACCTCCTACTCCTCTAGGAGGTTAGGGAGTTGGATAGAGCTAGACTTGATTTTATTTGTCTCTAAGTTTTTGATTTGGCTATGTATCAATTGGTGTGCCAGCACCATTTTTTATCATTTTTTATCGATAGTGCTCAAGTAGTTCTCATTTTTGTACTGACATATTCTTTGATACCTATATATATGTGTGTGTGTGTGTGTGTGTGTGTGTGTGTGTGTGTGTGTGATTTTGAGTTGAGTACCCTATGTACATGTCATTGTCATTGTCCATCTTTTAATTTGATGTACATGAGATGTTTATGTTGTGATTATGAGATGCAATCATTGATGCAATGTATGAATGCATAGTCGATTTGATTTAGAGTTGTTGTATAGATGAGATAGATGATGAAATTATGTATGGAATGCAAATGTGAATGGATTGACACCTCATGGAGTGTTTCATGTTTTTTCTTAACAGTGATAGGTATACCTTCAAGGAGCAAGTAGACAAACCAAAGAACCAAATGCTTGTGTAGCTATGAAGAAACATGATACTTTGAAGAGACCAATAGTCCCACATCATGAAGGATTGAAGAAAATTTGCAATCAAATAATATGTGTAGCCAAGTGAAGTATGTAATGCAAACCTTTGGTAGATGCAACCTAGGTCTGGTTACCAAGCCTCCTCAATTTGCATCATTGAGCATATAACAAAACTCCATGTGTGATACAATTCTCACTGACATTGTAATCATGGGAATATGAATAGGACACCTTTTCTAGTTTTGTCGAGATGAAATGTAAGCATTTGAGGCATAAGAAGCCAAAATGACCAGAACATTTATTCCTTTTAATGTAGCAAGTTAACATAAGTATCAAAGCATAAAATGCTAGGATGACCAGAATGTTTCTTGCATGTAGACACACCAGACACATGATAGATTTGGCTTATGCTAAGTATTCAATAAGTATTCTATCTACAACTACCTTTGCATTCATAACCTAAGATAGAAGTGTGCTAGATATACTCACAGTGACCCATACATTCACTTAGCCAGACAAGTATTAGTATTTACTATAGAATGAAGAGTTCACTCCAACAAGCAAGGAGAAGAACCAACATTATTGATGTATCCATATAAAAGAAGTTAAAGTACACATGGAAAACCAATATAAGATGGAGGCTCTTATAGTGGACACTCCTTTATATGGATGCTTTAACTTAGTGGAACTAAACTAAAGATAGAAAGAAAAGAAAAGATCATGCCCCTAGTAATTGCTTCTCTAGTCAAAGATGACATCATCAAGTTTCTTGAGGAAACATGATGAAGCAAAAGTGAAACAAACAAATAAAATGCTCAACATATCCAAAAAAGTATATCATTTTGTGTTTTGTGTTTCTATGTTATAGGATTGATGTCAAGTACCAATGTCTAGAACATGAAAGAAATCTCTTCAGTAGGGTGATGACAGTAAATAGCCACAGTTAGAACAACTGGTGACTCAAGTTGAAGAGGTGGAACTAAGTGATAGTAGATAGACATAGTCAGGATGACCAGTGATTGACACAAGAGAGATCTTCCATAAAGGGGAATCTTGGAAGTGACATGAACAACAGTAGGTAGACATAGTGAGAACCACTAGTGACTATCGTAAAAGACACTCATTGAGAGGAATCTCAAAAAGTGACATAAATGACAATAGGTAGACATAATGAGAACAACTAGTGATTGTTGCAAGATAGACTCCAAGAAAGGAATCTTGAAAAGTGACAGGAATGATAGTACGTAGACGTAGTGAGAACCATTGGTGACTATCATGAGAGAGACTCCATGAGATGAATTTCTAAAGGTGACATGAATGATAGTAGGTAGACATAGTGAGAACCACTGGTAACTATTTTGAGAGAGACTCCATGAGAGGAATCTCAAAAAGTGACATGAATGACAATAAGCATACATAGTGAGAACCACTGGTGACTATTGCGAAAGAGACTACATGGCATTGTAAGGTGGTGCCCTTGAGTTGTGAAAATATTCAATCAATAACATCTTCACCATCTAGAGTAACAATAAGTCGAAGAACACCATGTATTGATGGATGATGAGGACCCTTACCATCATGAGGTCTTTCTCCCTAGCAACCATAATCATAGCTCTTTCCCGGTTAAAAAAATCAATGAGAACAAAAAAAAGGAATGACTCATTAGGATTTGGAATTTAATAAAATCTATGGATACATGAGCAAAAAGTAGGAAACTAAACTAGGAAGCAAAAGCAGGAAAGAAACTATACAGGAAGCTCAAGTAGCTCTCATTTCGGCACTTAAGTAAAATACCTTAAATCGATAGTGCTCAAGTAACTCTCATTTTGGCACTTAAGTAAAATACCTTAAATCGATGAAATCTTGTCTTGAATTGCTGTTGAAATCCTCACAAATGGCTTCTGAGCTGATCTTGATCTTCTCTATTTTTTTTTCGGCTTTGCTTCTCATTCAAATGGTGGGAAAAATGATCGAAAATTGGATTTATGTACCCTTCAAAATAGAGTAATAAATTCTTAGTACACTACCAACTTTCTACTCAGCACTTTGAAAAGTTTCATCATGACTTGGCTCCTATTGCATTTTACTTTACTCAGCTCCTATTGATATTTCATAGCTCAGCATCAACTATCAACTCGGTCGTTGTTAGCAACTCAACTTCTGAAGGAAACTTTGACATATCTTCAAAAAGTCTTCAATTTTAACTTAGCATCTTTGCTTATGCTGATTTCATTTTTGCAGTTCTTATATGTCTTGGGACTAATTTATGAGATAGCTTGGTTTATCAATCCCACTCATTTTTTCTTTGCTTAATTTGATGAAGTGTGATCACTTGACCTATTAGGTGAAGTGATCTCTGTACTTGATGTGCTAGACTCATCTTTCTTCCTCCAAGTCTTATTCATTTCATTTCTGATATATCCAACATCTATCTTTGCCTTTCTATTGTTGAACTCAGAACTTGATGCCTATGACCTTGTTGGGCAATTCTTGCTGACATGACCAGTTTTTAAGCAACTAAAACATGCAGTTTGATTCAACCATCTTTTGCAGTTTCCTTTGAAATGTTTTCTTATATATTTTTGTGGTATATGTCCATATTCTTGACAATAGTGACAATTGTACCTGGTGTTGTAATCCCAATGATAATGGCTTCCATTCCCTTCTAATTTTGCTGGTTGATTTAATGCCCACATAGGTTTTGATTTGCATTCAAAAGCTCTATGTCCATACTTCTTGCAATTATAACAATGTCCATCAAATCTTTGAGTCCTTGTGACATTTGATCTGCAATTTTGTGTCATATGTCCTTGCATGTTGCATTTGTGATAGAAACTTTTGGGTATGTTTGATTGATTGAATCTTCTACTCTTGCATACATTAGCTGTATGTCCCTTCTTATTACAGAAATGACAAGTAGGTTTTGAATTCTTACCTTTATCACTTCTTTGTTCAACACTTTTTGATGATTCTCCAAATTCAGTGCTATTGTATCGTAGTCCTGATGTATCATGGGCAGATTTTGGTGATTTCAGCAACTATTCAAAATACTTGATGGCTTCACTTGATTTATTGAGATTCTCTGCTACCTCTTTTTCTCTGTTCAATTCATTCTGCATTTGTTCATTCTGCATCTTCAAGGTGGAGATCTCAATATCTTTTAGATTGAGTTCATGATGAAGGTTCATCATTTGAGCAAGTGTATCCATCTGCATGTTTGAGATCCTTGTCAGTTTAGTACATTTTTCTTCAAGTCTATTTGCAAGATTTCTTTTATCATTTTCCAACATCACTTTGTCTTCAACTACTCTTTTCTTGTGTTTAGTAATTTCACATATCATTATGGCTTGTGATTCATGTTCCATCTTGAGAGATCTTATCTCATCTGCTTGAATTTTGTTTTTCTCCATCAGTTTTGCTATTGCTGCATCAAACTCTTTAGTGTCTCCACTGGAAAATATGTTGGTGGTATCGATCTCCTTGTAGTGTATATCATTTTCAGCTATGGCTAGATCCTTCCTCTTTTTTAATGAGTTTCTCAGCTTGTTTCTGAATTCCTCCAAGCTATGCAAGGCAAGTTGCACATCTATCACCTGATTTTCAATGATCTTTCCAAGTTTGAAAGCTTCCATCTTTAGATCTTTTCCTCCAAGTTGTTAGGCTTTCCCTTGTGAGAACCTGGCTTGCTCTGATACCAATTTTTGGAATATTCAAATATGGAAAGAGTAATTATGAGAGGGAGGGGGGGGGTGAATCATAAGTATCACACTTTAGTCAATAAAACTTCTAACTTAAAGTAAATTGCATGCATGTACATACATCAAATAAACATGTAGCAAAACTCATGCATCAATAACTCATAACACTAGAATTTGGTAACCCAAAAACCCTCCAGGAATAAGAAGGCAAAACTAGGGTGGGGATGATACCCACAAAAATTATTGCAGCAATAATGTTTAAGCACTTCTAATGGTTTTCCCTGTTAAAGGCTTTACACTGTGTCAATAGTGACCTGGTTACAGGCTTTCAAACACTTAACATGAAGTGTTACCCTGTTAAAGGGTTTCATCACCTACTTAAAGAATTCAACAAAATAGCTATTAAGCTAACATATCACCATAGGATTTTCATTCTAATACAATTGCTAGAAAGTATTAGGTACAATGAACCTGACTGATTACAATCCTTGATTGTTGATTGTAGGCACTTGTTCTACTTTCTCTGATCTGGATCCCTTTTTGATATGATAGTCCTCGCTTCTGAAAATAAAATTCCTTATGAATCCTTGTATATCCTTTCACACCGCTTGTTCCTTACATATGTATGTTTACAATGAAATTTTTTCTTCCTTATAAAGACATTTGAAGATTTAGGGTTTGATTTGGATCTATGATCCATATTCAATCTTCATTTTTTGCTCAATACTTATCTTTTGCTGATTGGTTGCATGCCCTTAGAATTTTTCTTATTGGCTGCATGCAAATTTCATAGGAGAAATAAAAGATTCAATCTTATCATTAAATCCCTCAAAATTTACCTTCTGTCAACAGCAAAAACTATTTGCATCATAGTTTGTGTAATTACAAACTCTTATGCTGATATACTGAGTTACTCGGCTCCTGAAGTATTTTTGATACTCAGCACATGTTGTTTCCTGGATAGCTCGGCACTTGAACAAAACTGTATCACTCGGCACATGTTGTACTCAGCACTTATTATCACTCGGCACCTATTATCACTCGGCACTTGTTATCACTCGACACTTTATCTTGATCTTGGTTAAGTGTATTAACACTCAGTTGTCAAATTTATTCTTTAAGCTAACATCACCTTCTTGGTAGAGATTCTATTTTTTTTTTCTACCATGATGCCTATTTCCAAGTTTTCACCAATGACATTTTTTCTTCTTGTTTTTTAACTTTTTTTTGTATTTTTCTCTTTTATTAATTTTTTTTTGTATTTCTCTCTCTCTTTCTTTTTTATTTTCTCTTTTTTAATTTTATTTTTTATTTTTTCAAGTTTTTCAAATTTTTTTGATATTATCAAGGAGCCTATTGCTAGGTTTTCACTAGGGTAATGATTTTTTACAAGACATTTTGCAATTTTTAGAATTTTTTTCAGGACATATAAGAATATAGAGAGAGCCCCTAAGATCAAATCAATTGTAGAACCACTTTAGGTGGAGAGTGTTGATGGACTCCTTGAGCACCTCTCCCTTAGCTATAGAAAGATGGTAAGCACCAAATCCATAAACTACAGTGATTATGTGAGGACCAAGCTAGTTAGGTTCACACTTCCCTTTTTGGACCCCTTGTTGGTTCTGTGGGTTTTCTCGTAGAACAAGATCACCCGGCTAGAAGTTATGTGGCTTAACTTTCTTATTGTAGCTTCTAGACATATGTTGTTGATAAGCTCAAAGATGATTGCATGCCACTTACCCATATTCATCTAGTAACACTAGCTCTTGAAGCCAAGATATTCTATAATCTTCAATAGTAATGAGACCCTTTATGGAGATTCTAAGAATAGGAATCTTGACCTAAATTAGAAGCACAACATCTGCTCCATATACCAAAGAAAAGGGCATTGTACTCGTAGGAGTTTTAATACTTATTCTATATGCCCACAAAGCTAGATAAATCTAGAGGTGCCAATCCCTCCCAAATGTGTTAACTATTAGATGCAAGATCTTGAGTATCACCTTGTTAGATGCCTCTACTTGACCATTACCCTGGGGTTAATAGGTAGAAGACTAGTGTTGCATTATTCTAAACTTTTTCATAACTCCTTGAGGTCTTTGTTTTTAAATTGTCCTCCATTGTCAATAATAATGGAAGATGGTACACCATACCTGTATATGATGTAGTTTTTGACAAAAAAAAGCTATAGTTTTGCCATTTTCTATTGTGAGAGGTACTTCCTCTACCCACTTTGTGAAGTAGTCTATAGCTATAATCATGAACTAATGTCCATTAGAAGAAGATGAGTGAATCTAACCCACAAGATCATAGGCCCATTGTTGAAATGGCCACAATGTGGTAGATGGAATCAACTCCCTAGCTAGAGTTTGAATCAGATTCCCATGGAGCTAGCACTATTTGCAAGACTTGGCATACTTGATTGCCTCTTGCTCCATATTCAGCAAGTAGTAACTAGCTCTAATAAGTTTACGAGCTAATATCAAGCCATTTGAATGAGATTCACAAATGCCCTCGTAAATGTCAATTAATGCACATTTGGACTCTTCAGGTTCTAGCCACCTAAGGAACATTTTGTCGAGACCTCTCCTAAATAAGTCATTAATAATAATAACATACCCAGAAGCATTACAAAAAAAGTTTTAAAAAATCATTCTAGGTTAGAGTGTCCGAGATAGTTTGATCACAAAGATAGGAGTAGATGTGGTAGTAGTGAGATGAGTCTTGTCCAACAATGGAACAAATCATCTTAGAATTAGGGGTATCATAGGCAGGGTAGAGTAATGTTTCCACTAGGAACTTGTATTAGAGATCATTTTCTAGCATTTGTAGCAAGGAAGCCATAATAGCCATGGTGTTAGCCATTTTTTTGTCTAGTCAAGGAATTTTCAAAAAGGTGATATGGAAAAAGTATTTCTTCATATCATCAACCATGCATTCATAAGGGATTAATTTCTTATCCTTTGTTTGATACACATCATTAACCTGGTTGATTATGAGTTGAGAGTCCCCAAACATGTTCAACTGACCCACTCTCTATTTAGCCACAATCTTTATGCCATTAATTAGAGTCCTATACTCTAAAATTTTGTTTGTACAAGGAAACAAAATCTTATACTCCTTGGGAAGTGAATACCTTTGTGGTGTTATGAAGAGTATCCCAACATCAAATCCCTGTTGTGTGAAGGACCCATCAAAGAATATCACCCACATTTGGTGTGTGAGTGTTAGAATTGACTGATCAAGAAAATTGATGTTCATCAGGAGAAGACTCTACATAGGTGCATCTGCTAGCTGATCTATAATCACTTGTCCCTTGATAGATTTTTTTTCAACATATTAAATGTTGAACTCACTTAGTATCATGACCTGCTTCGCTAATCTCCTTGTTAGAGCTGCCTTACTAAGTAATTAGTTTAGTGGATCAATTTTAGCCATTAATCTTGTAGTGTGGGTCAGCATATAGTGCCTCAACTTTTGGGAAGCAAAGACAACTACCAAGAAAGCTTTCTCAATTATACTATAATTCATCTCATAAGACGTCAATGTATGACTTAGATAGTAAATAGTCCTTTCCTTTTTATGATTGTCTTCTTTAGCAAGTAAGATACCAAAAGAAGTTTTGGTGGCAGAGATGTACAAAATCAGTGGCTTCCCATAAATAGGAGGCATCAAGATTGGTGGATTAGAAAGATACTATTTTATTTGTGTCAAGCTTTTCTCACAATCCTAACTCCAATTATATTTCTCACCTTTATGTAGAGTCTTGGTGAAAGGTTGTGATCTATCTGCTAGCTATGAGATGAATTTGTGAATAGATTGAAGTCTTCCTTGTAAGGCTCTCATCTAGTTGATATTACAGGGTGGACGCATATCCATAATTGCTTTAAATTTCTCTAGATCTAGCTCGATTGCTTTCATAGACATAATGTATCCCAAGAGTTTCACTGATGTGACGCCAAATGCTCATTTCTTAGGATTAAACCTGAGATTGAATTTTCCATGTGATCTATGATAGGTCTCAAATCTTGTAGATGAGTATTGCATTTTGTACTCTTGACCAAAGTATCATCCACATAGTCCTCCATGGTCTTATGCATCATATCATGGAAAATTATAGTGACTACTCTCTGATATGTAGCACCAACATTTTTCAAGCCAAATGGAATTACATTCCAATAGAAGGCTCCCCATGCACATGTAAAATTAGCCTTTTCTTGATCTTCTAGTGAAACTTTGATCTAATTATAACTAGAAAATCCATCCATGAGTAAGTATATCTCATAACCTACTATCATGTCCACTATCATATCAATATTGGGAAGTGGAGAATCATCCTTAGCACATGCTAAGTTGAGATCATGGAAGTCAATACAAACTCTAATAGATTTTTCATGCTTGGAGACTAGGATAATGTTGGATATTCATTTAGTATAATCAATAGCATAAATGAAACCAACTTTTAGAAGCTTCCCCAACTCAGCTTTGACTAGCAATGCAACATGAGGATGCATTTTCTAAAGTTTTTGTTTAACAGGTTTAATGTCTAGTGCAATGGATAAAGGATGCATAATGAGATTAGGATATAGTCCTAGCATGTCAAAATATGTCCACACAAAGTTTATCTTCTTCTCTTGGAAGAAGGCAATGAATTCCTTTTTTTCTTTTGGAGATAGTGACTGTGCTAGATGTATCAGATGAGGATGCTCTTCTATGCCTAAGTTGATTGGTTGTGTTGGCTCTATCAATAATAATGATCTCTCCTAAAAATGACTAGGAATTACATCAAGTATCTCATTTTTAGGTGCTTCAGAGAGGTTTTTACCCTTGGATACATCTTTTATTTTTACTTTTTTAGGTTTTGACACTACCACAATGCGGTTTTCACCATTGGACCTTCTATTTTTTCTTTTTGATTGTATGACTAAGATATTTGATGTCAACTTTAGTCATGTTGACACTTTTTTTGTTGGTGGAAGATGTTACTAGTTCAACAATGTTTAAGTAGCAGGAAAGAGCATAGTCATTCTAGAATGTGGGTACTTCACTAGATGTATTAGAATTCTAGTCTATAAGCTCAGGATATGTGATTGAAAGAGTAGTGGTGGGTTTGATTGCATTCAAAGTATAATTATGAAATTTATGGACTAGAAATTCAAGACCTAGAGTGGCTTCATCCACAAGTGTGTCTGAATGCCTTTGAGGACTAATGTCATCAATTAAATACTCAAGGACACTAGTTGGATTGAACTTGTCTGACCTAACCCTAGAAACTTCACTTACTTTGAGCTGGTTTTCATAGATATGAACTTGGTTGATGTCTTTATCTATAGTTTCTTCTAAAAGGGAGTTAAATTCATATTCCTTAGAATTAGTGCTACATGGTGATAGGCTATCAAATTCCCCAATAGTGATAGGGACATACTCTCCATCATCTGGATTTTTACATAGGTACTCAATACTTAATGCATGACTAGACTCTCCCTATTCTGAATGGGCATGGTGTAGATTACTATTGTCATCAAAAGAATCATGAGTACCATCCATAGTGTTGACACATGGAACAAAGTCATTAGGTTCAGCAAATAATTTAGCAAGATTGTGCGGAATGGGATAAGGATAAGGATCTTCTTCATCAATATTATCTTCTTGAGTATCAAACTCAACTTGTGACTTGTTTCTGGATGAACTCTCAAGCTCTGGTATGAATTTGTTAATCCCCAAATGGAAGGGAACCTTCTTAAAGCTTAGACTAGATGTATCTTTATTTCTTTGAGCTATTTCTTTGATAGGATCAACTAGACCATTGTTATTACATCCAATAGGACTAGTTCCCTTATAGCCAAAGCACTACATGAGTCTAAGACCAAGGCCATATTTCAAAGGAGTGATCTCATGAGATTTTTTTGTAAGGTCAACCAGAGTCTTCTCTTTGTAATTCCATCCAACAATGACATTGTTTTCACTTTCATCCTCTAAGGGGACTATAGCCTTGATAAAAGTACTATTACACTTGGTTTGAGGTGCCAACACAAATGGCTTCTTTGACTTAGACGGTCTAACATAATGACGAGGAGAATCAGGAAGAGATGTTAATGATAGCACTAGTTCAATGTGGTATTCACCCATGTTAGTTTCTTTTAGCTTGAATCACTTCTCAATTTGCTTCAACTTGTTATCATGATAATCAATAGATTCCTTGTTAGCTAGAACAAAATTTTCAATAGCTTTCAGCATATTGCTGGTGTAGCTAGTACTTGTAGGGATAGTGGCTTTAGAGCTATGAAATGGGAATTTTACTCATTGACGGTATGTGGATGGAATAATGTTCATCTCATGTATCCATGGCTTTCTTAGAAGAATATTGTAAGCCAAGGGAATGTTGAGGCCCTAACAAGTGACATCCCTTTCTATAGGACCGATGCGGAGGGGCAACACCACAAGACCTAGAGACTTTCACTCAACTTTGTCATATACTTTGATAGTGATCTTGTGATGAGGATCAATAGTTTCCTTAGAATAATCTAATTATCTAAGCAGAGATAATGTTAAGCCCATCTCCATTATCAATGAGTACTTGATGGATACGTGTTTGATGTATCATGAACTCAATGTGTAGAGGTTGATTGTGTGGATGACTTAATGAATTATCATCCTCCTTAGAGAAGGGCATATAGTAAGATAAGGTTAGATGACCTACGATAGATTGAAATTGCTCAAGATCAAGATCTTGAGGAACATTTTCCTCAGTGAGGGCTTTGTCAAGAATCTACCTATGGGTAGGAGAGATTTTAAGTAGGTCAAAGATTGTGATTTGAGCATTAGTTCATTTTAATTTATCTAGAGCACTATAGCTAGTGGCTACTAAATTTGTTGTAAGTTTTGCACCTCTACTATATGGACCAGTGAGGGTTTTATCTTTTTTCTATTCAAGATCAGGAGTAGATGATGTAGGGCCTTTGAGTACCAACTTGGTGTAAGAATGTGTAACAACATTGGCACAGTATTGCAAAGATTTATTGTCAACTGTGTGGAATGTAGGGCCCGTCAAGATAAATGGTATCTTGGTTTTATTATTATCTTGCTTTCCCTTGATGGTAATAACATCACAGTACTCAAAATCCAAAGGTTCAACCATGTTGATCACATTTTTGTCATTAGAGTATGTACAGTTGACCTTATTGTTAGATTTTGGTTTTGAACTCTTTCCTTTTTAATAAGTCAGAAAAGGGCTCCTTAAAAGCCTTGTGATCTGAGTTCTTGTTATGTCCATCTACCACAATGTCACCATCATTAATCATGTCCTAGAATTTGTGATGCAAGTTTATGCAGTTGCTAGTTTTATGTCTCTTATTTTGGTGGTACTTGCAGAATGTGGTTTTGTTCCATCATGGTGGGTGTGGTTGTGGTTCATAAGTGTGAGAGTTGTCCAATGGTGAAATAAGCATGTTTTCTAGAAAGGTCTTGTACACCACATCCAAAGGTTCACCCAGAGGTGTATACTCTTATTTAGGGCATGTAGCCAATGAGTTTCTTGATTTATTTCTAGATGTCTTATTGTCAGGAGGAGGTTTCTCAACATCATGGTTGCATTGAGACTATCTATGAGATTAAAGGCTAGCTTAGCAGGTTTAGGAGTGATGTTTTCAACAACCCCATCATGTACAATTTCCCAGTTCTTATTGATGTACTTGGGTTTGTCCTTGTTAGAGGTGGATCCTTGTTTTGTTTCCTTCTAAAGGGTAAGTTCACCCTTCTTGACCATGAATTCTTCTATGCAAATACCTTGTGTGACCATGTCTTGAAAAGTGTGTGGACCTTGAAGTTGGACTTTATACCCAAGATTGGGCAGGAGATTATCAGCAAAGATTTCAAGCTTTTCCATTTCAGGAATCTTGCATGAATTTTTAGTATAATGTTATCTCCACCTCTGAAGGAATGTGAGGAAAGGTTCCCCAACCTTCTACTTAAGATTACAAAATTCTCAGATGTTAACAAGGTGTTTAATGTTATGAGAATACTACTAGATAAACAAGTTGGAAATTTCATCAAACATTTGGATACCAAGAGGCAAGTGCGAAAACCACTCCATAGCTTGACCACCTAGAATTCTTAGGAATAAACACATGAGATATGTCTGATTATGCATGAGTTCTATAGACAAGGCACCAAATTCCCACAAATGATATTGGGAATTGGTAGTTCCAAATATTTATCATACTTAGGTAACTCTACTCCTCTTGGAAAAGGAGGCATGTCTATGCTCTTGTCAAATGGAAATGAACAAAGAGCATCTAAGGTGTATGTTTTTGTGGGTTTGTCTTTATCACACATCATCAGAGCTAGTTGGTCTTGCATGATTTTCAATTGCTTTTTGAGTTTTGAAGTTTTAGTTTCTTCCTCAGGTGTGATGATAGTTTCCACATTGAAATGATGGGGTAGCTTAGTCCTTCTTGGGCAAGTTTGAGAAAGTATTTTTCTTTCTCTTCGTAGAGCAGGATTTCCAAGACCTTTTGAAAGTTTTAGTCTTTACAACACTTTGCTATATGTTCAGGAAGTATTTCCACCTCTTCCTATTCCTCATTAGTGGAATGGTCCTTTTTTTTGTCATTCCTAGGTTGGTCTTGGTTTCTACTGTGTTCACCATGTTCAAGTTTGTGATTGGCCATTATAGGAATGTGAATGGTTTCAGTATGTTTCGATTGGAAAGGTCCTCTGAATAAGAATTCAATCGTGTTATTTGAAGATGTGGGACTTTTTCTACTTTTAGGATGCTCTTGATATAAGGGGTTCCTGGTTTTTTGTAAGTTTATATAGAATGTTCTCTGGATGTGAGGTGATCTGACAAGTGATGGAGATCATGAAGACTCACCAATGGATAAACTAGACATAGACTGTGTAAAAACTAGAATGTGACCTTTGCCATGATTACAAGCCTTAGCTCTACCTCTTCTAAGTTTAAGGACATAAAACATGTTTCCACTTCTTGTTGCCATAGTCATAGACAAGGACAAGAAGCAAAAACCTAAACAAGGACCACACTAGAATGTAGTCTCAAAAAAAAGGTGAGATAAGAGTGTAGTATAGTAAGGTATGAGTAGTCTGAGTAAGGGCTAGAATAGCCAAATATTATGACTATCGTGACAGAAAGCACAACTAGCACTAAAGGACAAGAACAAGATAACTGAGCGACAAGACTAGTCAAAATGTGGATCACAAGTCATCAGCTAAGTAGGATGTCATTGTTGTAAATTGTTTGTAGATAGAAAAGGGGTAAAATTTTGTAGGGAATAGACTAGAATAAGGGCATAGGTAGTTTAAAAAGATAATTTTGATAGTTTGGGTACAAGATGCCACTCAAAGATTATTAGAGACACATGCAAGAAAGTACATAGGCATAGGCAAAGACTCAGAACAAAAATCTAATTTTACATAATGATGTGCAGTAGGCTATATGAAGAAGTGCTAAGATTTGACAAGAGAGATAGAATGCCAACCGCGAGATCTCATGTAGAGATTTGCATAGACTTGCATGAGAACTTAGGCAAAGCCGTGTGAAGAAATGACATGACAAAAGGTACTCACACAAAATTTTGTAAATTGTGTGTGAAAATGAAAACCAGACTGACAACTAAAATTGAACTTTGAAGAGACTTTGAGGATTTCAAATTGTTTTCCATGGATTATTGGTTTGTTTGATAGATTTCAAATACATTTCAAGGTTGTCTTTCAAGTTTTTAAATAGCATTTGGTCTCAAACATGTCAAAGTGTTTTGAACAAGAAATAGGAAGCAAGAAATAGTCAAATACAATCCAACTAAGGAAAAAGAAACTTAGAGGAATGGGGGATTTTGACCTTTAGTTTGTTTAGACAAGTTTGGACATGTTTAAGACTTGGTAACAAACACACTTTATCCCTAAAACCAAAAATGGTAGATAAGGCAAAACCTCTATCCCACAACTTATGTGCATGCATTCACCTCACACAATCATGTCACCCCCTAGGAGGTGCCCATGTTTTTGGTGTATTCAAAGGACTCAATAACATATACACTAAATGAACACCCTTGTGGTAGGGGTCAAGCACATATACCACCTTCCAATGCCCCATTGCATGCCTATAGTGAGTTCTACAAGACAAATTACTCCCCCTCCTTGCATAAAGACTATGCCCCCTAAAAGATAAATTGCACACATGGCTAATTTTGATTGGGTTCTTTTGGACCAGCTTGCCTAGTGGATTTCGAAGCCGTCATGCTCATAGCATCAACTAATATGATTTTCAAGATCGACGGTGCATATTTTACTATTGAAGGTGGTATTATTATGCATATTAATGAGACATGAAAACCTTCACGTGTGAAAGTAAAGAAAAGGGTGTAACAAGTGAGATTTGCCCAATATCAACTTGTGCGAGTAGAAATTTGTGAGTCATCTCTGAATGAAAAAAGTTACTGCTGAGATTGAGGTAGATTTGGCATGAGTGTCAAGTAGTTGGCTCAAGGATAAAATGAAGAAGTTACAGAGATAAAAGGAAAGGCTTCAGGTAAAATTGTATACCATAGTCTTTGCATTTCTTATTTCTGTTGACTTTTTCAAAAGATATTTCTAAAGATTTCACTAAGTCTGAGGGTATGGATAGTGGAAGGATTCTTCGTTAGGAGCAGTTGGTTTTGGGACACTGATACTTTGACAAATAATTTATTTATTTTTAGAGGATGGTTCAAAAAAGGAAAACGATTAGCTTCATATGCCTACGTATGGTTTTTTGATAGAGGAAAGCCAGTAATCAGGTGTTGTAGTCAAGACACCAAGGTGGTAAGAAGAAAAAGGAATAAACTTTGTAAGCTAACAACCTTTTCAGCAGAAACATCATCTTTTAAACAAATTTTCAAAGTATCTTAGTTTGATGCCAGGGTAGCAGAAATATTTGAGACCCTGTGCATAGTTTTGGAAGAGGGTGAGGAAGATTTTATACCTTTGGATATAGTCTTCTTCATTTTTTGTGCGTGTTCCCCCTTTTTGTGTCAGTAGATGGAAGATTTTGGCAAGAAGTTGGTTAAGGAAATAGACATGGTTGGGGATCAGAGCATCCCTATTTTGTTACTTTTTATAACCACATTGTTTTCTAGCTTCTGTACTGCATGCTAAGCAATGATTCTATTATTTCTGAAGCTTGGCATGATCAGTAAAGAGTGGGAAGTAAAGATGATTCTCATTCAGTAGTCATCTTGACAAAACCCATGGGCCTAGGTTGGTGCATATTCTTCAAAGTTGATTTTGTCATTAATAGGGCGATCTTAGCATTTGCGCATACAAAAAATCAGTGATAAAGCCGAATCAGCAAAAGGTGGTAACAGAAAAGAAGCTTACAGGAGAATATTTGATATACATGACGTTCTGTTAATCATTTTTCTTCTTTCTTCTGTTAAAAACTTGTGATATCTTTTGTAAGGGACACTTGTCAGTTCTCTATGCCTAAAGCTTGTTGCATCTCACAGTATTTAAGTGAGATCCCAAGGCTAGAGGGGAAGGAGCGGGTTATTGGTTGGTTTTCCAAATTTTTTTTTAGCTCTTGGAGCTCTGCTTAGGCTGTGAAAACCATGTACCTAGCATGTCTTGTATGAACAGCATATGGATTTCATAGATAGTTCTAATACATTAGTGTGATCTTGTATCTTGTTTTATGCATTCCTAATGTACTTATGTCAAGGAGATAAATACAATGTGTAGAAGTTCTTTTGAATTTCAATATAATTCTATTTCCTTTCTTATTGAGTTTGTAATGTTATATGTTCAAGAACAAAGATCTTGAACCTATTTGCAATTGTCCAGTTGTATGTTTGACGTTTGCTTGCCTTTGACTCAAGCAGTCATATAAGTGCTTGTGATTTCAGACAAGGTTGCATATTCAATTAAAAAGAATGTGAGAAAGTATGGGTTATATTGGATATTGTTGTCTAATTCATAAGGTGAGTAGACTGAACATGAATGTCTTAACATATGCTATATGTTGATTGATGTTCAAGGATGCATAATTCTGGAGTGTAGGGTTGCCCAATGGATAAGGCACTTGTCGCTTGTAGGATCATTAAAGTTTTGTTGCATATTGAACATGCTGTCTTTCCTCAATAATTAAGTCAATTTTCCCTTTTATGTTGAAAGATATTCGAAGTTTAACCCGCACTTAGCTTTCCAATTTCATTAGTCATGTCCTTAGCTATTTCATGCTTGTGATCTCTTGGTTAAGCATAGAAGAATTAGGGGTTTCATCTACTTTTATAGATCTTGAATATGGTTATTACACTGGCCACATGGTCAGATCTAAAGAGGTTCACCCACCTAGGTTTTGCAGAGCCTGAAGAAGAAGAAGGGTCATGCCTTATAGTTGGCCTCGTGTTTGAATGGATGTGTTAATAATGGGAGTTAGCTGCCCCTAGATGCATTTTGTTCTCATCAGGGTAATTGGAAATGGGTAACATTTTCAAACACCAACAAAATGGCGACTCTGTTGGGGATTTTATTGAATCAGATTTAAGACAAACCTTGAGAATTTGAAAAGAAGAGATTCAATACAACAAGAGAAGCGCATTAAAAAGTTTCAGTAGTAAGTTCTCTGATGTTCTTTTCCAATTTTCTTACTCCAAATAATGTACCCCAGTAAGTTTTTATCCATTTGCAGCAGTATTTTTCAAGATTGAATACAGATTGTGTTGCTAAGAGCATTCATCTTCAGTCATGTCAACCGGTTGTTGTTTTTAGAATACTGTTGTAATTCAGAGTCAGAATTGGTGAAAGATGTTTTCTCTCTTTTAAATGTTGTTAAAAGTTTTGCAAAGTTTTCAAGTTGAATTTTCAATTCAGATTTGTAGTGTTATGAATCATGTTTAAAATCTTTCTCACAATAGTGAGTGGCGACTCTGTCTAAAGGATCTCTGAATCATTGTAGGTCAGTGATGTATAAATTGTTTTTAAGAGTTTTCATGGGAATCAAGCAGATCTAAAAGTTAGATGAATTTTCAAGCAAGAAGAGAGATCTATTATAAGTTTCTGACAAATAAGTCTGGAAGTGTTGTTTGATCTGTTGTCACAAGAATTTTAATGATAAAGATGAAGCACAGTTGTGATTTCATTTCTCTCTTCAATGAGATGGCGACTCTGTAAGGTTATGATCAATGGTGTGAGGAATTCATGATAGCACTAGGCCAATTAGCAGATCAGTGGTTTCATATAGCAACACTTGAGGTATTTTATACTTTCATGTAATTCATTTTCCCATGAAAGTTAGTTCTACATATGTATTCTCCATCAAGTGAAGTTCGAGCACTAAGAAGAGGAGAATAGTTTTATGTTTTATACATTTCGCTGGATTTGGTTTCAATTGTTGTTTTAAATTTGTGAAGTGTATTTGAAGCATTCATTTGGTAGAGGGTTGTGAAGATCTGCTGCAAATTACGAATTCTGAAAGTTTTTAATGATGAATGAGTCTTGAGTTGAAGAATGTCGAGTTTTATCTCATCTAGTATGTAGCCTGTTAGTGAAATTCCTTGATCCATCTCTACCAGGAGGTATATGCCATTAAATTTTAATGGTATCCATGGTTTCCCAAATACTGTGCCTTGTAACCTCAGACAGTATTTGCCTAATTTTGGTGGAAACCATGAAAATTCAGCCAGTCATCATGTTTAGTTGTTTAGTGACTTGGTTGGTGATTTTGAAATTTCTCATGAAGACATTTAGATGAAATTGTTTGTTCAGACTTTAGAGGATGATGCTAGGGACTAGTTTTCATTTTTACCAGCATGTTCAATTTCATCCTGGGATGAATTACTGTTAGCTTTCATGATGCAGTTCAAGGAAAGAATAAGCATCTCTGATTATTTTGATAATTTTTTGAAAATTGAAATCAGGAATGGTGAGTTAGTTCCTAAATTTAATATCAGATTTGCAAAGATTTTGAGTGAATTTCATGAAAGTTACAAGCTAGATGATCAAATGTGTTTAGTGGTTTATCTCCGTGCATTTGATAGGAAGATGAGTTATTTTTTGAGAGATAAAGAACCCAAGACTTTGCATCAGGCATTCATGATAGCTATAGAGATTGAGAATAACATAAAATATGGCTTAACCCGGAGTCACTTCTCTAGAAATATTGGCTGGCAATATGAGGTGCAAAGCACAAGTCAATGTCATAAGGAGTGTTTGATTTCAGATCAGCAAATAAGTACTCCTGCTATTGTAAATAGTTTTGCTAAAAATTTAGAAATAAAAGCATGTGAACATGATATCTCTTTGTTGCAAAAAGGAAATGATTGAATTTGTGCTGATTTGAATGCACATGTTTGTGGTATTACAACAATGAATGATAGAACTGATTCACTTGATGAGTTATCCATGCAAGATATAAATCTGGCCATTCATTCTCCCATTGATAATTTGCATTATGTTGAAAACATAATGAATCAGGAAGAGGAAAAGTATTCATCTCAGTATGAGGAGGAAGAAATCAAAAGTGATCTATCAAGTGATAATGAAGTTGCTGATCCAATATATTATCAAGAGGTGTCATATGAAGCTGATGATGAGAGTTATTACTCAAGTCAAGAAGAGGATAGTGCTAGTGTGTGTCCATCTTCATGTCAATCAGATGCAGACTGGGAAGAAGAAAGTAATGATGAAAGTGAGTGCTCGTATGTTAGTAAAGGTATGAATTCTTTTCTTAAATCTGAAAGTGAGTGTCCATTTCAGAATTTTGTTAATTAGTTTGAGATTGAAAGTTATGAAGAAAATGTGTCTACACAATATGAAGACAAAGAGGTTATCCATAGAGATGTATTACCTAATTGTGTAGAAGAATGTCTTGAGGATGAGTGCAGTGATGATCAGTACGTGATTGATCCTAAGATTAATGCATCAACACCTATTGGTAAGATAAATGATGATTTTCTTGCAAGACATTGTAATCACCTATATGGAGACAATGAAAGAAACTTTGATTTGTATTCTACATGCTTCGTTCAAGGAGTGGATGTTGAGTCTTCATATGATTTTGATTTTTCTTCTTCATATGCTGAAAGTGTCCATGACAGAAATGTTAGAAATGGTTTTAAAGTTTTCACTAATCTGTTATATGGTGAGGAGTTTGATGTTGATCAGCACATTACTTGTCCTAATGTCTACAAAGGCGCTTTTCATGGAATTATCAATCCTCTTTTTGAAGAACACATGGGAAATTCAGATTTAGTTAAAAGTGAGTTTGATGATGATACCTTGTCTTACTGCTGTAAGAGATCATAATGTTCTTCTTCTGAGTTTGATAGTGAAACTAATGATTATGTTGCATCTGAGGAGGTAAATGACAAGGTGTTTGATGAAGTTGTTTTTGAAAATCAGTATGCACCTTGCAATGAGATTTATGATGAACTCTCTCATGTGAAGACTAATCTATTGGCTGATTGTGATGAACAATGTGAAGATTATGGATTAGTTTTAGATTCTGATATGGATGACATATGTGAGTATCAGTTAGATTGTTCATTTTATTATCATCTGGTTATGCTTAAGGACACACCTTTTCAAGGTATGTGTGATCCCTTTCCCCAAGTTGAATATGAAGCCTTCATATTCGAGAATGATAGCATGCATGAGCCATTAAATGAAGAGAGTTTTCAATTTCAATTTGATATGTTTAAGCATGCTAATCAATATCTTCATAATGAGCTAACGATTGAAGATGAAATAATTTTTACATGCATTATGAAAATAAGAGTGATGATTTTGTTTTGCCAAGTGATCTGTTATAGAATGATAATATGATTGATGAAATTGATAAGAGAGGAAATTTCAATTTACCTCATCAATGTTCAGATGAGAATCATGTTTATGACAGAGGTAAACAATTCTGTTGAAGTTTGGTGGCCCGGGGTCATCGTTTGTAAAGAGTAGAAGTAGTTGTTTCCTTGCTTTCAATAAGCTGTTCGAGAGAAATTTTGTTGTTTTAGGTATGTGGTCTGCTTCTCCCAGAGATTTGGAACCTTACCATGCCCACAAGGGACATGTTTCCCTAGACAGAGCCACTATTGGCACTCAAAAGTGCATTCCCATTTTGAGCATCCATTTGAAATTTTGAGAAAGTCAAGCCCTATGAATGCCCATATTTAAATGTGCACTCGGTTGTCCTTTTGAGGTCCTTAAGATGTTCAATGTCTCTAACACTTTCCATTCAGTTTACCTAAGCCTTCCATGATGATAATTTGTCATTCTGAGTTATATGACAAAGTCTTATTTTGAACAAATCCTAAAATTTTCTTTCTACCCCATTTAATATGCAAAGTTCAGTCAAGAACCTTTCCTTATACAAATCCACCAAGTCCTTTGAAATCCTTTAGCCCCTTCTCATTTTCTTACTCAGAGCTTTCCCTTTTAAACCTTAGGAAAACTTGAAATAATGTTTTGATTAAATCTTCTTTAATTTTAAGGTAATCAGGGTTTACACCTTTTTAAATCCAAAAAGTTGCTTTTCAAACTTACCATTCAAGTCTCGGTGATCATAGATCTTGTTTAGATCGATGGACCACGCAGTCCTGCATTTTCAAAATGCGAGGCCATTACAAAATTCAAGGAAGCGCAAAGACGGCATGTAGCACAGTCTGATTATGTGGGTCCAAGATTTTTGAAAAGGATTGAATCATCGTTGATCTTGGTTGAGATCACCAGATGCTGCTCGCCCACAGGATAAAGAGGAGCATGATTTAAATAAAGTGGGCAAGCGCATAAGTGACATCTATCCCTTATGAAGACACAAGGAGATGTTCGTACGAGTGCAGAAGACAAGTTATGAACATCATAGATCTATGTGAGATCGATGAACAAGGCATACCTGCATTTTCAAGATGAGAGGCAGATAAATATTGTGGGCATGCCGCTTTGTGATGCATGGCACAGTGGGACCAAAATACAAGGAAGTAACGATCTCATGGGCGCCGAAGTTTTGAGTGCCGCAGTCAGTTTTGTCAGAACATGTGCAATAAAAGGTATTTTCTCATTGGTCAAGATCATTGTGATGGGCCACCTATTATTGAAATTCTAAATCACCGTCGATCTAAGCCAGCATCCATGGCTAGCATTTGCCCGCATTGTTTTATTTCCATATGATTTTATAATGCGGGTGAAAGGATTGTGGACCATATCGCAATTAACTAAATCATGCCATTTTTGAAATGTCACGTGTTTTGTGATAAAGACACAGTGCAATGGTTGTTCAGGATTTTCTTCATCAACCGTTGATCTTCTTTAGATCAACGGAGGGCGCTGGCCCGCATTTCCAAAATGCGGGAAAGCGCATAAGTGACATATGGGGAAAACTTAGGTTGTTGATTCAATTCAGATCTACAGTTCTGGTACAAAGTGCCCACTAAAAGATAAATTGCACACATGGCTAATTTTGATTGGGTTTTTCTGGACCATCTTGCCTAGTAGATTTCGAAGCCGTCATGCTCACAGTATCAACTAATATGATTTTCAAGATCAACGGTGCATATTTTACTATTGAAGGTGGTATTATTATGCATATTAATGAGACGTGAAAACCTTAACGTGTGAAAGTAAAGAACAGGGTGTAACAAGTGAGATTTTCCCAATATCAACTTGTGTGAGTAGAAATTCGTGAGTCATCTCTGAACGAAAAAAGTTACTGCTAAGATTGAGGTAGATTTGGCACGAGTGTCAAGTAGTTGGCTCAAGGATAAAATGTAGAAGTTACAGAGATAAAAGGAAAGGCTTCAAGTAAAATTGTATACCATAGTCTCTGCATTTCTCAGTTTTGTTGATTTTTTCAAAAGATGTTTATAAAGATTTCACTAAGTCTGAGGGTATGGATAGTGGAAGGATTGTTCATTAGGAGCAGTTGGTTTTGGGACACTGATACTTTGACAAATGATTCATTTATTTTTAGAGGATGGTTCAGAAAAGGAAAATGGTTAGCTTCATATGCCTATGTATGGTTTTTTGATAGAGGAAAGTTAGTAATCAGGTGTCGTAGTCAAGACACCAAGGTGATAAGAAGAAAAAGGAATAGACTTTGTAAGCTAACAACCTTTTCAGCAGAAACATCATCTTTTAAACAAATTTTCAAAGTATCTTAGTTTGATGCCAGGGTAGTAGAAATATTTGAGACCCTGTGCATAGTTTTGGAAGAGGGTGAGGAAGATTTTATACCTTTGGGTATAGTCTTCTTCATTTTTTGTGCGTGTTCCCCCTTTTTGTGTCAGTGGATGGCAGATTTTGGCAAGAAGTTGGTTAAGGAAACAGACTTGGCTGGGGATTAGAGCATCCCTATTTTGTTATTTTTTATAACCACATTGTTTTCTAGCTTCTATACTACATGCTAAGAAATGATTCTATTATTTCTGAAGCCTAGCATGATCAGTAAAGAGTGGGAAGTAAAGATGATTCTTATTCAGTAGTCATCTTGACAAAACCCACGGGCCTAGGTTGGTGCATATTCTTCAAAGTTGATTTTGTCATTAATAGGGCGGTCTTAGCATTTGCACATACAAAAAATCAGTGGTAAAGCCAAATCAGCAAAAGGTGGTAACAGAAAAGAAGCTTACAGGAGAATATTTGATACACATGATGTTCTGTTAGTCATTTTTCTTCTTTCTTTCATTACAAACTTGTGATATCTTTTGTAAGGGACACTTGTCGATTCTCTATGCTTGAAGCTTGTTGCATCTCACAGTATTTAAGTGAGATCCAAAGGCTAGAGGGGAAGGAGGGGGTTATTGGTTGGTTTTCCAAAACAAAATTTAGCTCCTGGAGCTCTGCTCAGGCTATGAAAACCACGTACCTAGGATGTCTTGTATGAACAACATATGGATTTCATAGATAGTTCTGATACATTAGTGTGATCTTGTATCTTGTTTTATGCATTCCTAATGTACTTATTTCAAGGAGATAAATACAATGTGCAGAAGTTCTTTTGAATTTCAATATAATTCTGTTTCCTTTCTTATTGAGTTTGTAATGTTATATGTTCAAGAACAAAGATCTTGAACCTATTTGCAATTGCCCAGTTGTATGTTTTATGTTTGCTTGCCTTTGACTCGAGTCATATAAGTGCTTGTGATTTCAGACAAGGTTGCAGATTCAATTAAAAAGAATGTGAGAAAGTATGGTTTATATTGGATATTGTTGTCTAATTCATAAGGTGAATAGACTGAACATGAATGTCTTAACATATGCTATATATTGATTGATGTTCAAGGATGCATAATTCTGGAGTGTAGGGTTGCCCAATGGATAAGGCACTAGTCGCTTGTAGGATCATTAAAGTTTTGCTGCATATTGAGCATGTTGTCTTTCCTCAATAATTAAGTCAATTTTCCCTTTTATGTTGAAAGATATTCAAAGTTTAACCCGCACTTAGCTTTCCAATTTCATTAGTCATGTCCTTAGCTATTTCATGCTTGTGATCTCCTGGTTAAGCATAGAAGAATTAGGGGTTTCATCTACTTTTATAGATCCTGAATATGGTTATTACACTGGTCACATGGTCAGATCTAAAGAGGTTCACCCACCTAGGTTTTGCAGAGCCTGAAGAAGAAGAAGGGTCATGCCTTATAGTTGGCCTGGTGTCTGAATGGATGTGTTAATAATGGGAGTTAGCTTCCCCTAGATGCGTTTTGTTCTCATCAGGGTAATTGAAAATGGGTAACATTTTCAAACACCAACATAACCTTAATGTGATAATTTTTTTGTATGTAGAATGTCATGTTGATCGAGCATGATGTTAGTGTTGAGCATGTTGAGGTTAGGGCAGAACAAAATGTGATAGTAGATGATGTGGCACTATCAAGTAAAGAAAAATTCTTGTTATGTTCTTTAGATTGATTAAGTACTTATACCTTTTTTGAAAATATTTAGAATTAAACCCATTTATTTCTTATTGCACAAGTGCATCAACTTTATCCTCAAAAAAATAAGAGGAAGCCTCATGTCATAAGAACAAAACCACAAGGGCTACAAGAGAATGTTGAAGATAGTCATGATGTGCCTATTAGCCTTTATCTTTGACAAAAGAAATAATAAATAATAAATGAATGCTAAAAACCTTGTTTGATGATGAATCTATTGATAATTTTTTTATGAATGTTTCTTAGTAATGAATTTTATGTCATGTTATTCAATATTGTTATGTGATTATAATGATTGACATGTCCACAATATATTGATGAATGTTTTTTACCTATTATTGAATTATATGATATAAAGATTGATGTGCTCATAAATTATTGATGAATGTTTGTACATATTAATTAATTGTATGTCATGTTAATGACTGTTATATGATTATAATGATTCAATGGTAATTTTCTTAAATTAATTAATACAATATTTACTTAGTTTTAAATTAGGAATTTAGAGTGATTATAGGGGGCGAGAGGCTGAATGAGCTTCCACCTTCACATGGTTGGCCTTGTTAAGTAGATAATATGAAAGGATTCTCAAAACCAAGTGAATCTCAAGCCAAACATATCAAAACTAAACACCAATATATGGTCACATAATCAAGTGACTGCAAAACTTCACCATAGTCACTAACAACTATCATTTCTTCCATGCTAATGTAGAAATTCCTAATTGACTCTTTTGGTCATCACCAAACTTCGCCTAACACACTTTTCTCAACTTTATAATGAGACCCTTTACAACACCCAAAAATTTCTTTCTTTTCCCAACATGGTTTATTTGTCCTAAATTGCTTGAACTTGCTCCTTTGTTTCCAAGGTCTTAGAGGAAGTTCAATAAGGTCTAGAAAACTTTGTTTTGATCTAGAATGAATAATCAAAACAACTCCAAACTCCCTTTCTCTATCAATTTCTAAAATAGTTGGTTACTTCCTAGTGGCTCTTTCATGCAAATTTTTTATTGGAGACATGGGTTTGTTGTTTGTTAGAAAATAGCCAATCTCACTTCCTAAAGATAATGTTCTATTATGAGATTGTACACATCCAAAGGTATTTTAGGGAGTAGATGGCTTTGTGGATATGACATGCATTTGATCATATGCTATGATTTTCATTAATTTTGAGGAGAATAGTCTAATTTGTTGTGAAGGAGAACATAAGAGCTTTCTATTTGGACTCCTAGTGAAGGATTATAAATTTGATGTTTTATTAAAACTTTCATTCCATTGTTTTATTAAAACCTTCTTTTTGGCCCTTAAATAACATTGAATTTTTCCCAAATGTCTTACCAACTTGATACTCAAAAAAAACTTCACTAAATCATCATAACACTTTCTAAATAGGATCATATGGATTAAACTAAATTGCTAATTACAAAAGATTTATGAACAAACTCCCAATGGAAGCTTCACCATTTCCATCAAACAAACCTAAAGGGATATTTGGATCTCTAATTTACCATTCCCTCTAGGAATGGAATAAGAATACCCAATCCCATGGATATTTAAACTCACTTCACTTCTACTCATTAAAAACCCAATGGAATTATATGCTTCATATGAACTATCAACTCATATCCCACTCACTAATACATTAACAATAAGTCCTATTAGGCAGTTCATGAAAATGTTACTCTACTCACCTAATGCTCAACCTTTCAATCAATTTTATAACTCACAATGTGGATATAGAGTTTCTCCCTACACCCTTTCAAATATGATAGATGAATGCATAGAATTTGTTGGAACCAAAGGCTCTTGCTTTTCACAATCTGATTTGAATGTCATACTATGACTGTGGCATAAAAGTGACACGTGAAAGGATCCAAACCTTCCCAATGCACACTTCAAACTAAATAAATAAACTTAATGCACTTCATGGTCAATCATAGTGGTTTTTTCCCAACCATATAAATATTACCTTTAATGAATCAATATATTACTATGAATGTAATTGTCATGGTCAACATAGTATGCTAATGTATTTTCTATACAAGGACTCAAAATAACTTAAAATCCATTTCCATCCAATGTGATGGTTCATCTCATTAAACTTCATGGAATAATAGGAGACCCAATCATAATAGGGACTTATAAAACTCTACAATGATAGTCATAGTTCACAAAATAGTTGGATAGATTAGGGAAAATGGCATCCTTAAAATACTTGAGATCCTTGACATGCTACTTAAGCTAATCCTTTACATTTTCCACAACTTTATTTGAATCCTTTCAGAATTTGGAGACTTCATGATGTTTGGTCTCAACCACTTTCATATTGTAGAATACATACATGTCATTTTTTCACTTTTCTTTTGATATCAACTATATTTCTTATCATTAAATATTTGCTCCTATAAATGTTTTTTTCCTAATGATCATCTATGAGATTAAATTCTTTGACATATTAATTTGTTTCATCTATTTTGGTTTGACCATATGATACTCCTAATTTTTTTGGAAAATTATTTATTTCTTCATTGCTAATTAGACACTCTTGAATTTTAACATATCTTTTTTTCCTTCATCCATGCACTCTTTCTCCTATCTATTCTTTCATCTTTGACTAACTTAGGCCAACTACTTTCTTCCATATGTTGGGTTTTCTTTAGGTATCTCAATAGTTGTGTCATGATTGAAGCTTCTAATGGGAAGGTACTTTTTTTTTTCCAATAAGATCTCTTAAATAACTTTTGTTATAATTTTGAGGTGTGTGATGATGAGATGCTTAACTGAGAAACCCTTATTTCATATCTATGACCCAAAATTAAGTCTCACAAGCCAAAACTGGGGTGCTTCTACACCATTCTTCCCCACAAAGAGGACAATTGCCATGGGATAGTAGGGGTAAGTAGTTGAGGATTGATACCTCTCTTCTTGAAGTCATTATAAGGGCGCTTTATAAATTTTTAAATCTTCCACATTGAATGTAAC
Source organism: Cupressus sempervirens (assembly GCA_028749045.1). Classification (NCBI taxonomy): domain Eukaryota; kingdom Viridiplantae; phylum Streptophyta; class Pinopsida; order Cupressales; family Cupressaceae; genus Cupressus; species Cupressus sempervirens. Next base: position 644,532,750 of record CM053786.1, on the reverse strand, counting down.
CAAAATCTATGATGACTTTACATACCTTGCTGAGAATCTTGCAATTAATACCAATAATTTGTTTGTCTTTTATTTCTATTTTATAGATATTTCAAGTAATTAAAGTGAAACTTAAACTCTTCATTGCATTTGCATCAAACACTTTATTTTCTATATATGATTTAATCCTACTAGTGAACATACCCAAGAGAAATTGGCAATTAATATGTTGGATATCCTTTACTATTCATGTTTCAAAGAAAAATTAAAATATTATGCTTGAGTGGAACAAATTAATGGAGATAGTATTAGATGTAAACTATGTCAATCTCTTGGTTTCAGGCAATTTAGAAGGAGACCCTAGTTCAATATGAAATCTTAATTGATATGCATAGGACATCAGGTGGATCTAACAAGAATAACATGTTTTCATTTTTTATACAAGTCATTAATGTAAACATGGTGTGTTTTTTCAGCTCCACCTATTGTCCACACATATGGAACACTATTGCATGTATATTCTTGATTCAGAGTGGTTGAGTCTTATTTTAGATGGGAGGGGGAGAAACCAAAGACATATGAATGCTTAAGTGGATATAGACAATTATTCTTCACTATTTAAATTATAGTAAAATGTGGGGTTGTCATTGCACCAAAAGACTGTTCTATCAATGTCTTATACAACCACTCAACTTATACTATAGAGGAGGTGTTTAAGCCCTTGTCACAAATCCTGAGGGGAGTACTGAACAAATTTCCAACAATCTCCCCCCCAACATTACCTAAGGGTCTAAGGATTCAAACCTATGACCAAACTCTGATACCACTTGTTAGAGTGGGGTTGACATTGCACTAAAATATTGATCTGTCATTGCCTGATACAACCACTTAACTTATAGTACAGAGGAGGAAGTTAAGCCCTTGTCACAAATTTTGAGGGGAGCACTAAACAAATTTTCAACAATTTTATCATTGAGTTACTTATTTTTACTATTGCCACATTCTACATTTTAATGTTATTAAAAGTAATGTTCTATTTCCTTTGTTGAAATGTGTCATGCCTTCATTCACTAAAATTGGTCTTTGCTAATTGAAACCATATTGGCAATATGTTGATCTTAGCCTTCTTAAATTTGTTTTGATTAAGTAAAAGCAAGTTTTGAAAGGACCCAAAACCTTTTACAAAGTAACAAGAAAAGAATAAAAGAAATCCCATAAGAAAATATCTGTCAGCACCACATAACTAGACAAGCTAGTACAAAAAAACCAAAAACATCAAATATAAAGAAGGAAAACTTAAAGACAACATCAGGATAGCTATAATGTCATCAATAATTCAATAGCCTAATTAGCTAGGATGTTCATGTTCATAGAAAAGTCTCTTAGCTCTTCAATCTCTTTTTCATCCATAACCTTTGTCTTCTTTGAATTTTCCCTTGTATGCTTGTTGGGTCCTTGATCATCTTTCATATCCTATGTACCCTAGTTTCTCTCCTATTCTAGCTTACTCAAAAAATTCTTGATATTCTCCATGTAAGATTTCAAAATTGAACATCTTTGATCAAAATTATTCTTTAACCCATTCTTAGTATTTTCAACTTTCTTCTTCATGGTATACATCTTCTTTTGCATGTCCGTCATCATTTATTCCATAGATCTATTTTTAGCTTCAAGATGTGGAACTCTTTTCATCAAGTTCTTAACTTTGTTAGCATTCCCAATCACCTTTGAGAGCCTATCCAAGTGTTCATCTAAAGTTAGCACCTCTACTAGTCTTGCTTAGATGTTCATATTTCCTTCTCATATCCTACATTGATTCCTTCATATTTTTGCCCCTTCTCATCTCACCAGGATTTCCAAAGACACCTTTAATATGCCAGTGATCATCCCAAGCACTGGTCTAGTTTAGATTTTCTAGTTCAATGTCCAGATTATCTTTCCCAAGGTCAACATCCTTAATGCCTTTATCATCATCCTTCCCACAAAATAAAATCTTCTTTCCTTTTAAGTCCTTTTCCTTTTTTGGATTAAAAGATCATCATCCAAGGGGATGTTCAAATATTTCTCCTCCTTCTTCAAACTATTTCTAGTTTTAAATCTACTTGCTTTGCCCCTATTATTCTTCCATTTTTCCTCTTCAGAATCCTCATTTATCCTAGTACATGTATCACACTCCATCTTGTTTCTTTTTATTTTATTAGATTTTGATTCTCTAAGAGAAATATTTTTCCTCTTTTTAACTATTGGCTCAACATCTTATTCCTTAGTATTGTCTTCATAGGCTTCATCCAAATTATTCCCCTTAGTATCACATTCCAAATTCTTTTTGCTAAAGCAAGGTCTATCCACTTTTTTTGATTTAGACAAAATCATAACCAACACCATCAAACCCTCATGACAAGTTTGATCTCCTTCAAGCTCATTCTAAAGGGCTAAGATGGTAGTATCTAGAGACTACCTTAGGTAGAAAAGGAAATTTATTCTAACCCTATGCCTAAAGTGATTAATCAACATGAAGTGGTGACCATAAATCTTAGTAAAATGGTCATCTAGGGTTAAATAATCAATACCAATAAGCATAACAAACCTCTAGGGTCTAGAAATAGAATGTGAGATGAAGTAAGAGTTGCCAATTTTGACCAACATATTTCTCTCCTTGTCATCTCTACAAACTCATCCACAATGTTGTTTGAAATTTTCCTATCTCTATAGAAATTGATAACTTTTTCTTCAAGACTAGTGGCTTCAAAAATAATGTCCTCTATGACTTTCATTCTCTAATTACCCACCAAAATGCTACCATTCTTCCAATTTTTGATGAATTACTTGGTAAAAATTAGGTTGCTTCCCTTGAGTTTCTCCATGAAGCCTGTAAACCTACCTTGTTCAAAAATGTCCCAAATTTTTGCCTTCTAGTTCTACTTCTTGCAACTTCCTCACTCACACCTCTTTCTTCTACCGCCCATACTCCTCAATCTGTAGAAATTTCTCTCCTTAATAGTGATCTCAAGCAAATTGTAGTTCTTAGTTTCAAAATCATAGTGTGCTTTTCTCTTTTGCAAGAATACCCACAACTCGTGGTAATAAGTGAGCAGTCTCATCAAATATAATCATAATTTGTGATCTCCCACTCCAATACATCTCATAATCCCTCCTAATTACCATTTTAATCATTATTAAAACACTTTTGTCTACTTTCAATTCTGTCATACTCCATCAAAGATAGCCTTCCTATTGGGGTGTTATTACCATTATTCCAATTAATCTTCATGTGATTTTTATAAAACATGTTTGCTACCTAGTCAACCACTTTTTTGGTTTCTATGTAATTATGGGTCATAACACATTCTACAAAAGAATTTATCAACATTATAGCTTTTTGTATAATGTTATGAATGGTCTATGAGGGGTTATTAACTTTGTTGAGATAATTAATGATATTTAGGGAATCTCCTTCAAACCAAATTTTCTCCATATTCATACCCTAAGCATATAATAGACCGTAAAGGGATGCACTAGCTTTTGCTAGATGATTGGTATGCTTTCTAATAGGGATAGATATAGCACCAATATTATCCCCATTTTCATTTATGCTAATAATAGCACACCCTATAATCCTAGGATTTCCTGTAGAGGCCCCATCAAAATTAATCTTATGCCATCCCTTTGGTGGGTAATCTTATCTAACCATGCTTCTAAGATTCCTTTCATTTTTGGTATAAAAGATCCCTTCCACTATCCAATTTTTAATTACTTTGGCTTCCTACTCATCATGAGGCTCCATGCCTTTGCCACTTAAGATGACATTCTCTATCACCATATTCATGATCTTGTGCAAAATCTTATTAGAGTTTGAATCTTTACCCCTAAATACCCTATCATTTCTTTCCTTCCAAACACCCTAACATAATTAAGGTAGAATAAAGTTCCATAAATTATTAATCAAGGCATTATGGGAGGCTAGCACCTAACCTAAGAACAAATCTAGGATACTAAAAGGGAGAAGCCACTCCATCTCCAGAAGTCTAAATATCCTTCCCCATAAGATTCTAGTGTAGGAGAAATGAATGGTCAAATGACTAACCTATTCTTCCTCTTCCTTGCATAAATAACATTTTTCTAACAAGACACATACCTTTATTATTTAAACTATTAGGAGTAATGATTTCTCCTACAATAATATCCAAAAAAAAGATGTTAATTTTAGGTGTCAGGCCTTTGAACTAGGCTTTAGCCTAGAAAGGTTCGTGACAATCTTCAAAGGTATAACTATCTAGAGAAGAGACAGAAAATAGTCCATTAAGATTAAACTTCCATATCAGAGAATTCTCCTCATTAACAAAAAAGACAAAACTCAACATTTGATTAATTTCATTCAGAGAATCAGCCACCCTGGTAAGATCCACTCATTTGTCTCCTTCCCAATAATCTACAATATCTAACTCAAAAAAAAGACTTGGATTGCACTATATAACTATTCCATTGCAAGTTAAATCCTAGAGCATGATAAAGAATCCATATGCCCTCCCAGAATTGAATAGTTTTATCATTACCAACATGCCATCTCACTCATTTATTTATAATCTACTTACTTTTCTAAGCCTTGTTCTAGATAGTTGAGCCCCCTTGAAGTTCATCACTGGTAAGAAAAAAATTATATTTGTTATTCCATATGTCTTCTCATTCTCCAACATCATTATACAATATCCAAATGAGCTTATCAAGTAAGAAATCATTCATATTATTTACCTTTCTTAATCCTAGACCACCTTTTTTAATGGTTTTACAAATCTTAACCCAGGCTATTAGAGCCATTGTTTTCTTCTTTTCCATCCCAATCTATAACAAGTTCCTCTAAATTCTTTCAATAGCCATTGCAAATTTTCTAGTTATCTTAAAAACATCCAAATCATACAAGAGGATGCTTTGAATGATATATTTTAGCACAATTATCTTACCAGCCTAGCTAAGGAGGGATCCTTTCAAACTAGCTAACTTTGTATTTATTTATCAATCAAAGAACTCAAGAAAGACATAGGTGGATCTAGAGAAAGAGGTAAACCAAGATACAAACACATAAGGATTCTAATATCACATCCCATAATTTATTTAATGTTGGTTTTTCTATTCACATTAACATTGATAAAATAAGTAGATCTTTTATTCCAATTTATAATATATCTTGTGACCTACCCATAATTATCAAGAGCTTCTTTAATATTCCTAGCATCTTTTACTGGAGCTTCTCCCATAACAATCAAGTCATCCACAAATTGTTGGTGAGAATATATTAGTTACTTTGATAAAGGTTTTAAGCCCATAAAATCCCCCTTACAAACCATTTCCTTGACAAATCTACCCAAACATTCAACCTAAAATAGGGGATAAAGGGTCCCCTTATCTTAAGCCTCAAGAAGCATGGAGAAAAGGAGTTGGAAACCCACTTACCAAGATAGAAAAAAGTGGTAGAGGAAACCAACATATGAATCATTTCCAAAAACCCATTATTGAATCCAAAGGCTTCCAATCGACACCTTAACAAATCTTAATCCATCATCTCATAGGTGTTGGACAAATCTAACTTTAGTAAAAAACCTTCTTTCTTTTATTTGATGAGGGAGTGAATATTTTCATGAATTGAGATAATAGTGTTGACATTAAGTAAATTTGTCTATTAGTGACTCAACACTTAGTCAAATGGTTACATTGCTACCGAGCTCTATAGTTGCTACTGAGCTTATCATTTAGTTTGTAATGTTAATCAACTAATTCTATTAGTGACTCAACACATAGTAAAATGGTTACATTGCTACCAAGCTCTATAGTTTCTACTAAGCTTATCATTCAGTTTGCAGTGTTAATCAATTGATTTTTTTATTCCCAAGCAAAGTAGTCAAAATATAGTGTCTACCAAGAACTTGATTTGGTTTGCAGTGTTTTCTAAGCTACAAAGTGTTTACCTAGCTTCAAAGATAGTATATAGTGTAAACTGAGTGTAGCAGAGGCTACTAAACTATTTAGTGCAAGTGAAGAAGATTGTAGTCTTAACTAAGCTTTGTTATGTTAAACAAGTTCTATATTATCTACCAAGCTTGCAATGTTAACAATGTGAATCTTGTGTTGATTGAGTCATGCAGTGTCAACTGAGTGATTTAGTAGCTACCACGTTTCTTAGTGTTCACCTAGTCACATAGTGTTGACAAAGTTTGAGCTACTTGAAAGTGATTAGTATGGATCAAGCCTCAAGTTAACTAAGTGCCAAAGATTGCCAAGCATTGACAATATTTTTCATGTATTAGAACATCATCGAGTTTGTCTTTAGAACCCAAGTTATAGTAGTTAGGCCAACTTTGTGAATTATGATGAAATTCAAATTGTAGCAGACTCCATTAAGTGATGATTTGGATTGTTATATATGTAATGCATTGTATCATATCCAAATAACAATGTGAAAAAGAATATGATTAGCAGGAGTATAAGCTGAAGAAGGCTACAAGAAATATAAGAGACAATAGAGATTTATCTATCATAGTCATGTGATCATTGTAATACAAGAAATCTCATTTAGAAAATTAGAGTTGCAGATTAGAGATTAGCCAATGGTAGACTTAGTAGTCTTTTTCTAAATCTCTTAACCGAATGCATACTTCATTGTATATTTGTAAATCCTTTAACAAGGTGGACCTCACAGTCCTTATTGCTCCTAATAGGGAAAATCACTAGAAGTGATCAATTGTAAGCCTTAACAGTTAACTTTATATTGTAGTGTTAAAGCTTGTAGGTATCATCCCCACCCAATTTTACTTTCTATTTGGAAGGTTTTTGGGTCACCATATCTTGTTTCAAAGTGTTATGCATGTTTTTTTTCTTTCATTCTTTCATGCATGCAACTAGATTAGAATATTATATGAAGGATTAATTGGTGAAATAAGATTAAGTTTTATTCATTCACGATTCACCCCTTCCCTCTTAATAACCTAGCCTATCTTTTATTTCTAACAATTATTATTAGAGCCCTTTTGGTTCTCACATCAAAAGTTTAATAGCTTGAGAAAATATCAAGGGAAATGGAGGTATACAAGCTAGATAAGGCTATTGAAAGTGAAAAGTTTGATCTAGAATTGGCCATTGGACAACTCAAGAAAGCAAATGAGAAAATCTCTCAATTATTAAAAAGAAGTAAATATATTTGAGTACAAATAAATGACAATCTTTACACTAAAGAAAAAATTGAAGACATAAATCAAGAAAGAAATTATGATGAAGCTAATAAAGCAATTAGAGACCTATTAGAAAATAATTTCAATCTTCAAGAAGAAGTCAGAAAGCTGACAATAGAGCAAGAAATTTAATTAGTCAGACTATGTGAAGTCATTAAAGAAAAATAAAAATCCAAAAAAGAGATAGAGAAAAAGAATAATGAAATTCAACAACTATCCCTTCAGCAAGAAAATTTTATTGATCAAGTCACTAGTACAAATGAAGAGCTTATGAATCTAAGAGTAGAGAATATAGTTCAATGATCTCATCATTGAAAAGAAAACCTATGAAAGAATGATGAAATATTAGGAAATTATGAATCAATTGAATGAACAATGTCTATATAGACACAAAGGAAAGGTTAGAATAGGATACATAGAAGAAGGTGAATCATTTCAAGAAGAAGCTCAAAAGAATAAAAGGCCTCCTTACAATCATTATGGTAAGATAGGTCATACGTCAAAAAAATGTTGGAGTAATGGGGAAAAAAAATTAATGGAAAATGTTACAATTGCAATAAGAAGGGTCATAGCACAAGTGAATGTAAAGAGAAACCTAAGTTTGAAGGTAAATGTCACAATTGCAAGAAACAAGGATAGAAATCTTTAGAGTGCAAAACCAAGAAGTGGAACCCAATAGAACAAATAGTGAATAAAATATTTAGATGGGATTACAACACATGGTTTAGATGTCACTATTATTGTGAATTTGGACACATTGGAGTAAACAATGTGAAACATCACATGAGAAATAGAGATACTACAAAAAGATGTTTTATTTGTACAAAACTTGGACATCTTGCCAAGAACTATATGAACATGGGTAGAATTAAAGATGAAAACAAAGCCAAAGCTGATAATATTAGAAAATAAATGAGGTAGAAATGGGTACCAAAATCTCCAAATAATGCAAACCAAAGTCATGAAGTAGATGACACCCAAGTCAATGAGTTGGGTGGCTCAATCATTTCAACTTAATTCCCTATAGAGATCACTGGAAATGTGATTCAAAAAAATTCATCTACTATTAGTTCTAGCTAGAAAGAAGAAAGATCAACATCAGCATTTAAGATGCAAAGGGATCATCGAGCATGATGGAAAATCAAAGAGCTTACCGAGAAAGGTTGGGTTGCAAGACCTTACTGAGCAAGGTCTAGTTGCATATTATTTCAGGGTCCAGACATAGAGTTGGTAGTTCTTACCAAGTGTTGGTAACTCTACTGAGCTATATATGTCTCTTGAGGATTAAATACTAAATCGAGTGGAGGATAGACTATCACCTTTTGTGTATGAAGTATGAAGCATTAATGGTGATGGAAAAGAGGAAATTCATTAAAAGGAAGAAATCAATTGCATTGTTTCACCATGAATTTTTATAGAGAAAATAATGAAGAGAGAATTCATAACCCCTAAGCAATTTATGTATTTCTTCTTGAAGATTATTCACATTTTTTTAGAAACCCTACTAGGCAATGGCATCATCAAGCAGAAAAATCAAGAAAGGTTCTAAAATTTGGTTCATGGAGTCAACTACAAGGCACCTACTTTCAAATTGAGTTCAACAATTGCAAAGGCACTTGACCTAGCTAGTGCATAGTCTCAAATTTTTCCCAAGGTATTACTCATGCATGACATCCACTCATTTTACCACTGTTCTATTCAGGAACTTAGAACCCTAGAAATGACTGAGGAATTCAATGAATTATGAATGGATGGTGCATTAAAACTCAAACATCAGCATGTAGAAACTAAGGGTTTGACACATTTTCCAAGAGACTTTAGAGTCAAATGGATCAAACTTATTCTAATTCATGTTCATAATGAGCATTTATTTTTGGATCAACCCAATCATATTATAAAGAAAATGATTTACAAAATCATGGGGCTTCCAATGCTAGAAAAAGCTAACATGACCAAAACCCTAGGTGAAACTAAACTAACCAAGAGGACTTTTACCGCATGGGATAGAAGAGGCATGAAGCTTAATGGCATGACAAACAGGGAGCTGAAGTTTGAAATATATATGATTTCTCACAAAATATACAGCTCTATTCATTTGAAAAATGTGTCATATGAAGTTTTTGATCTTCCATACAAGGTCGTGAAGAATAATCTATCCTTTGAACTTGTCAAGTTTTTGTTGTACTAATTCAACAAGATTGTGGAGAGCATCAGAGTCTTAATGAATAACCCATGTAAGCTTGGTTCTCTTCTAACATGTATATTCTTTTACATTTAGAATTTTTTCCCTTCCAAAGGTTTGTAGTATGGAGGAAGGATGTTCCAGTTTTATATCAAATCAATGAATATATAGCAGAAATGGGTGAGAATTTTGACAACATAATGGATAATTATTTTGAATTAGTCAAAAAAAAGATGAAAAATAGGTTTTGGATACCTAAGTGTCTTGTGGAAGACTATAAGAAAGATATTTGTTTCATGGTTGATTATGACAAAGTATACATTTAGGCAGTCAAACCTAGATTGGCATGGGTTAAGCCTCTAGACTATGAGGTTAACATTGAGTGCCATGGGTTAAGCCTCTAGAGTGGCATGGGTTAATTATATTCTTGTGACTAAATTGGGTAATTGGAAGTACTAACCAGATGAGATTTTACACCAAATTCCTAATGAATTTATGAAGGCAATAAAACCTAGATGAGAAAATGCAAAGAAGACTATCAAGGAAATATTTGGACAAACTTTGAAGCAACTCATGCCAACTCTCAATGAGAAGGAAGTAAAGGAATCCTTCAAGAAAAATGAGAAGAACTTCATTCTCAAGTTAAACACATGTATGATATTGTTTAAGGATATTGAATATGTGGTAAATATAGCTACTACTACATGGAAAAATATCTATTAGTTGTGTCAACCCAATGACTTTTTTGTACATGTTGATGACAAGGATGAGGAAGATGAGGAAGAAGAAGTGGAAATAAAAGATAATAAAATAGATGATGTCAATCTGGATGATGAAGAGGAGGAATAGGAAGCTACTAGAGGGAGACTTCTAGAGATACAGAGCATTGAGGAAATAGATGCAGAGAAGATTGTAGCTCAGCTTATGACTTCATTTCCTCACTCTTTTAGTAAAGCCTTAGTGCAATTAGGCTTAGAGAAAGCTTCTAACAAGTTGGTTATGGATACCATTACTACACCAAGCACCCAACCAAGCTCTAGATCTTTTCTGTCAAATATAATATTGATTGAAGTGCCCAGCACTTCATCTGTCGATCAACAAGTTCCTCCATCATCAAGCTTGACCAAGAAACAACAAGGTATTCCTATTGTTAGTGTCATTTCTACATTTATTTCTATTCCATACATTTCTACAATTGTTTCTATTCCAAGTGTGTCCATAGCTAGTGCAATGAAAGTTGAGATCTAGTCTCAATTGAACATTGAAGTCCCAGATAAGGGTAACAAAATTGTTTCTACCATTTTAAAGGTTGAGGGTAAAGAAAAAGCAATCGATGTAGATGAGGACATAGTTATTCCAAATTGGGATATCTCTACCCCCACCCCTAATCAAATAGATACCATGGGTGAACTCTTGAAGAACAAATCTAAGAAATGAAAGCTTAGAGAAGAAAAGAAGAAAGAAAATCAAATTCCTAAAGACATAAAGAGCATATTTTTTAATGCTCCAAGTATTGAGGTTGATGGCAAACAACCCATTTTTGGACCAATTAGCTAAAATTGTAAATTAATATAATGAAGATTTGAATGGACATGATAAACTGTTGTAAAGAGCTGAAACAAAATTTGAGATAGAGTGTTGGAACAAGTTGTACAGAGAATTGCAATAGATCAAGTAGAGTTATCTACTATTCTTGTTTCATTAGAAACATCTATTAATAATGATGTTTCATTATTTGTCAAATTGAGTGACACATTTATGTTCACAAAGGAGATCAAGGATAAAATATCCAAGATAGACTAAGAGAAAAAGGCAAGTACACATCAATTGTCACTTGACCCAAGTCATGATTTTGCATATTACTCAAAGCTCAGATATCTAAAAAATTTCCAGGCATAATTATTAAAGGAAGAAGATAGAATTAGGGCCACACTTGTAGAAATTCATAGCATGATTCTTCTAAACATGGATGCATTACATAAACATGTTGCACATGAAAATACACTCATCCATGATAACAACTTCTTCATAGCCAATCATGTGATGGAATTATCAATAGAAGTTCAAATTGATTTACATGCAAGTAAAGTATTACAAGAGAATTGGAACAAGACTATGTTACTAATCTTAAAGGTGAATTTGGATTTCTTGTCACATTTTGGTTTTAACATATAGATATTACACACCTTTGGCATTTATGTCAAAAAGGGTGAGAAGTAAATATGTTTAAAATAAAAAGGGGGAGAAGATATAAGATATTGTATTATTGTATAAAGAGGGAGAAGTATGCTATATTCTAGATGTATGTATATAGGAGAGATATATGTATGGGGGAGTAGTATAGTATTATGAAGATACTTGTACATATAAGCAGAAAATATCTCTACAAAAGCAATTTTGAAAAATTAGAAAAACAAAGTATGCTACCGAGAAATAATAACTAAAAGCCAAAATCGAGTTGAAGACATAGAATGATGAAAAAACAAATTTTTGACTTACAGTTTTGAATGTTCAGATATTTTAGTTTAATAAGTGTTTTTGTCACTAATACCAAAGGTGGAGATTGTTGATATTAAGTCAAATTGTCTATCATTGACTCAAAGCTTAGTGAAATAATTACATTTCTACTGAGATTATCATTTGGTTTTTAGTGTTAAAATAGTGACTTAGTTTCTCTCTAGCCAAATAGTCAAAATATAGTGTCTACCAAGAACCTAAGCTAGTTTGCAGTGTTTGCCAATATACATAGTGTTTACCTAGCTTCAAAGACAATGTATAGTGCAAACTGAGCATATCAGAGGCTACCAAGTTATTCAATGGAATTGAAGAAGGTCATATTTTTAACAAAGCTCTAGTATGTTGACCAAGTTCTATAGTGTCTACCAAGCTCAAAGTGTTAACAATGTGAATCTAGTGTTGATCAAGTCATGTAGTGTCAACCAAGTGATTCAAAAGCTACTGATCTTCTCATTGCCCACTTAGTCACACAGTGTTGACCAGGTTCGAGCTACTTGAAAGTTATTAGTATTGATCAAGCTTCAAGTTCAACCAAGAGCCAAAGATTGTTGAGCATTGACAGTGTTTGTCACATATCAAAGCATCACTGAGTTTTTCTTCAGAACCTGAGTTACAACAGTTGGGCCAATTTTGTGAATTATGATGAACTTGGTATTGCAACCAACTCCAATAAGTTGGGATTTGGATTGGTATATATGTAATGCATTGTATCATATGAAAATAAGAACATGAAAAATAATATGATGAGAAGGAGTGTGAATTGAAGAAGTTTACAATCAATATAAGGGACAATAGAGATTTATTTGTCACAACAAAGTGATCCTTGTAATACAAGTCACACTTAGAAAATTATAGCTGCAAATTAGAGATCAGCCACTACCTCATCCTAACATGTGCATGAGTCAAATCCTTTAATAGTGTAGACTTAATAATCTTTTTCTAAAGCTCTTAATTGAGTGCATACTTCATTGTATGTTTGTAAATCCTTTAACAAGGTGGACCTCATAGTCCTTATTGCTCCTAATAGGTCAAATTACCACAAGTGGTCAATTGTAATCTTTACAAGTTAACTATATACTATAGTACTAAGGCTTGTGGGTATCATCCCCACCCTAATTTTATTCTCTATTTGAAGGTTTTTGGGTCACCATATCTTGTGTCAAAGTGTTATGAATGTTTTGTTTCTTTCATTATTTTATGCATGCAATTAGATCATAATATTATATGAAGGATTAATTTAAATGTTTATTGATTCATCCCTTGCCTCTCAGTAACCTAACCTATGGGTATGTGCAAGATCATGGTCAACCAAACTATGCTCTTAAGTGGCAATAAAATATCAAAAAATCAGGATTATGTCAATATGACATGCAATTTTCTACTTGTTATTAACTTTATATCAAATAATTAAGATAAAAGAATCTCTAGAAAATTAAATCTAGTTTCTAAACTATTAGGACTTATCTCAAAAAATAAAATTATTGGTCAAAATTTTGAATTTTAATGCAATATTACAAAAATTTGAGAACAAAAATAAGTTGACATATGTCTGACCACCTTAATTAAAATCAAATGATAATATTTTTTAATAATATTCTACATATAAGTAGTGGACTCATGCCTGAATATGATACATATTTTTGGGTATTTTATTCTAAATAAATAATAAATAATTAATTTTTGACTTTAGTATTTTTGGAATTAAAAAACTCTTGTGTCTGGCCACCTTAACTAATTCAAAAATCTGCAAAATTCAATTTTTCATTTTTTTCCTTATAGTAGAAGAAACATATAATGTGATGCATCTTTTGGATTTAAAAAATGTTGTACCATTTGAAAGTTATAGTTGATTTTCAAGTAGTGTGTTAGTCAACATTTTATATGTAACTCCATTAAAAAATAAGCAATAATTACTTACTAAACTCATAATTTGACAAACCTTACATTTATGGAAAGATAAGAACATTTTTAAGAAACCCTTTTCATTTCATCAAATTTTGGTGAAAAAAAAGTCGTTAGCTACATGTTTGAAGTAAAAATCATATAAAAACAAGCCAAAAGTACATTTTTAGGATTTTTTTTAAGTTGGCCATATAGGTGTGGTATCAAAAGATATAGTAGACCTCATAAAGATTTTTTTTTTTTCATTTAGAATCAGGGTGGGTGGGGAAAAAATTGGAATAGATTTTGATATGATTTGAGATATTTCAGAACTATAGATTTTTCAAATCACCACTTTTTGGCACACCATGATCCTGCACATACCCCTATCTTATATTTCCTAAAAATAGAGTCCAAAATCTTCCTACCTGGAAGGAATCCATTCTACTGTCTTGAAATTAGATTAGGTAATAAAGTCAAAATCATAAGAGTGAGGACTTTTCAAATGGTCTTATAAAAATAATTACACAAGTTGATGGGTCTAAATTGATCCATACTATTTGTCTTGATTTTATTGTGTATGAAGGCCAAAAAAGTACCATTGAATTCTTTGAGTTTTCTAGATGGAAATAATTCTTTGAACCCTTTCATAAAATCCACTTCTTAAGTTGTTTTTATAAAACTATAGATCCTAAAATGCATATAGGACACTCACCAATGCAACAAAATGGGAACATATCTTGAAACTTTTCAACATCTTTCTAACGCTAATTGATCATGATTTCATTATATTTGGTTGCAAGGTACTGAGCAGAAAAACTAAATGGGAAATTGAGTTTTTAGGGCAAAGAAAGAATTTCTCCATCATTTGAGGCTAATTCTAGGTAAGGACATAATCTGTTTATGGTTTGAATCTAGAAGGATAGTATCAATGACAATGGCTTTCTAAGATTCCTTCATAATGTTGTTTTCTTACATGCTTGGTGCTAAATGAGGGACATCAATCAATGAAATTATCCTTCTTATTCCAATTGGATAGAATGTTATTAAGGATTCTCTAATTGAAGTAATCCATAAAGGATAATATTGTAATACAAAAATACCTAGTTGCCCCCCCCTTAAAAAGAGTTTGAATCCCATTTTATATCTTGCAAGGATATGAAGAGATACATGCCTTTGAGCATAGATTGGTTGGTTATAAGTGGGCATGATACACAATATTCAAATAATGATAACTTCTCAACTATTTGTAAGATAAATCTTCCCACATCATATAACCTTACCAATGTCACTATTCAAAACTCAACTCCATAAACATCAAGCACTCAAACTTTGATTAGTCCATCAACTATTGTTCATATTGCAAGGTCCAACTTCTAATATCAATCATAGTTTTTATCACAATCTCATCATGAGACATATTTTCCTTCCCTATGTCCACACCCTTGGGCTATTCAAATACACTATTTTCCATCCTTAATGCCCATTGACAACTATCATCACTATCAGCATGTAGACAATAAAATGTAACTTTCCCTATCTCCAAACCAACCCACATTAAATATTTTCATTTATCTAGTCCTTGGATCAACCCTTGACCCTTTAGTCCTTAACTCTCTTTGGGCCTAAGGATATTACTTGTGATATACCCTTCAACTAATATCTGATACTAAAACCCCAATAACATCCTTCACTTTTTCAAACTTATGACAAAAAACTAAACATGTGGAACACCACTCACCTATCAAACTAGAAAATGTATTCCCTCACTCTTAAATCAATAGGGATACTTACTCCCCATAGATTGACAATTTACTTACCTTTGATCATTGAACAAATGAGATTCTTACACTCATAATGATGCTAGCATGATAGTCATTAATTACCTTGGATAACAAAAAATATAGTTCTTATGATTTTTCATTTCTTTTAAACTAGGGATTTTGCTAAAGTTGACCATTAATTGATCTATCAACTATCATTATCATTGCTAACATATAAACACAATTAAAATCTCATAGGATTTGGATGATGTTTTTTCATCATTTAATGAGGCCTATCATCGATGGCCTAGAAAGCTCATCAATAACAATGTCCTAATCATCAAAGATTCAATGAGGCCTTCCATCAATAGCATGGCAATCTCTTCAATACCAATCTCCTAATTGTCAATTTTTTTACATTTCCTAGTAATCATCTAAGGCCACCTTGTGAAAAAGATTCAGATTAATTTTAATGGGGTTGTCTATTGATATATAAATAGTGTTGGATTTCATCAAAATTTTGATGAAATTATAGCAACAATTTTTTTTGACCATTGTCTATCAAAATATTGACCAACCCTTTTTGAAAACTAGTTATAGATTTACTAGTGTGTAAGGCCATGGATGAGGAAATAGATGCAATAAAGAGAAATGAGATATGGGAGCTAACTATTTTAGCTCACAAGAAACATGTTATTGGAGTTAAATGGTTCTATAAGACCAAGTGCAATGCTAAAGGAAAAATAGATAGGCATAAGGCATGATTAGTGGTCAAGGTGTACAAACAACAATATGGTAGAGATTATGATGAGATGTATGCCCCATTTGCAAGAATGCAAACTGTGCATGCTATCATAGCATTTAGAGACCAACATAAATGGATGTTATTTCAAATGGATGTGAAGTTTGCCTTCTTGAATAGATTTTTGAAAGGAGAGGCATATGTGGAGTAGCCACCTACTTATGAAGTTCTAGGTGAAGAACACAAGGTGCATAGGATGAAAATAGCTCTTTATAGGCTGAAACAAGCTCCACAACCATGGTATAGTAGGATTCACTCACATTTGATGAGTAGTGGCTTTAGAAAAAGTGATAGTGAGCCCACTCTCTAAATCAAGATAGCTAATAGTAAAGTTTCAATTGTTTTCTTGTATGTACATGATTTATTTTTTACTAGAAATGATAATTTCCTCATTATTTTTTTCAAAGAGGACATGAAAAGTGAGTTTGAGATGATAGATTTGGGTCTCTTGAAGTACACTCTAGGCATAGAGGTAAAAAAAATCCATGATGGTATCTTTATCTCTAATGAAAAATATGCAGATAAGATCTTGGGGAGATTTAAAATGAAAAATAGTAAGGTAGCCCCAACACCAATAGACGTAGGTCTAAAGTTGAGCGAGGAAGATTGTAGTAGCAATGTGAATTCAACATTGTATAAAAGTATGGGTGGAAGTGTTGGTGCCCAAATGGAGAGACTAGGTTTCCTATGGAATTATGATCCAATTCTAGGAATTCCTAGTAGTAATTTTCCAATTGATAGGTCTCACTCAAATGAATGCGAACCTCTACAGTTATATCTTTGCAAGACCAAGGCTAGTAGGCCTATACCTCACACCCTAGAGGCTTTGAGTTGATAAATTGTAAGATTATGGGTGTTGATAAAAGAAAAATGAAAAGGTAAAAGCATAAATGAAAGTTTAGTAAGTGTATATAAATGTATTTATTTTTTATTTGTCTATCTCTATTATTTGGATGTATGTCATTTCTATAATCAACATGAAGACACAAATAAATACATCAAACTAGTGCCTTAATCGATGGATTCTTTATAAAATTTCTATCAATCCTTCATAATGCTTATTGTAACCCTCAAAGACAAAGAAATAAATCCCTTAAAGATATTTTTTTGTCACTTTCATGAAGTATGAATTATTGGATACAATTGATTAATTGTGTGTTGTCTTTGATTTTACACAAATATCATATCATTATTAGTCAATATATGTTGAGCCCATTCGGCCAATAAAGACATTTTTTTTCTATCTATCAAGTGTTCTTGTGATTGCCTAGATTAGAAGGTAGTGTCTATTGAGTTCACTTGGGTGTTGAAGGAAAGTCTATAGAAGATGAGTGTTAACCAAGCTCACTTAGTTAATGAAGGAAAGTTGAATGGAACTAGTGCTAACCAAGCTCACTTAGTTGCCAAAAGATATTTGTACATTTGCAATGTTAACCAAGCTTCTATTTGTTAACATAGTAAATTTATTTTGAGTTAGTTTTTACTGAGCTGGGTCGGCTAACAAAGGATTTTCTTATTTTGGAATAGTAAGCTTAATTGATTTATCTATTGGTTCTAGCCAACTAGGGTTGCTAACTTGACAATATGAAAGATATAAGTACAAGGTCAAGATGCAAATTTTAAAGTGTGCAAGTATGAAGATGAAGAAAGGAAGAAAATTTGAAGAATAAGTAGCTTGTGGAGTAGAAAAGCTATATTTGATCAAGAAGGATCAAGTACAAGATAGAACAAAGATGTGTAATCAACAATTTAGTTGCATTCAAACCAAGTCATCTCATTGTTACTCTCTAACCATTATAGTAGTGATCTAAATCTCTTAATAGAGTTGTCTTAACAACTATTTGTAAATCCTCTAATAAGTTGTCAGCTCTATTGAATTGTCTTAAGACCTCTAACAAGACCTCTCCTAATAGGATGATTAAATCCTTTAACAGGTTCACACCTAATAGTGTGTTTTGTAACCTTTAATATGGTTGGCTTCTAATAGGGCTCACTTTAGAAGAGTGAAAATAGTAACTCATTGCAATTGGTTGTTTTTCCCAAATTGGGTTTCCACATTAAATCTTTGTGTTAAATGTGTTCATCTAATTTATTTATGTGTTTGCAAGAAAGGAAAGGTAATCATAGTTTATATCTAAATATTCATGTTAAGCATTTACCAATTATATTCAGTAATTATCAAGTGATAACATTTTATATGTGTATATTGAGTATCAAAAATATTTAGTTTTTAGATTTTATTTGTTTATAGACATTGAAGGGATCTAGGATTTATTTTAGTAGTAATTAATACACCCCTCCTCTCTCAGTTACTCCTCTTATATTTTCAGAAATTGGTATTAGAGCTTTTGGTGCTTGCAAAGAAGGTTTCAAGGACCTAAGCTAAAGATCAGGATGTCTAACAAAAGAGATTCCCAAGCTGAACAAAGATAATTTTGTAGCATGGCAAGGACTTATGAGGTTACACTTGGCTACAATCAGTGACTCGGGATGCAAATATCTTAATACTAAATACAAGACTCCTGCTAGAACATTAACAATTGAAGATATTGTTGAAAATCAGAATCATAACATCACGATGATTAATATTGCATCTACTCTTAGTTATGTTGAATTTGATGAAGTCAAAGACTCCAAGATAGCTCATGAGATGTGGATCAAACTAAAAGACATATATGGAGGAGATGAAAATGTAAGAAGAGCTAAGGCTAGAAGTCTTAGAGGTTGTTTTGAATAGATGAAAATGAGACAAGATGAGAACATTGCAAAATGTGTGGAAAGAATCAAAGCAAGTATAAGTGCAATCAAAGCATCTAGAGGAGACATTGAAGAGAAAATTTTTGATATTTATGCAATTAGAGTGTCTATTATTCAAGAGATGAGATGTGATCCAAATAATTTAATATCTTTGGATGTTCTAGTTGGAAGATTGATAGTTTTTGAGTTAGATAAATTTGATAACTATGTTCCTAGTTCAAAATTTATTGAGTCTACTTTTAAAGATAAACTCCCACTCAAAGAAAAGGGTAAAAAATCAAAGTCCAGTCAATTAGGAAGTGAAGAAGAAGAATAAAAAAGAAAGTTTAGGCAATGATCTTGAATTTGTTGAAGCCCTACTTGCAAGGAAATATTCTAAAGGTAGAGAAAAGGTTAAATTTGATTTTCTTTTCTTGTGAAGAAATTGGTCACATCGCTACAAAGTGTCCAAATAAAGAGATCAAAGATGAAAAGAAAAGAAATAAGCACAAAGGCATGACAAATTCAAAGAACTCCAATAACTATAAGGAAAAAGATAAAAAAATCTTGTTTTATAGCTAAAGATTTTGATAATGTTGAAGATGAAATTGTATATATTGTTGTAAAAGATGAATCTAATGATGAAGGAGATAAGATTGCACTTATCTCTCATGTTAGAAAAAATGATCTATGGATTATTGATAGTGGTTGTTCACATCATCTGACTGGAGACAAAATAAAATTTGAGCACATGGAATATTATGATGGAGGTAGTGTGAGATTTGGAAACAATGAACCTTTTAACATAAAAGGAAAATGATGTATTTCATTGACCAAAGAACTTGTGCATGATAATGCTTATTGGGTTGAAGGACTAAAGCATAATCTATTGAGTGTAGCACAATTAAATAACATTGGATTCAAGGTAGAATTCATGAATGCACATGCCAAATTACTTGATGGAAAAGTAAATCTAGTTGGATCTAGAAAGAAAACAAAAGGTAATCTATTTTATCTTGATCTCAATGATTGTTCATGTTTTATTGCCCAAGTAAAAGAAAGCTAGTTATGGTAAAAAAGGCTATGTCATGTAAACTTTGATAAACTAGTTAAGATAAGAAAACATAGAAGAGTAAGAGGCATTCCTAGTTTGAAGAAGCTTGATATGGGTTTGTGCAAGAATTGATAAATTTGTAAGATGGGAAAGACTAGTTTCAAAAGCAAAAACTATTAGTCAGAAGAAGTCTTAGAAATTGTTCATATAGACTTATGTGGACCTATTGGAATAGGGAGTTATAATGGAGAAAAGTTTTTCATTTTTTTTGTCAATGACTATTCTAGAATTATGACTATAATGTATCTAAAAGAAAAATCAAAAGCCTTTCAAAAGTTTGAGTGGTATCTGGCAAGAGTAGAAAAAGAAACTAGAAAGAGATTGAAATGTGTAAGATCAAATAGAGGTGGTGAGTTCATCTCCAGTTAATTCAATAATTTCTACATTGAGAGAGGAATTAAAAGACAAGTATCAACCCCTAGTACACCATAGCAGAATGGTATAGCTAAAAGAAGAAATAGATCTATCATGGATTGTGCAAGAACCCTAATGTTTGAAAAGAATGTT
This sequence comes from Cupressus sempervirens, assembly GCA_028749045.1. NCBI lineage: Eukaryota > Viridiplantae > Streptophyta > Pinopsida > Cupressales > Cupressaceae > Cupressus > Cupressus sempervirens. The sequence continues at coordinate 644,512,049 of CM053786.1, read as the reverse complement.
GCTTTCAAATACTAGAAGGAAGCTATTTGCACTATAGTTCATACAGACTTATGTGGACCTATTAGAATAGAGAGTTATAATGGAGAAAAGTGTTTCATTCTTTTTGTTGATGACTATTCTAGAATTATAACTATAATGTATTTAAAAGAAAAATCAGAAGCCTTTCAAAAGTTTGAGTGGCATCTAGCAAGACTAGAAAAAGAAACTGGAAAGAGATTGAAATGTTTAAGATCAAACAGAGGTGGTGAGTTCATCTCCAATTAATTCAATAATTTCTACATTGAAAGAGGAATTAAAAGAAAAGTATCAACCCTTGGCACACCATAGCAGAATGGTATAACTGAAAGAAGAAATAGATCTATCATGGATTATGCAAGAACCCTGATGTTTGAAAAGAATGTTGCTTTCAAATACTGGAAGGAAGCTATCAGCACTATAGTTCATACCTTGAACATAGTACTATTAAAGAAGGATTCACATAAAACTCCTTATCAACTATGGTATGGCTACAAACCTAATGTAAGTTACTTGAAAGTATTTGGCAGTAAATGCTATATCTTGAAAGAAACTAGAAAAGGTAAATTTGATGTAAAAGGTGATGAAGGCATATTTCTAGGGTACTCCTACAGAAGTAAAGCATAAAAATGTCTGAATTTGTCTACTCATAAAATCATAGAAAGTGCACATGTTAGAATTCATGAGTTTGTAGAAAAGAGTGGAGAAGAAAGCAAAAGGGAGCCAGAAGATTATAGAAGAATCATTTACTATGAACCTAATACCCTGCCAAACCTATCTGAAAGAAAGGAAGCTTCATCTCCTGAGTCACAGTCAAAGGCTACCAAGCTACTTCAAACTCAGTCTGATGGACTCGAGTCATAAATAGTGGAACCTAAACTTGAAACTAAAGTTCACAATGAAGATAGTGGAACTCATTCAAAGCCCAAAGAGCCTATATTAGCAAGATATGTCAGAAGGCATCATGCACCTAATTAGATCATTGGAGACAAATCTAATGAAACAATGACTAGAAGAAAATTAAAAGGTACACGTTTACTTGTTGAATTTGAACCTAGAAATGTTAAAGAGGCCCTGGTTAATGAAATTTGGATTGAAGCAATGAATGAAGAGATAGAATAGATAGAAAAGAACAAAACTTGGACTCTTGTTCCTAGGAAACCCAAGGATAAAAATGTAACTGGCACAAAGTGGGTATTCAAAAATAAGTTAAATGAAGAGGGAAAAGTTTCAAGAAACAAGGCAAGACTAGTATGTAAAGGTTATTCTCAAGAAGAAGGTTTTGATTATGGTGAGACTTTTGCTCCTGTAGCAATATTAGAAGGTGCTGGAACTCTGCTAGCATATGCAACACATAGAGGATTTAAAGTATATCAAATGGATGCTAAATCTCCATTCTTGAATGGATTTCTTGATGAGGAAATCTACATTAAACAACTAAAAGGTTTTGTAGATCCTAGAAAAAGAGACATGGTTTACAAATTACACAAAGGATTGCATGGTCTCAAGAAAGCTCCTATAGCTTGGTATGAAAGACTTCATAATTACTTGGTATATATTGGCATTCAAAGAACAAATGATAATGATAGTTTGTATATCAAAGAAGGAACAGACAAGAAGATTGTGTTGGCATAAATATTTTTCAGTGATACTCTATTCATAGGAAATGATGACTTGTGCAAACCATTTTTAGAAGAAATGAATAAAGAATTTGAGATGCCCATGTTTGGTGAGATAAAATTCTTTGTTGGGTTGCAGATATAATAGAACAAAAATGGTATCTATATCACTCAATCTAAGTATGTCAAGGAGATACTGAAGAAGTTTGGAATGGAAGATTCAAGACTAGTTGGAACCCCTATGTTTACTAGACATCAGCTTTCCAAGAATTATGATTCCAAAGAACTAGATCAGATCACATATAGATCAATGATTGGAAAATTGTAGTATGTAGTACATACAAGGCTTTATATTTCTCTAGCACTTGGAGTGGTGGGAATATTCTTAGCAAATTTTAGAGAAAATCACATGACATCAATCAAGAGAATCATGAGATATTTGAAAGGTACTGAAGGCTATTGATATAAACTTGGAGGAAATTTAGACTTGAAGGTATTTATTGATGCTGATTGGGTAGGAAGTCTTGGTGGAGCATTCTTTCTTGGTAAAAGACCAGTGTCTTGGACAAGCAAGAAACAAAATTGCATCTCTCAAACCATAACAAAAGCAGAATATGTGGCAACAATAGTCAATTGTTCTAACATTGTTTGGTTCAAATAATTATTGGAAGAAATGAAGATAGAGATGAAGGATCCAATAGTCATATATTGTGATAAAACAAGTGAAATAAACATATCAAAGAACCTTGTGGTGCATGCCAAAACAAAGCACAATGCTATAAAATATCACTTCTTATGAGAGTTGATGTAGGATAAAGAAGTCCAATTGGGATATGTAAATACAAAAGAATAGATTGTAGACATATCCACCAAGCCATTACCTAAGGATGCATTTTTGTATATAAGAGATAAGCTAGGGGTCATTCCCCTATCTAAGGTTTAGTAAAAAATGTTTAATGATGCATCAAAAGAGCTAAGTTGAATATCAATCAGTTGGTGCAGAATTGACAAGGGTATATTGCAAATGAATTAGGACATAAGGTACATTGATATTAATGAAGTTTTTGTGTTTGGCATGTATTGTCAAAGAGGAAGAAGTCTACTGTCATATCACATAGAAATTTTTGTCATTCCAAAGAAGGAGAATTTTGTTGTAAGAGGGAGAAAGTTCTATGAATGAACTTGGTAGAATTTTTTGCAAACAAAAGAAGAATGTAGTGAAAGGAAGAGCTCATACTAATAAAGGGAGTTCTCAAGGATTAATCCAAAATTTCATTTTGTTATGACACATTGTGTTGCCATCAATGCCAAAGAGGGAGATTGCTAGATATAATTTGATTTATTATGTATTGTCTTTGAAGTTATTCAAATGTCATATCACTATCAGTTAGTATATGTCAAGCTCACTTGGGTAGTAAAGATATTTTTCTATGTCTACCAAGTGTTCCTATGATTGCCTTGTTCAGAAGCTAGTGTCTATCAAGTTCACTTGGACATTGAAGGAAAGTCTGCAGAAGACTAGTGTTAACCAAGCTTACTTGATTAATGAAGGAAAGTTGGATGGAACTAGTGTTGACCAAGCTCACTCAGTTGCCAAAGGATCTTTGCAAGTTTGTAGTGTTAATCGAGCTTCTATTTGTTAACATAGAAATCCACTTCTAAGTTAGCTTCTACCAAGCTGAGTCAACTAATGAAGGATTTTCTTATTTTGGCATAGTAAGCATAATGGATTTATCTATTGGTTCTAACCAACTGAGGTGATGAATATTAATTATTCTAAGTTGTATTTGAGATGACTTGACAATATAAAAGATATAAGTAAAAGGTCAAGTTGAGAATTTTAAAGTATGCAAGTATAAAGATTCTATGAATGTATTGAAGATGAAGAAAGGAAGAAAATTTGAAGGATAAGTAGAATATCCGTACGGAGTAGAAAAGCTATATTCGATCAAGAAGGATCAAGTACAAGCTAGAACAAAGATCTATAATCAGTAATTTAGTTACATTCAAATTAGGTCATCTCATTGTTACTCTCTAACCATTGTAGTACTGATCTAAATATCTTCATAAAGTTGGGTTAATAGCTATTTGTAAATCCTCTAACAATGTGGTGGTTCTATTGAATTGTCTTAATACCTCTAACAAGGCAAGTCCTAATAGAGTTATTAAATCCTTTAAAAGGGTCACACCTAATAATGTATTTTGTAACCTTTAACAAGGTTGGCTCCTAACAGGGCTCACTTTAGTAGAGTGAAAATAGTAACTAGTTGTAATTGGTGGTTTTTCTCAAATTGCGTTTCTACATTACATCATGGTGTCAAATGTGTTCATGCTATTTTCTTTATGTGTTTGCAACCAAGTAAGGATAATCATAGTTAACATCTAAAGTTTGCATGTTAAGCATTTATTGAGTATATTCAGTAATTACCAAGTTACAACATTTTATGTGTGTATACCAAGCATCATCATTATTTAATTTTTAGAGTTTATTTTTGTACTAACATCCAAGGTTTCTAGGATTTATTTTAGTAGTAACTGATTCACCCTTCCCCTCTTAATTACTCCTCTTATATTTTTAACATGAATTCCTTGAAATACCTAGGAAAAATTTGATATCTGATCTTATTGATTTTAACTCTCCTCAAGAGGCCAAAAAGATAGTAATGTAGATTAATTAGTTAATACAACACTATTGTTCTTAAAATATTGAAATTCCTTACTGTATACATTCAATTGGACTATCAATTAAAAGAAACTTTGGAAATTTAATCAAGGAAAGAAAAATGAAAGAGATGGAATTGATATCACCAAAAGATCAATTGAGCACATAAGCCTTTATATTAAATTCAAAATGATTCACCATACTTTTACATATGTTGTTAGTGCATATAGCTCATAAAATCAAGACTGAACAAAATAATTGACTCCTCTAATATATAATTATGTACGATATTGTATGATATGATCCCCTATTATAAATTTGACCTTGTAATTATAGGCATCGGATTGGTTACGTAGTAAAAGGACATGTCCCTTTGTTTACAAAATTTGCAACTAACTAACATATTAAGAATAAATTAAATGAAAAATAAACATAATTATCGAACAAAGGCTTATACTACCAATTTTGATGATGATTATTCACTGAAATTTCTGCACTGCTTGATATGCTCTACATATTTTTCATCTTCTGCTATGTCTTCATCGCTGATTACTTTTGAGGCCTTGACCTCGATCTTGAACATTTTTTCAATCTACATGTTGGCCTTTGTTATCTCTAAGTCATCATTCTATGTGACCTCTAGAGATTCTTTCTACATTACATGACACATATCCATCCATCTCTCTTAGTCTATGATATCATTATTTTCTTCATGCCAGGATGTAAGTCTGTTTTCTATTACCAATTCCTCTATCACCCTGAATGAAACCTTGAACTCTTGCAACTACACAACATGATCTTTGATTACCTTTTCATGCCTCTTTTATATCCTCATCCTCCCTAAGGGAATCCGTTTCTTTAACCAATTTCTTATACAATTTATTATGCTTCATTTATAATTTCTTATAAACATTGTAAGTGTCCCATACTTGACCTAACTTGATAAGAAATTTCTTGAAACAATTTATGTTCAAAGTGTTAGAAACCTCTCTTCTAATTATTGAAACATCTTTTAGTTTGGCCTTTTCTTCTTGCAATTTCTTCAATTCAATATTCATGGCATCATCAGATTACTGTATCACTTGTTTCATTTGAGGTTGTCCTATCTTCAACATGTTCTCATAAAAATTTCTCCAATTGTTTCTTTTAAAAGTCACTTATTTCACACTTACCTAATTTAACAATGTAAGAACACTTGCATGTCTGCAACTTTCATAGGGTCTGTAACACCTACCTACAATGTTAGCAAATAACCAAATGCATGATCAACATCAATAATTTTTGGCCTTTTTTTGGGGGGTATAAATCCCATAATAACATTTATGTCTCATCTTCAACAATTGCTTGACATAATTATAACATCCTTAACTCCTTGCACATCTAATTTCATGTCTTTCTTACCTGACTTAATAAAACTATCAAAGATGTATGATGTACTCAAATCCCAATGAGGAAGAACCATCACTTCTACTTCATTCAACAATTGTCTTCCTCTTGTTGGATGCATGTGCTCATATTCCCTCTTGATATCCTCCTTTAGATTTGACATCAATTCTTACTCATTCTCATAGTATATATTCTTGATGCTTTGCCTAGATATTTTTCCTATATGGTTATACAAGACAACCATAAACTCCTTTGATTTGATAAAGGCATCATCATTTACAAATTTTCTTAACTCTAGAAGTCTTTCATCGTTCTCAAAATTTACCCACTCAAGGATTTTCACATCATGCTCCAAGGTTTGAAGTATTGACCTCTCTATAGTTCTTGAAATTAGAGTAGGGGAATCTAGAACTCTTTGAATGTCTTCTCTAAATTTCTCTTTATCCTTTTGTCTCTATTCCTCCTTTTCTCTCTCTTGTTCCTCAATTTTCCATTGCACTTCCCCCCATTCTAAGTTCTTAAAACTTTCCTCATAATCCTTTCCATGGTGAATGTAATCATCTAATTTCTATGACTTCCTACATGCATGAACTATCCTTCTAGATCATAATGACTTCAAGAATCCATAGTATACATGTGATATTCATTTTGTGATTTTAATCCTATCTTGTCATATGATTTAGTTCCACAAATAGTAGTCTCCAAGATATAAAGTTGTAGGAAGGAAAGATTTCTTTCTTTTTTTTCTTCCAAAATATTTTTTGTTGGATTTTGACTTTTACCTAACAATCTCTAAATAAGAAATTCTATCAGGCACCTTTATTGGTAACCTGTATGAACTTCCTTCAAATCCAAATACTCTAATGAAGATTAAATAATCATAAGCATAATAGTCTCCCTAATTATTCTTTATCTTATCTCCCAATCCATTGTCTTTAGGTATTAAAAATCCTTTAATATCAGAGCTAATTGAAGGAAAAGATTGGTGTCCAAACAAAGTGTACAAAGGCTGAACAAAGTGATCTTCAAATGTAAGATAAAAAGAAGCACTTAACCTTTAGTCTCATACTAATGTCCATGTTTGTACTAGTTTCATTTCACCATTAGACTCTCTCAAATTCAATTTGAAACCCTCACCCAACAATCCTCACATTTTCCCAAAAAACAAAACCATATGCATAACCAATGAATGATTCTTGAAATTAGGGTATTCAATTTCATAAAAATTAACAAAAGTAGTGTGAATGTTGTCAAAAATGGACTCTACATAATCATAGGGCTTGGGATCTAGTATTTGAACATCTAATGCTAACATCATGGGACCAATATCCTTCAAATAAGGTGCTTCCATCCCTCCTACTTGCCCACATCAATGAGTCCAGGTATGTCTTAAACAACTTGATATTGAATGGAGGTCCATCTACTATTGTTAGAGGCTCTTTTTCAATTTTATGTAACATCAATTTCTATTGCATATATGAAACATCTGGCCTTTCATATTCATTCTTTAATTCTATGAAAGACAACCTCTTTGTTGGACTATCACTAAGTGTAAAGGTTCCATTTAGGAATTCAATAGATATCCCCATGAACATTTCCCCATCATTGTCATATATGCATATATCTTTAGCATTATATTTTATCATAATAACTTTGAGTAGCTCCACATTCAAAAACACATTTGCCACTGTCAATTTCCCCAAATTCATCTCCCAAGGATGACATATAGGAATCTTATGGTTTCTTCTCACATAATGATGCAAAAAACTCTCATAGCCCCTAGTCCTAGTCCACATATCCCCAATCTCATTGTATTTGTCTTCCACATTATTTGGAGAATAAAATTTTCTTCTTCTTGATTTAAGGGACCTACAAATTCCATCTACTCTATGAGATCTTCATTCAATTTTCTTGGTGGAACCTCATCATCTGCTTTCTATTTTTTATCAGCTTTACCCATCTTAGCCTTCTCTTCTTTCTCTTCTGAGTAGAACCAGATCTCTCCATGAGAACTTCTTAAGCTTTCTCTAGGTACAATTTTTTGTAAAAACTAAATAGGAATGAAAATTGTACTATCTTTCTTTTGAGAATTTGTGAACATAAACCTACAATGATTGTCTTCATATTACAAAATTGGTTGCATTCGTGCATTTACATTCCACAAAAATCAAAACATAAATCCATTTTTTATCATTATAGTAGATGAACTAGTTGTCAGAGGTCATTTTGTGTACTCATTTTCATGGCTAATAAAACATATTCAAATGTTTGATTCCTATAGTTTTTAGCAATATGAATATATGAGCTTCTTTATTTCTATAAGAAAATCTCTTCAATAATGAGTTACTGCAAACTTTTTGCCTATCACTATAGTAATAATGATAACACCATTACTCATCACTATATTGCAAACCCTTTAACCACGATTTTTGATATTCCTTCTCACTATTAGGTATGGTGATATTAAATCTCCATTTTTTATTTTGGCATAAAATGTCATTATAACACATAGCAATATTTTGTAGCTCATCATTGGTTGCTATATATCCATTTCACAAAATGCGATCTTAGTGATCACTTTAATCTTTATCATCATAGCTTAAAATGATGACAGCTTAACAATACAACCACTTATCATTGTATCCTACAATAATCACCAGGATTTATCAATCATTGCCAAAGCCATTTTACAATACCTTGATTAATGATATCACTATAAGACATAGTGATGAGATCCCTTTATCATTAATCACTATATCTAAATCATTTATTTTTTAATTAGCGATAATTGCTACAAGCTTCAATAATCACAAAGTTTCATAGTTGATCTCCATATCAATTTTGAGTTCTCGCCACTTAGTGATAAACTATGATCACTATAGCATACAATGATATATAAAAACTCAATGCTCATTAGCATACTAAGATTATATCTTCTTCACTTGTGGATAAGGTACATTGCTATAAAGTATAGCAATAATTAATTTTCATCTTATTGTTATGGCTCCTTTGGACTATCTCCGCATAGTGATATCATACTTGTCTTCAAGCTACTCGTATTCCTATGGTTGTAAAGTACCCTGATGTATGATCCCTCATTTTTGTAGCTATAATGATGATCTTAAAAATGAAGTTTTATTAGGAAACAACCCGAAATGTAATAGTGAAAGTAACTTTCCAAAAAAGTATTGAAGTAATTGAAGGTAATCTTGAGTCACATGGGGTGGAAAATTTGCAAGGGATAAAAAGATAGTTTTTGCGAGAGATGGTAAACCACCCCCCACCCCCCGCCCCCCTCTCCACCCCCCCAGTAGCTAGACAAGAACCTAGCTAAAGTTGTTGGGGTCTATCATGTACTAACAAGGGATAATATTCTTAATACAAAGTATGGCTTAAAGAAGACTAAACAACATAATCTAATGTATTAAAGGGACAAATAAACCTTCATAGAATATAGATAATAGAGCTGATAAATATATTAAACTCATGAAAACTATAGACAAGGTCCTTATATCTCATGTCTATCATGAGGAAAACCATATCATTGATTCTTTTTATCCATAACATAGTTTTCATAATTTATTTAAAACATTCTTCATAAACCTTTCATTTTTGTTGTGTTTGTGAGAAATTGAGTAGCTAATTGTGTCATATTATTAATGTTTTTTGCAAAATTTTCCAATATTCATTGGATTAGTCTAATGTGAATGTAGGGAAAATACATAGCATGTTTTTCATAGCTTGCAATTTCATCAAAATTTTGATAGATGTGAAAAATTTTTTAAAAAGATTCTTTAGTGTGACTTTAGGTCATTAAAATTAGTTTTTTTCATCATCCAATGGTATACCATGATAAGAGTTTTATTGAACATAATAATAGATTTACAATGTTTGATACAATAATATTTGTGGGAATTGAGATGGACCATTATGTTCTTTGAAGCCAATGTGAGAAGGTATTTTATTCAAAGGTTTCACATAAATGAGGTTAGTCATTTTTTAGTAGATGTGATCCTAGAGGAAAACTTTAATATTTATAAAATATGCTATAATATATCAACATTATCAATCACTACTTAGATAGTGACACTAGTGAAATCAACCTATAGTATAGGATTCAATGATTTATTCACACTTTTAGAAAGTAAATAGGTTCAAACACTCTAATTGTATTCAAAACTTGAAACCTCTTTGAATATTAAACCTAGATAACTTTTAATTCTTGCATAGCATGCATTAATGAGAAGATGAAATTTCAAGATCATAGAACAATTCAATTTAAAAGAAAAAACATAATTTAATGAGTGTTAGAACACCAAAACTTATCTAAGACATAAATAGGAGAAAGTCCTAAAAGAGGAAGAAGGTACATAGGGTAATCAAAGAATCATGGAGGATGAATTTGTTTATGAAATTGATCCAAATATCTCCCCAGAAAATAATGAAGATTCTAACCCCAACTTGGTTCAACTTTTTTTGGAAGGGATAGGAAAAAAATG